>LR738714.1:402831036-402870530 GCA_902687465.1 Secale cereale | reverse complement strand
ATATATATATATATATATATATATATATATATATATATATATACTCCAGCAATTTTTGGCCTTTTCTAGTCGATCCCCTAAACTTAACATTGTAAACTTCAATTTGATCAAGTTCAAAGAAGGTTCAACCAAAAGTACCATGCATTCAATCATAAACATAGATAGTTTTGAATAACCGAACATAAAACATAAATTTAAAATAAGCTAAACTACTTTCGGTCAAAGTAGAGGTCGAGCCAATCCTTCCTCGTCATGTACGGTGTGCCGCAAACCGGGTTCGGGCCGATGCCTTCGTCGGGGTCGTTGGGGAAGGCACTCCTCCACTCGTCGATTTCGATCTCCTCGTCCTTGGGGCCCACCTCGCCACCCTTTGCACCGTCGTCCTAGCCGCCTTCGACCTAGTCATCGAAAGAGTGCGCGATAACCTCGCTGCCCTCCACGCCGCCGTCCTCGCCGCCTTCGACCTCGTCCTCGGAGGAGAGCGCGATAACCTCGCCGCCCTCCGCGCCGACAAAGATTGTCCGCTTCGCCTCCACGAGCTCCGGGTGCTGCCGGCGGAGCTCTTGCATGTAGGCCTCATCGGCGGCCTCGGCCTCGAGGCGCTCCCATGCCTCGCGGTCCTCCCACGCTATAGCCGAGCTCACCACCCTGGCTCCAACAGAGCAAGGTCGATCGGACGTGTGCCGAAGGGGAAATTGAGCCCAGCCGCCGCGCCGTGGTAGCGGACCTGCCAGCGGTCGTACTCCATGGCCGCGAGCTCGGCCGTGTGGAATCTACCGAGCCACCGGCTGGTATGGTTATCCCGATCTGTAATCTCGGCGACCTATGTCCCCTACCGCTGCTGCCGGACCCCGAGGTAGGACCTCGTTGGCTGCCGGGTCCAAGGGAGGACGAGGAAGTCCTCGAACCGGCGTAGGGGTGCGGCAGTGGGCGGATCGAGGAACCGGCGATGGTGGATCGAGCTCGCGGAAGACAACGGGGACACCTCGGCGGCCACCTTGCCGGCGTCGGGTGAAAAGGTCGTGATAAACCTGTTTTTGGCCATTGGCTCCTCGAGCTCCCCGTCACACAGACATAGGTTGAGGATGGAGGCGGTAGTGATGACGGCGACCTACCAATGGTTTCGGGGGTGGTGTGCGGGAATTCCTGGTGTGGGTCTGTGTGAGCGGAGGTTTTGGGGGTGTGTGGTGTGTGTGGAGAGGGGGGGCAAGGTGGTGTTTGATAAAATTCTGTGGGAACTTAAAATTTTACTAGGCGGGAGTAACAAGGTGGGGCTACTGAAAATTTGGATCAAGGGCGAGCTGATATTTTTGAGATTGCGAGGGATGCAGAGGTGGGAGTAAAATGTCGGGGCTACTGAAAATTTGAATGAAGGGACTGAAGCAGAGCAGGAGTAACAGACATCGCACACGGTCCACACATACTAATCGTGTGATATCAAACATTAAAACCTTCCAGGCGGTAGATATTTTCGAGATTGCAAGGGATGCAAAGGCGGGAGTATTTGGGGAGCGAGCTAGTGTGCTTGACACGCCGGCTTTGGACTGTAGCCGACGCACCTTCTCGCGTAAGCCATAGGCGTACTATACACCGACGATGCTCCGGTATATTTTGTACTGCATGTCACATGGTTGGTGATAATAAACTGTGTGGGATCTACTTAATTTTTCATCTTGATTTCAATTACATAATGGGGTCACAGCGGCAATGGACGGTGTTTGAATTGCTAGAACTTTTATCTGCAGTGAACATGCAACTATATGTGTGTCGTAAAAGAATTAAAATTATTCAGGGTTCGTTTAGACATTTTATACATTAAATTGGTTTTCTAGCCATTTCACGTGCAAAATTAAAAATTAAACTACACGCATATGCTCCGGTGCACCAACATGGGTTGTAAAATTATATATGTGTCCATGGGTTTATGCTTATGTCACATGCAAGAAATGGGGATGAATTTCGAACACCACGACACCGTGGTTCTCTGGCAAACGTTGACGTACTTGCTTTTGTAATTCTTGTAAATCCAAAAGTCGTTTGAAATTCATGAAACTTGCCATTCTATCATGGAGCGACATCAACATGTCATGGTAAATTTTTTGTCCCATTTGGGGCAGGTTTGGGTATAAGCTTCTCACAAACCAGAGCTTCTCACAACAAGTGTGATGGTTTCAGTAGGGAATGTTTCACCTTTCTGGACGAAACGATATCCGTTGCCACTTCTTGATTTCAATTTTTTTCCTAGTGTGAACATAGAACAACAGGAGTGTTGTGTTAATTTTTGGAATTTTCCGGGGTTTTGTTTGGACATTTTTATACATTAATTCAGTTTTCAATGCATTTATGTGCATAATTCAAATTTGAGCTACATGCACATGCTCTAATGCATATAAATTGGTTGAAAATTCAGATCCGTGTCCTTGGTTGCATGCTTAGGTCCCATGCAAGAAATGGGAATGAATGTCGAACACCCTGCCACTGTCACTCGACCGCAAATGTTGAGATACATGGTTTTTAAATTCTAGTAAAACCCAAACTCGTCTGAAATTCATGAAACTTGGCATGGTATCATGGAGCAGCATCAACATGCCATGGTAAATTTTTTGTTCCATTTGGGGCAGGTTTGGGTATAAGCTTCTCACAAACCAGAGCTTCTAACAACAAGTGTGATGGTTTCAGTAGTGAACGTGCCACCTTCGGGGATGAAACGATATCCCTTGCCTCTTATTGCTTTAAAAAAATGTAGTGTCAACATAGCACAACAAGAGTGTTGTGTTAATTTTTGGAATTGTTCGGGGTTCGTTTGGAAATTTTCATGCATTAACCATGTTTTCTTGGCATTTTATGTGCATAATTCAAATTTCAACTACATGCACATGCTCTAGTGCACATAAATTGGTTGAAAAGTCAAATCTGTGTCCTTGGGTGCATGCTTAGGTCCCATGCAAGAAATGGGAATGAATTTCAAACACTAGGGCACCGTTGATTGCCGGCAAAATGTTGAGATACATGGTTGTTACATTCTAGTAAATCCAAAAGTCGTCTAAAATTCATGAAACTAGGCATGGTATCATGGAGCGGCATCAATAGGACGTGGTAACTATTTTGTCCCATTTGGGGCAGGTTTGGGTATAAGCTTCTCACAAACCAGAGCTTCTCACAACAAGCCTAATGGTTTCGGTAGAGAACGTGCCACCTTTGGGGATGAAACAATATCCGTTGCCTCTTATTGCTTTCAAAAAATTTCTAGTGTCAACATAGAACAACAGGTGTGTTGTGTTAAGTTTTGGAATTTTTCGGGGTTCGTTTGGACATTTTTATACATTAACCGGGTTCTCAAGGCATTTTATGTGCATAATTCAAATTTGAACTACATGCACATGCTCCAGTGCATATAAATTGGTTTAAAAATCAAATATGTGTCCTTTGGGTGCATGCATAGTTCCCATGCAAGAAATGGGAATGCAGTTCAAACACCAGGGCACTGTTGATTGCCGGCAAAACGTTAAGCAGTCGTTCTCACCGAGAAGCGAGACATCCTTTGACCGCCACCCTCCTTGCTCCCACTGGTCTGTATTAATGGCGCACCTGAGCTACCGCACCCCTCCCATCCTCACCACACACACAATACTCTCTCTCCGCCCGCATCCTCGATGCCGCTCTTAGTCCTCAAAGCCGTCAGTGTGTGAGGATGTCACCGAAACTCCCCATCGGAGGGACTAGCGATGCCGGGGCTGATGAAGCACCGAAGCACGGCGTGAATACGGAGACAGAGGTTTCCATCACCGCCAACGAGGTGGAGAACGAGTCTGCCAACAAGCGGAGGCGGGTCGAGCAAAAACCGCAATCGACTCCGGCAAGCCTAGACTTCATCAACAACCTCCCCGATGATATGTTGATAGTCATCATATCCCTCCTCCCAATAAAATATGGGGCGAGGATAACCAGCCTTTCCCGGTGGTGGTGCCCCCTATGGCTCCTCACCCCTGGCGACCTCCTCGACGCCCACGAGCTCTTCCATGGCTATCGCAAAAGCTTGGGTGCGTTCTCCCAGATCCTCGTCATTCACCATGGCCCAATCAGAGGCTTAGCACGGGCAAGTTCCGTTCTAATGGCAAGGACCGAGCCAAGCTTGACGAGTGGTTCCAATCCCCCGCCATAGATCAGGTCGAGGAGCTCAGTTTTAATGATGGGCATATGCGCTCGCTGCCAACGTCCGCACTCCGCTTCGCGCCCACGCTGTGCCTCGCCAAGTTCATGAACTGCCATCCCCCCACTTAATAACACGCACACTCTTTTTGTACCACGACTGAAGCACCTTGAGCTCGTCGCCGTCTGCATCACAAAGGATGACCTGGAGCACCTGCTCCATGGCTAACTGCACTCGAGTTCGTTCATCTTCAGGCAATGAATTGATCGAGTACCTTCCACATCACCTCTAGGACTCTCCGAACAATTTATGTGTGTTGCTGGTGCTGCAACAAGAGATCAGAAAAGGTGGACCACAATATGGCCATTGAGGACACACCTTCACTTTAGAGATTAGTTGTAGTTGATCAATAAGGTCCAACAAGAATCAATGTCATTTCTGCGCCAAAATTGACAGCGGTGGGCTACTCGTCTGTCACATACTACTACTTTCAGGTACAACAGTCGCCTTATACCTCTCCTTGTTGATATCAACATTATTTCTAGTTTTGAAGATGTATGTTCGTCTGTCATCCAACAAAGCTTCACCTAAATTCTGGGCATAGTGAATGTCTTGGCACTAGAATCTGTCAGCCCCAACTTGGACCAAGTTGTCAGTTGCCTGAGATGCTTTCCGTTCCTGAAGAAGCTGTATATCGAGGTGATGTTCCTTTCCTGTTAAATGTTAACCATAAGGGAGTTCAATTTTTTGCACCTTATCCCAAGTTTATAATGACATTGAACTACGATTTCTGAAGGAAGTTTGGAGGATTTAAGGACATACACCCCCACCCCATATTGGTTGCTTGATTCATATGGTTACAATCCATAAGCATTTCATCTTTGAATACATCTGTACTAGTTTTATTAGGGAATTTTTCATCCAATCCAACCTCTTGTGAAGAAGGCTACATTTTTCTAGATTGTAATCAAATGCCCATGTTAATCATCTCAGATCAAAGATGGCACGTTGGTGCATTTTACAAATCCCGCAAGCCAAATAGGCGTGTAGTACTGTTCAAAACTTCATGTAGGCACTAACACGTTCTCTTCTTTTGCAGATAATAATAGGCCCGGAGGTGGATAATGTTTATAATGACAATCACATCGAATGCCTGGATCTGCATCTCTCAAATATTAATTTGAACTCCTACCAAGGGACCTTACCGGAGATTAGACTCGTCAGGTCCGTTCTTGCCAGAGCAAGGGTGCTAAGGGTACTGAGGTTGAACACACATTTAATTAGGAAAGATGAATGGTATGCTGATCGGAGCCGTCAGGTACTACAAAATGGAAGAGGCTCCAAAAAAACTAAACTTCGTATTCGTAGAGCATATGACAGACTAATTGGAAGTCATTGTGTCAAACCCACACATGACTTGTCAGCGGCTGATCCCTTTGTAGAAATGATGGGGTTTGCAATGTTTGGATTTGGGCATTGTAATATTTGAATTTGAACCTTGCAATATTTATGGTATTTGTTATATAACATAATTGGATGTTTAATTTGGTATTGCTATCATGTCATGTTACAAGTATATATATGTTGGTCTTCTGTACATAGAGCACATATGTTCTGCAGACAGAGCATATCACATCGCACACGGACCGCACTAGGTAACCCGTCAGTGATGAGTTCATCAATCACAAACGGTTATATACCAGCAAGCATTCGCCCACAACAACACACACGGCTTATTCCACCACAAACAGCTCAGATGGATCAATTGCATGCCACGTATCGCACACGCAACTCTACTCTGATTCTTTCTTGATTTTTGTATGCAATCCCATCGCACAACACACACATCTTATTAGCAGCAACCATATGTGTTATTATTGGTATTCACACAGATTTATGATTACATGCCTGTTTGCCGCGTATCACACACATCTTCTTATATTGAACCGTTTATGTTCTCTTATCTCAGCACAAACAGTTCATCCAAGTGAACCGCATGCCATATATCGCACACACCTTGATCAGCGTGACCATTTATTTTCTATTGCGTAAACACAAACAGTTCATCTGAGTGAACCGTTTGCTATACATCGCACATGCCTTCATCTGGCAGCTCGATTCTTTAGTTCCTCCTCATCGCAAACAGTTAATTGAACTGAACCGTATGCCCATCATCGCACATGCAACCAAAATCTGAACCATGTTTGATGGATACATCACCGCAAATGTTTTGCACCTTTTTGGATGTTTTTTACACTACCTTTTGCGATTATTGCATCCCACACAGTTTCGTCGAAGGGTCTATGATCGTAGTGTCGCGTTAGCAGCATCCTGCAGAGTGCATGTCCTCAGGAACAAATGTAACTACTCAAAAAGCATAATCATGTTCATGATCAGAGGAGTATTTAATAGCATCAAGGATTTGGACATATGATCTTCCACCAAATAAACCAACTAGCATCAACTAGCTACAAGGAGTAATCAACACTACTAGCAACGCACAGGTACCAATCTAAGGTTTTGAGACAAAGATTGAATACAAGATATAAACTAAGGTTTGAGAGGAGATGGTGCACGTGAAGATGTTGCTTAAGATTGACCCTCCCTCGATGAGAGGATCATTGGTGATGACGATGGCTTCGATTTCCCCTCCTAGAGTGTCAGTGCAATGAACAAATACGTTCGTTACCCTGACTATACACTGGCGTGTTGACAAAGGCATAGCTACACCAACATACAAAGCAAGGCCGAGCTAGAAGAGCAGCTCTTTGTGTGATCAAAGAGCGGATAAAGAAGACCAAGACAACCGACACAATAGAGCATCACCTTGGGAAAGCCTCCGTTGCCGAGTAGGAGAGCCTGGCCAGGTCGCCGCCGCCCCAAGGACAAGTCCAAGGTTTCCCCGGCAGGCTTGCCGGGTCCGCCAAGGGCAAATCTCCCCGCCAAGGCGCCACCGCTCCACCGCGCCAGCGCACCATGATGCAAGTCAGTTATCAGTGTGGAGTTGAGGCCCCAAGTGATTAAGTGGCTTCCTCTAAGCATGTGGCAGCCATTTGGACGACCGATCACCCTCATATGACACCCGTCCAGAGGCGTGTCAAGCAGATAAGCAGAAAATGATTATGCGGCGCGGTAGGCTTGCCGGGTTGCGTTCTTCGCATGACACCTAGCAGCGCATTTAGTGCACTTTATCCTAACTGCCAAAGTTAGGTATGATAGCACTATTAGTTATATAATCATTAGATAAATACCATTTCGCCACTAAGGTCACCCCTTAAGCTATAAGAGGAGATTCGAGGCAACCTAGCAAAGGATTCAGGCCCTCACACACTTGTACGCGCGTAGTTGCTCTCCCCGATGCTACCTTGCCGGGATTGAGCTCTGCGTGTTCTTGGCATCCTTTCATCCAATCCAACAAAAGCAGGAGTAGGGTTTTACGCCTCACGGTGGCCCAAACCTGGGTAAAAACCACCAGCATCACCATCATTGTGTTGCTTCATGGCCTCCGCTCTTTGTGCAACGTGAGCTCCCTTCCTGCCAAACCACAAGGGGCCTATGGACCCATAAGTGATACTGTTCCTCCACAACACCTTTGGCGTGCCAGGTAGGGGGGCGCTTGCGCAAATCCGAGGTTGTGAACAGCGCATCAACTGTCATGATCGTCCTCTTCATCATCATCCTCTTCATTGATGGCACTCAGGAAGAAATCCGGTGCGACTGTGCATCACTACACTTCAAAGGCCCCCTCACACGCAGCCGAGGATGTTGTAGGTGCCACAACTACATCGGGAGAGGCCGGTGCCAAGGGAGGCACGACCGGCATAGGCGGCGCCGTCGTTGTGTTCCCTACAGCCGAAGCAGGAGAGGAAAGCGTCGGGGGCGAGGAACATCAACAACAGCGTGATGGGCATAACCGCGAGCAGCAGGTGGGGGGATGCTCAAACTCAACCTCCCCATCGTGCTGAAGAGTTCTACCGCAATGACGATGCTGCTCTGGCATTTGTCGCGATCCTCCCGCCGCACCTGCCACAGGCGCGGCCGCTGGGCATGCACCTCCCCCGGAGCAAGGCGAATGAGACAGCGCCAAGTGAGGCTGCAAATCCCCGAGCACGACCCGTTCATCATCAAACTTCCTTGGTGATTGCTTCGCAACGGCAAGAGCGCGGCGACGCCCCTACATGTGCTGCAAGGAGTCGGGCGACATCGCGATCTGCCTCGTCGGCTATGCCAAGCACAACCACGAAAGCCATGGCGCGGGCCCAACTCCTGGTGAGATTTCTACCACTAGCTGATCAAATGGATGAGTGGAGAGCCACCATCTAGAGTTTGATCGGCTTCGCTGAAGCCAAAATATCTCAGCAGGTAGAGCCATCGCAACACCCGTGGGTGACAACAGCAGCTCGGACTGCTGGTCGTGTTGAGGGGGCCACGCTGATGGTGTAGCCCCCTCCGCGGCAGCAGACCCAGAGGCAGCAACAAGAGCCATGCGACCATGAGCCTGACGAAGCATCGATGGCCTCGTTTAATCCACGAGACCGTCAAGATCAGCAGCAGGTCCTAGAGGATCGGCGGAGGGAAGATGCGTGCGTCACTATAGAAGGACACCGAGAGACCCAACGTCAATCTGACAGGTGCAATGGCCCAGACGTCGACGAACCCGCGCCCGGTGATGGCGGGTACTTACCTTTCATGTTTGGGTGCCCTGCCTTCACTCGTCAGCTACGGCAAGTCCGCTGACCATCTGCCCGAGTCTTCAAGCGTGAGCTACAAGAAAAGTACGATGGAAAGTTGAACCCGATAGGGTTCTTTAGCATTTACACAATTGTTGTTCAAGTTGCTGGAGGCAGAGCTGAGAAGGTGTTTGTCAACTACTTCCCTTTGGCACTCAAGTCAAACGTGAGGTTGCGATTGATGCACCACTGGTACGCATCCGTCCTAAACAAACAGTTTAAAATCCCTTTCCGCGACGGCATTTCGAACCGTCGCCAAGTGAGTGTGGGCGATAGGGGGTCCTTCCCTCACGACCCAGAAACCGTTGGGGATAGGGGCCTACAGTACTCCTACTCGTTTCTTCTCGCATTGCCATTGCTGTCGGTATTCTGTGGTGCTAAGTTTACAATGTGTGGCCCATCACAAACGGTTCCCTATTATAGAACATGAATGATGCGCGGCCCATCACAAACGGTTCACCGTTAATAAGATTAGCTAATCGCCGTATGAGTGTCGGATAGGATTATGAAACGTTGGACTGTCGTAACATCGTCGTACACGACAACTATTGCACACGCTATTCTGTGGTGCAACTTTACGATGCATACTTCATCAGAAACAATTCATGGTTGCGAAACATGTGCGATAAGGCAACTAACACAAACGTTTAGTTTGCCACACCATTTGTGATATTGTCTGACATCGCACACGCTTTGCAAACGGCAACTGTGTGCATGCTTGCACACATTTCCTCTTTGTGAACCATCTCTGATTATGGTGCATATCGCAAACGTTTGTGTTTTACCAACCGTGTGTGCCGTAACAACCTGGAGAGCGTAATTTCACCATAATTTAATTGATGCTCTTCCAAATTGTACCAGATTTGGATTTGAATTTGAATGTATGCTACAAATTTATTCATATCCATCAGGTTCAAACAACCAATGCATTATTCGATTCATAGATACATATGTTCAAGAATTACATAAGAACCAAATAAAGAATGATGAACCACAGTTGTATACTTGTACTATTAAAGACGGTAAAGAAAGAGGCGAAATATATTCTGGTTGCTGAAAAAGGTGAAGTGGAATGCCGATATTGTGCCCTCCTCCAGGAAGAAGGCACACACGACTCTAGTCCAACCCCTTGTGATGGCCGACCGCCCATCCTTCACGGTCTTCATGAAAACATCTAGATAATCATCGTGTTCTGGTAGAAATACTTTAACCTTTGCATGCCTACCAATCATGTAGTTTGAGAGGTAATCTTGAGTAAACTGCTTTGGCAACCACTGCAAAGGAAAAAGATTCAGACATTGTCATCTAATTCAACTCATTATGGGCAGTAAAAAGAAGGCTGCAGAGTTCTTACTTACCATCTGGCAGTTCGCTGTTATCTTGGACAAAGTGTAAACAAATAGTTTAATTGCCATCTTTGGACCCATTTTACTAAAAATCTTTATCAGCTTCCTCACTTGATGCAGGTTCATCGATATCTCATTGCCCCATACACAGAAAGGATCAAAGCGCGGATCTTTTCCAATGACATATGTACCTAAAAGCACCAAGTTAATATTAGAAGCTAAACAACAATTGCACAATGTTGTAGTACAACACTCTTTTATAATATGTCTATATACATCCTTATGTGGTAGTCCATTTGAAATCTCTAAAAAGACAAATATTTAGGAACGGAGGGAGTATCTTATAACATCTAATATACTCACATATTAGATGAATTAACATCTTATATTATTGGCCAGAAGGAGTTTAGTTCATTCTTACAAATTATCTCATGTTGTATCCACATGTTACAATTAGTTTGAACTAGTTCGGGCTCAAATAGCCCTAAAGTATATCTAAACAAGAGGGCTAGTTTGATCTAGTTGCATCTATAACCCACCCAAAAAAACTAGTATCCAACCGAAGAGGTGGTAATTGGAGCTAGTTCTCCTAGTGCATTTATTGTCAATCCAACCCTGCCATCCAAACAACTCTTTGGATGGAGTTAGTTCAGGGTTAGTAATGAGCTAAAAACTAACTCTAACCTCTAGCTAAGTTCAGTATCCAAACAGGGCTGTGTTGTTGCTGTTACTGCTGCAGCTCTTCTACGTATATCTTGACATCATTAGAACATTAATGTAACACTCTTCCTTGTTGCTATGTAGCCTAGGATTGCATATTTAGACATTAAGTACAATGCATGTTGGTATGTAGCCTCGGATATATTACATATGGCCCTATTTAACCTAAGGAAAAATGGGTTACAGATATATTCAGTTAAAAGTCCGATTCACCGATTAGTCCCTTATCAGCCGCCGGCCTATATGGTACCAGCTACCGATATCCTGAACAGTGAGCAGATATAAGCCATGGGATGAAATTAACCTCAATGGAAAACAACAGTCGTTCCCAAAATTGTCATGTGTAGGTACATCAAGAAGCATGTTAAGCAAAATAGGCTAAACATCAACCAAAATTACACATGGCAGACAAAATAACTACAAAAGCTAGCTTCAGTGTGCAGGTTTAAGCATGCTAGTAAAGCAAAACAAGTGGAAAGGTGTGCTAACTGCAACAGGCTAAACATTTAACAACAAGCAAACATGGTCATTCAAACTGGTATTGTGCCGGTCTAAGTACACTGGTTATGGCTAAATAAAAATGGAAAGGCATGTTAACTACAAGATGCAACAACCAAATGTAGTCATTCATAGTGGTATTGTTGAAACTGGTACCGATGAAATTGAACTGCATAGTTCATACTTTCACATATAGAACATCACATTGTGAATAACTGGAATAAACAAGGCATACTACGAACAACCAAAGATAGCATTTGAAACTAAACATATGCTAACTACAAACAACTGAACAATCAAAAAACTTTAAAAGATGCATATGCTAGCTATAACAGGCTTAACAGCAAGCAAATATATGCATTCCTATAGTGTCGTGGAATTAACACGGCAGATGTCCGGTTTAACAGACTTAGTTGAGGAACCATCGCACGGGTTAGCTTGAAGGGGTTAAAAGCACACAAAGGACACAGAGGGTTTATACTAGTTCGGCCCCTTCGAGGAAGGTAAAAGCCTACGTCTAGTTTGGTTTGGTATTGCTTGGGCATCGATGAACAGGGAGCGGATTGCTTGCCTGTGTCTCGATGGGTTGTTTCTTGCTTGTCCTTGAACCGTCGTCGGGTCGTCCCTTTATATAGAGGTGACGCCCGGTCCGGTTTACAGAGTCCCGAGGCCGGCTCATACTTGTGTCCGCCTGTAATGCCCAGGATGGGACTATACCTCCTACGTGTCGAGGCACGACTTAAAGGTATAAGCCCATCCTAGAATGATCTCAAGTTTGGTATCTTTGCACAACTCATGTAAAAGAGGGATTAAAATGCAAAAGGAGATAGTTGGCTTACACTCGCCACTTCACACAATACATTACATAAGCAATCATCATTCAGAACATCACAACCCGACTACGGGTGAAGATCCAAAAGAAAGATACCAAAACAACATAAATCCACAGGTCAGGATCGAATCCTAGTAGAAACCACTACTGATCGTCGAAGCGTCACAAGCAAACGGCCACAAGCTTCATCGAGCTCCCAGTGAAGAACTGGACCAGCTCCTGCTTCAAACTCGGCTGAACCTGCATCTGGTGTGGTGAAGTAACTGTGAGCCACAGAGGACTCAGCAATCCCGTTCCCGGGTAACAAGACTATTTAAACCTTGGGTGAGGATAAGGCTGAAGAAAGAATGAGAGGTGAAGGAACAAACAAGAGTCGGCAGCAGCAACTAGCACTAACTTACGTAATAGAGAGCGAGAAGAGAAGAGCATCGGTCGAAAGATGATCACGAAGTGATCCTAACTAAAGCCGGTCAAACATAACCCCTCCGTGTTCAACTCCCGAATCCCTATTCGGAAATTGACAGTCACGGAACACACGCTGGTAGTGTATTGAAACATTGTGTCAAGTTATCTACAACCGGAATTAACAAGCTCCCATCTGCCACATAACCGCGGGCACGGCTTTCGAAAGTTCAAACCCTGCAGGGATGTTCCAACTTGACCCATTACAAGCCCACGATCCGCGGAGTCGCAACTCCATAGTTGGGAAGACCCGAGTATTCTCGGAATCCCGTGCTCAAGTTAAACCGAACTAAGGCAAGGCTAATCCAGCAAATCCTCCCGGCGTGTCGACACCCTGATAGTAGCCGCGCGTATCTAAGTCTCAGGACACGACCGGATGGGTGATGCTACAGGACCCAAACCTCGAGTTTCCCCGTGGTGGTTCCCGCAGGACCCCCGTTTGGGACCAACACCATCGGCACTGGCCCCCCTGCTATGTAGAAATAAAGGATCCTCGAGGGAGCGACCCTCTATGCAAATTTAATTAATTAATTAAGTTGTTATTATGAGGCAAATAGTACCAAATGTTGGGACTTGCTGGAAAAGACTTAGCACTTAGCGGTTTATCAAGGGGGTCCCATACACCCCAACCGTGTTAGGAACGCATAATCATGGAACATAACACCGGTTTATACGGTTCCTAACGGCATGAGTGGAACAAATCACCAAGCAAAAGGCTTAGCCTTCCACCCTGCCAGTATATAGATGATTTCATTTTTAAGCATTTATATAGTGTGATATAACCCAACCAAACTTCAACATGAAGCAAGCATCTTCAATCTTCACCTGCAACTAGCAATGCTATAAGAAGGGCTGAGCGAAGCGTACTTAGCCAAGCAACGGTTTGCGTAGGTAGGGTGGTTAAACATGGCAATGGTTACAAGTAGGAGGCTGACAAGAAAGACATGGGCATCGAGGCAAAACTAAAGATCGAGACTACTAGCAAAAGGCAAAGATAGTAATGGTATCCGGGTTCAGTCATCTTGCCTGGGATTCCACAAGGAAGAAGAACGGATCCAAGAAGGAGACGGAGCAACAGTCGAGCGGATCCTCACAACTCCGGAACGAAACCGAAGCTAACAAGAGAAGCAACCGGAAAGAAAACAAACAACGCGGTAAACACGCAAGCATAAACATGGCATACGATGCACAAACAAGGATGATGCATGTCCGGTTTAAATATGCAAGGCATGGCAAGGTGCACAAACAAAACTACAAGTTAAGTGGAGATCAATATGCAACGAGTTGCATATTGACGAAACACCACATTTTAATTATTTAGTTGACTCTCGTTATTTACAAGACAAGTTTAAATGTTTTTAACATGGCAAGAGGTGAAGCATAAAGAAACTACACTAACTAGGCAATTTAAATGAGGCCGGAAGAATAACAACAACATATCCGGAAAATCCTCATGAGCAAGTTTAATAATTATAAGCAAACAACAATTACACACATATTAAATGTTGTTAACATGATGCGGATGACATGAACAAGTTTATGCAAGTTTTATTAAAAGATTGACTTAAAAGAGATATGAAGCATTTGTCACCGTGGTGGAAAGAAAGGGTGCCACGGCAACGAACCGAAGATGATGCCACGCAACATATCGGTACCGGTAACTCGGTGAGGGACCGGTGCAAAACAAAAGGTGGAGTGAACGAGTCAAACGAGATGAAAGGTGGGCGATCCCGTTACCGGGTTCCCACGAGTCGGTGACGAGGCAACCGAGGAACAACAAAAGGGACGAAACGGACACGGTGCACACACGGGAGACATTTCATACAACCACAACAAGCATCTCACGGGTCACGGGGTCGTCTCGTTATACCTTTGAAGCGTGCGTTTCGGGGCGGTTCGCGATCGTCGAGGAACGTAGTGGAAGAAGTTGTACATGGCCGTAGAGGGAAGTAGTTGTTCACGTTTCCGAAGAGGAAGTAGTCGTTCCGTCGGCGGTAGTTGTTCACGGGTCTTCGGCGACGGTAGTGGAACACGTTGGCGTTCGTCGTGAAGGTGTACTCGGTCGTAGATGTACTTGCCGGTCTCGGTCCCGGTCGTAGTTGTACTCGGTCGTCGTGGTTCACGTTTGTAGCGGTTCGGGTCGTCGTGGTACTTGTACATGTAGTGGTACTTGTCGGGTCGGCGTTCGTAGTGGTACAAGGGTCCAAAGTAGAATTGTTTGCTGTTACATGGGTGCTTGACAAAACAAAATCAGCAACAAACAAACAAAACAAGGGAAAGCTACGGTCTCGGCGACGAAGCTGGAAAGGACGGGGCCTTGCTGGAGGTGAGGTAGCAGCAGCAGTACAGCGAGGAGGAGCAGGGAACTCCCAATCCCGCAGCTAGGAAGAGAGGCACGACACGACGTGGCCTTGCTGCTGGAGTGTCCACGGACGGAGGAAGTCGCACGCCGGTGCTGCAGGCGGAAGAAGTGGCGCGGCCTGGACGCAGGGGAGCAGGTCGGGGCGTCGGGGCGACCACGGCGGGGAACGGAGGGAGCGGGGCGAGGATGGCCGCGGGGTCGGTCGAGGCTGGAGGCGCCTCGGGGTCGCGTCGGGCTCCGGGCCTTGGCGCTGGAGACGGGGCTTGGGCGCCGAAGATGGAGAAGGGGCGCCTCTTGGCGCTGGGCGCCGGGCTTGGCCATCTCTGCGGGGCGCCAGGCGTAGGCAGAGGCGATCCGGGCGCTGGGCGCTGGGGACGCGCTCCTGGAGAGGAGGACCGGACGGAGGGCGCGCTGAAGGAGGAGCCGCTCGAGGGACGGCGACGAGGCGAGGCAGGAGGCCTGCGCGGCGAGTGGCTGCCGAGGCTCGCCCTGGGAACGGGCGCTGCGGCGGAGGAGGCCCCGGCTCGGGCCCGGCGAAGGAAGGGGCCAGCTTGCGGCAGGGACTTGGGGTCGCTGCGCTAGGGGAGAGGGGGAGGGAATCGGGAGGAAAGGGAGAGGGAGACAAGTGCGGCGGCGGACATGGAGGAAAAGGGAAAGCGAGCGAAGGAGAGGGTGCGAGGCTAGGGTTTGGCGCCTGAGGCTGAGAGGGCCTGCGGGCTGGAGTGGCCAGCTGCTGGGCCGAAAGAGGGAAAAGGAAGGCCCAGATGGCTATGAGGCTGGTGGGCCAAGAAGGGTGGCTGGCTGGGCTCCCAAGGGAGAAGGAGGTGAGGGATGCCCCCTTTTATCTCTTAACAAAAAATAAAAGAGAGAGCAAAATAAAAAGAAGAGGCAGAGAACAGAAAATAAAAGATGGGACATTTTTATAAGGCTTTACGGGATATTACCAACCCCACAAAAATAGTTCCAACAAAAAAAGGAAGTGCAAACTAAAAATAAATAGCTTGCCTCAAGGAGTTCAAAAGGAGTCTAGATTTTGGAGGAGCCTCGAAACAACGAAAAGAATTCTAGGCAAGGTTTTGACGGTGAACTTGAAGTGAAATAGGCATGGGGAAAAATTATGCACGTGTGTTGCGGGTAATTCCAAAGACTGGAATAATTAATATAGCTCCTTAACTATTGAGAGGCTTTTATATGTTCTAAAGAGAAGTCACCTTCCCTCGATTTAAATGGACCGAAGGCCCACACGATTTATTAAAGTTGAGATGCAAAATAAAATATGACATGATGGCATGATGACATGATGCAATGCAAAATAAATAACACAAGCGAAAAGAAACACACGGGCAGCCCGGAACATCTGGAATCTTCTGGAATCTTCTGGGACGTCGGTCTCGGGCGTCACAACTCTCCCACACTAACAGAGGATCTCGACCCGAGATCCTAGAGATATCACCGGGTAAAAACGAAAGAGGAAGAGGTAAAACAAAGTTGCTTCTTTGACAGACGAGTGAAACCAAAGAACCCTGAGAGGTTGACCAAAATGAAAGAAGATTAGAATGGAGATGAACGAAGTTAAGAGCACTCCGGTAAGCAGGAGGAACAAGGAACATAACAAGAACCTTGTAGGTTGAAAGACATGAAACAGAGCTCACGAACCAAAAGAATATGAAACCTCAATGGTATAGCCAAGGAATAAGAATGACAGAATTTGGACAGCACTCCGTCTGAAAATGGAAGGAATTAACAAGAACTAGAGGAGATGGAGTGATACTTGATGAAAACAACAACATATTGCCTCCGAAATAATTGAAAGAATGGCACAAGGTTAAGAAAGATTCAGACAGCACTCCGGTTAAAAGAGAGTTAAAACTTGATAAGATGAGGGAACTAGAATGAAGAATACAACACTTCGGTTAAATAAACAAGCAAGGGAGAATATGATCTTGATAAAAACGAGATGATGGTTAAGAGAGCAATATCACAAAACCTCCGGAATGAAAGAATAGAGAATATAGATCAACGAAAGAAATGAATGGAGAAGAAAATGACAACTTCTCCCAAAATTGAATTTGAAAGAGCATCCTTACGAAGAAGGGTTGAATAGAGTTGTTGGAAATTCAACAACGAAAGAATAAACTTGATGTGGGCTTATGGAAAACATCTCAAAATTAAGAGGTGACAACCAGCCACTAACGGAAATGAAAAGCTTGGATTGAGAACAACAAGGAGACGATAAACTTATCACCGGAATGATAAATGAAGAATTTGGGTCATTTATAAGCACCATAATAGCAACAATCCTTAGGGAAAGCTTTTAGGTGAATTATAACCCAAGATAACTCCAACGAATAAATTGAAGGGTTGAAAAGATCTCCTGAACAAAGAAAATGATGGGTTTAAATATCTCCTTCTTGATAACTCTTGAATCATGAAACATGAAGGAATTGCCAAAAATGACATAACACCATCTCAAAAGATAAGGGGGAAAGAATTGCACTTGGAAAGCATGATGAAAAAATGCTTGAGCTCCAACAAGAATCTTGATGAAGACTTCAAGGATGAATTAAAACATGATGAACCACCATGAGATCTCCGGTAATGAAAGCATGAGAAGTGAGAGATAAAAAGAATAAGATTCAAGGCCTGCGATGAATTAGATGGAAGTTTGAAATGATATAATTGAAATAACTTGGAGCTCCGGAAAACAAGATAAAGAATTTAGAACCGAGAATATGATATGATGAACAAGCTCCAGACAAAAGAATTAAATTACCTTGAAGGAATAAGAATAAGAATTATGTTATGCATCTCCTTCACCAATTAAATTGATGACAACCAAGGATTTGTCATACTACTTATTCTCGTTGGAAAGAATTAAAGAGAGATCTAGCACAAGCTTGGGTAAATCTTCAACGAAGCACCGGTAGGTTTGTGAAAACAACAAATGAATTAAAATGATAACAACGGAAGAGTAACTTGAAAGAACCACCGTAAGAATATGGAGACGAACGAAGAGACGTCAAATGAAGAATAGTTGGAGGACAAAGTTGAAAACTGAGAACGAAGAAATCTTCTGAAATGATGGCCTTCGGAGGATCACAAAGAAAAGAATTCATGAAGAATCTTGAGAGAACGGCCAAGATTTAAGAGAAACACTTCTCCGGTCTCCAAAAGCTGAGAATGAAGACGAGGAATGCCATGAAGACTTGTTGAGCACTCCGGAATGAAGAATTAAAAAGGTTGACCCAACGATGGAAAGAATTTGAAAGTAAACTTGGAGAAGGCATGTGACTGATGGAAATCATTCTTAGGTCACACTTTGAAAGAATTTGAGTAACTCCAGAAAAAAAAACTTCCTGGGAAAGACCTGTGGGTTAGGGCCCACTAAAGAAGTCACCGTTGAAAAAGATTTCTGAAGAGATATTGCACCGGTTGAATTAAATGGCTTGAATAAGATGACAATCCTCAAAATAATTTGAAAGGATTAAGAATGGAATTATGAATCTTCAGCACTCCGGATATGAATAACAAGAGGAGAATGATTAATTGGAGCACCGGAATAAGAAAGCATTATGAAATGAGGAAAAAAAAAGGATAAGATCAACACCGAATTCTTGAATTACATCCACCGGCAGAATTAGAGAACAAAAGAATGATGAACTTGAAGCTCTTGAGCATCTTCACGAGAAATCACCGGATAAGAACATTCAAGGAAATGAATGAAGAAATATCACATGAATAAAATGGATACTTCATTAAGAATTCTGGCTCCACGAAGAAAAAGGGTGGGAGGGCGGGGAAAAACAAGACAACTTGGGATGAACAAAATGGACACCGGTTGAAAAGAATTTAACATGACCATCTTGATGATCAAGAAGAAATAGCACTCCCATAGAAGTATGAGAACACCGATTAGGAAAGGTATGGAATCAACATTTGACATCGAAGCAACTCGAATACCAGAATCAAAACAAGAACAAAGGGTAGATGTGTTTATGAAGAAGATTATGCTGCAACACATCTATCCGAACAGAGAATTGAACGAATGAATTCCACAGGTACATCAACTGGTCGAGAAGCCACTTGGAAGAACAAAAGATAAATAAAAAGAACAAGGATCAGATAGAACAAATACAAGATAGAAGTTTCGTTCGACATCTTCGTGCTGAAAGCTCATGGAACGTGTTACAAAAGGGTTTTGCAATCCCCGGATCAGCATAGCCAAGGACCCTTTAAGATGCAACTCCCGATCAGAACAAGTCCATAAAACCACTTCACTCAATGTAGAACCCCAAACTTCATATCGAGCATCCATTGGAAGAATGCCTAGAACTACTAGATGAACCCACCTATAGATTTCCGAAAGTTTCCAGTTATGCAATCAGGTGTTGGGGATACACGGGAAGCACCGCGCAATCAACTCTAAACCTACATCCAGGTGTATCCATCCTTCAACACATAACCAGTCTTTCTCGGAAACTGTTTACCTCGGACCTTCGAAAAGCATCCACTATAACAAGCTATGGCAATACTCTCGAACTACCTCCCCAGTACTGGGTGATGTCGGGGTTATCTTGCCACTGGCCGTATAGGAGAGATTTTCGATGTCGGCCGTCTTAAGTATTTAGTACTGTTGCGATATGCTTGTGTCAATGATACCCCGAAGCTCAACTCCTCGGTAACAGGAGGCATCGAGAACAATATCCTTGTCACAAGAACATCGAAACAATCCCAGAATACTCGTGAGATCCTAAAAAAATATTTGGTGCAATTTTGAAGATAGGAGAGACAAGAGTAATCGTCAGGAGTCCTCACCAGAATGAAAAGAGATGAGAAGCAAACAGAAATCCTACTCTCCGATATAATATAGGACTCAAAAAGTTTTCTGTGTGTGCCTAGACTCAACCGTCAACGATTCGATCAATCAGTGGGGGCTTCTAGGTCGGAGAAGGCTCTGATACCAACTTGTAATGCCCAGGATGGGACTATACCTCCTACGTGTCGAGGCACGACTTAAAGGTATAAGCCCATCCTAGAATGATCTCAAGTTTGGTATCTTTGCACAACTCATGTAAAAGAGGGATTAAAATGCAAAAGGAGATAGTTGGCTTACACTCGCCACTTCACACAATACATTACATAAGCAATCATCATTCAGAACATCACAACCCGACTACGGGTGAAGATCCAAAAGAAAGATACCAAAACAACATAAAGCCACAGGTCAGGATCGAATCCTAGTAGAAACCACTACTGATCGTCGAAGCGTCACAAGCAAACGGCCACAAGCTTCATCGAGCTCCCAGTGAAGAACTGGACCAGCTCCTGCTTCAAACTCGGCTGAACCTGCATCTGGTGTGGTGAAGTAACTGTGAGCCACAGAGGACTCAGCAATCCCGTTCCCGGGTAACAAGACTATTTAAACCTTGGGTGAGGATAAGGCTGAAGAAAGAACGAGAGGTGAAGGAACAAACAAGAGTCGGCAGCAGCAACTAGCACTAACTTACGTAATAGAGAGCGAGAAGAGAAGAGCATCGGTCGAAAGATGATCACGAAGTGATCCTAACTAAAGCCGGTCAAACATAACCCCTCCGTGTTCAACTCCCGAATACCTATTCGGAAATTGACAGTCACGGAACACACGCTGGTAGTGTATTGAAACATTGTGTCAAGTTATCTACAACCGGAATTAACAAGCTCCCATCTGCCACATAACCGCGGGCACGGCTTTCGAAAGTTCAAACCCTGCAGGGGTGTTCCAACTTGACCCATTACAAGCCCACGATCCGCGGAGTCGCAACTCCATAGTTGGGAAGACCCGAGTATTCTCGGAATCCCGTGCTCAAGTTAAACCGAACTAAGGTAAGGCTAATCCAGCAAATCCTCCCGGCGTGTCGACACCCTGATAGTAGCCGCGCGTATCTAAGTCTCAGGACACGACCGGATGGGTGATGCTACAGGACCCAAACCTCGAGTTTCCCCGTGGTGGTTCCCGCAGGACCCCCGTTTGGGACCAACACCATCGGCACTAGCCCCCCCTGCTATGTAGAAATAAAGGATCCTCGAGGGAGCGACCCTCTATGCAAATTTAATTAATTAATTAAGTTGTTATTATGAGGCAAATAGTACCAAATGTTGGGACTTGCTGGAAAAGACTTAGCACTTAGCGGTTTATCAAGGGGGTCCCATACACCCCAACCGTGTTAGGAACGCATAATCAAGGAACATAACACCGGTTTATACGGTTCCTAACAGCATGAGTGGAACAAATCACCAAGCAAAAGGCTTAGCCTTCCACCCTGCCAGTATATAGATGATTTCATTTTTAAGCATTTATATAGTGTGATATAACCCAACCAAACTTCAACATGAAGCAAGCATCTTCAATCTTCACCTGCAACTAGCAATGCTATAAGAAGGGCTGAGCGAAGCGTACTTAGCCAAGCAACGGTTTGCGAAGGTAGGGTGGTTAAACATGGAAATGGTTACAAGTAGGAGGCTGACAAGAAAGACATGGGCATCGAGGCAAAACTAAAGATCGAGACTACTAGCAAAAGTCAAAGATAGTAATGGTATCCGGGTTCGGTCATCTTGCCTGGGATTCCACAAGGAAGAAGAACGGATCCAAGAAGGAGACGGAGCAACAGTCGAGCGGATCCTCACAACTCCGGAACGAAACCGAAGCTAACAAGAGAAGCAACCGGAAAGAAAACAAACAACGCGGTAAACACGCAAGCATAAACATGGCATACGATGCACAAACAAGGATGATGCATGTCCGGTTTAAATATGCAAGGCATGGCAAGGTGCACAAACAAAACTACAAGTTAAGTGGAGATCAATATGCAACGAGTTGCATATTGACGAAACACCACATTTTAATTATTTAGTTGACTCTCGTTATTTACAAGACAAGTTTAAATGTTTTTAACATGGCAAGAGGTGAAGCATAAAGAAACTACACTAACTAGGCAATTTAAATGAGGCCGGAAGAATAACAACAACATATCCGGAAAATCCTCATGAGCAAGTTTAATAATTATAAGCAAACAACAATTACGCACATATTAAATGTTGTTAACATGATGCGGATGACATGAACAAGTTTATGCAAGTTTTATTAAAAGATTGACTTAAAAGAGATATGAAGCATTTGTCACCGTGGTGGAAAGAAAGGGTGCCACGGAAACGAACCGAAGATGATGCCACGCAACATATCGGTACCGGTAACTCGGTGAGGGACCGGTGCAAAACAAAAGGTGGAGTGAACGAGTCAAACGAGATGAAAGGTGGGGCGATCCCGTTACCGGGTTCCCACGAGTCGGTGACGAGGCAACCGAGGAACAACAAAAGGGACGAAACGGACACGGTGCACACACGGGAGACATTTCATACAACCACAACAAGCATCTCACGGGTCACGGGGTCGTCTCGTTATACCTTTGAAGCGTGCGTTTCGGGGCGGTTCGCGATCGTCGAGGAACGTAGTGGAAGAAGTTGTACATGGCCGTAGAGGGAAGTAGTTGTTCACGTTTCCGAAGAGGAAGTAGTCGTTCCGTCGGCGGTAGTTGTTCACGGGTCTTCGGCGACGGTAGTGGAACACGTTGGCGTTCGTCGTGAAGGTGTACTCGGTCGTAGATGTACTTGCCGGTCTCGGTCCCGGTCGTAGTTGTACTCGGTCGTCGTGGTTCACGTTTGTAGCGGTTCGGGTCGTCGTGGTACTTGTACATGTAGTGGTACTTGTCGGGTCGGCGTTCGTAGTGGTACAAGGGTCCAAAGTAGAATTGTTTGCTGTTACATGGGTGCTTGACAAAACAAAATCAGCAACAAACAAACAAAACAAGGGAAAGCTACGGTCTCGGCGACGAAGCTGGAAAGGACGGGGCCTTGCTGGAGGTGAGGTAGCAGCAGCAGTACAGCGAGGAGGAGCAGGGAACTCCCAATCCCGCAGCTAGGAAGAGAGGCACGGCACGACGCGGCCTTGCTGCTGGAGTGTCCATGGACGGAGGAAGTCGCACGCCGGTGCTGCAGGCGGAAGAAGTGGCGCGGCCTGGACGCAGGGGAGGAGGTCGGGGCGTCGGGGCGACCACGGCGGGGAACGGAGGGAGCGGGGTGAGGATGGCCGCGGGATCGGTCGAGGCTGGAGGCGCCTCGGGGTCGCGTCGGGCTCCGGGCCTTGGCGCTGGAGACGGGGCTTGGGCGCCGAAGATGGAGAAGGGGCGCCTCTTGGCGCTGGGCGCCGGGCTTGGCCATCTCTGCGGGGCGCCAGGCGTAGGCAGAGGCGATCCGGGCGCTGGGCGCTGGGGACGCGCTCCTGGAGAGGAGGACCGGACGGAGGGCGCGCTGAAGGAGGAGCCGCTCGAGGGACGGCGACGAGGCGAGGCAGGAGGCCTGCGCGGCGAGTGGCTGCAGAGGCTCGCCCTGGGAACGGGCGCTGCGGCGGAGGAGGCCCCGGCTCGGGCCCGGCGAAGGAAGGGGCCAGCTTGCGGCAGGGACTTGGGGTCGCTGCGCTTGGGGAGAGGGGGAGGGAATCGGGAGGAAAGGGAGAGGGAGACAAGTGCGGCGGCGGACAGGGAGGAAAAGGGAAAGCGAGCGAAGGAGAGGGTGCGAGGCTAGGGTTCGGCGCCTGAGGCTGAGAGGGCCTGCGGGCTGGAGTGGCCAGCTGCTGGGCCGAAAGAGGGAAAAGGAAGGCCCAGATGGCTATGAGGCTGGTGGGCCAAGAAGGGTGGCTGGCTGGGCTCCCAAGGGAGAAGGAGGTGAGGGATGCCCCCTTTTATCTCTTAACAAAAAATAAAAGAGAGAGCAAAATAAAAAGAAGAGGCAGAGAACAGAAAATAAAAGATGGGACATTTTTATAAGGCTTTACGGGATATTACCAACCCCACAAAAATAGTTCCAACAAAAAAAGGAAGTGCAAACTAAAAATAAATAGCTTGCCTCAAGGAGTTCAAAAGGAGTCTAGATTTTGGAGGAGCCTCGAAACAACGGAAAGAATTCTAGGCAAGGTTTTGACGGTGAACTTGAAGTGAAATAGGCATGGGGAAAAATTATGCACGTGTGTTGCGGGTAATTCCAAAGACTGGAATAATTAATATAGCTCCCTAACTATTGAGAGGCTTTTATATGTTCTAAAGAGAAGTCACCTTCCCTCGATTTAAATGGACCGAAGGCCCACACGATTTATTAAAGTTGAGATGCAAAATAAAATATGACATGATGGCATGATGACATGATGCAATGCAAAATAAATAACACAAGCGAAAAGAAACACACGGGCAGCCCGGAACATCTGGAATCTTCTGGAATCTTCTGGAATCTTTTGGGACGTCGGTCTCGGGCGTCACACCGCCTCGGTCTCTGCTCTTTCTTCCTTATCTCTCAAGTTACATAATCAGGCGGTTTACAAACCATAACGTTACATATGGGCCCTAAGCCTTCATGGGCCGTAACTTCCACTGGGTATTTACAAGTATATGACTAAACTACCATAATCCGGTTTATACTAGCCGGTTTATACCTGCTAGTAATATCCCTGACATTAGGTCCCAGAATGATTTGAACTTGTTCAAATCAGTCTTCTCAGTCTTGCATGATCTTTTCTTCTTGTGTCTTCTCATTTTTGTAAACCGGATTATGACGTCATCCTTGAAAATCACTTAATTTAACCGTGACATCATCTCCGCATTTAACGCGCGCAGCTGTCTATCACCTTTGTTTAAAGGCTATCCCGAAAATCGAGGCGACATGGAATCTTTATCCAATCTTCTGCCTCCTCAAATCTCGCGCCTGCCGTTTCATCTCTGCCCCCTTATAAATACTGCTGCCTCTCCTCGTCGTCTCCTTCCGTTCATTCTTCTTCCGTCGCCCGAGCTCAAACCTGAGTGCGACCAGAGAAACTCCGCCATCGCTTCTTGCTGTTCCAGGTACTTCATCTTCCTCGCTGTAGATCTATAGCTTTAGGGTTCTTTTCGCACCTCCGCCATTAAACCTCGGAGAAAGCTTCATCTGTTCGTCCTAGGCACCAAGTTCAAAATAGTTTCAGCCTTTAGATCTTGCCCTTAAAACTTGCCTCTATTCCGCTGCCGTATGCTTAGATTTCGGCATTTTAGATTCAATCTTTTAGATTTTTCCGCTCTGTATAGGATCCTTGCAGTTCTTCCTGTAATAATCTTGCATTTGTTTTTCTTTTTCCTGGGCGCTCAGATTTGTTTTACTTTCGCTATCTGTAAAAACTTGTTTCTTCACCTTTGTAGATCTGTAAAATATTCTCCGGTTTAATCAGTCAAATATCACTTCTGTAATGCATTGACAACGAACACGACGGTTTAGCTCCTCTCTTTTGTTACTTCTGAACCGGCAGTAATGCGTTCCCTGCTTACTTCCGGGTTAGTTATGCCATTAGTCCCTTGTCTAAACCGTCGCCATGACTTTGCATATGCGTTCCGGTTTATATATCTGTCTTTGAATAATCTGGTTTTTATACTTTATATTTTCAGCACTTTCATTCTGTTACCATGGCCGCCAAACAGTTTGTTTCTTGCGACTGGGTTCCTTCCGTTATTACGGAAGAAGATTTAATCAATGCTGCTGCAATTGGCACTCTAGGCCCTCAGTCCGTTTTAAAATGGCGGGCCCAAGGAAATGAATGTCCTCCTGCTCCCAGAGAGGGGGAGGTTATTGTCTTATTTGACCATATTGCTCGAGGTTTCACTCCTCCCGGTTCAAAGTTCTTCCGGGATGTGCTTGCCACTTTCCGACTTCACCCACAGGACATAGGTCCCAACTCTGTTTCCAACATCTACGATTTTCAAGTTTTCTCAGAGGTGTATTTGCAAGAAGAGCCATCAGTCGACCTATTCCGGGACTTCTTCCACTTGAACTGGCGAACTGAGTTTACCAGCGGACCTCATCAAGAACTGGGCGGGGTCAGCATTCAGAAGAGAAGAGACGCAGTCTTTCCTCATGCCGCTCTCCACACGCACCCAAGGATTGGAATAAGTCCTGGTTTTATTGCATTGACACTTCGCCTGAAGGGGAAAACCCACTGCCGGGTTATCGCGAACATCGTCTTCCGGAGGATCACCCTTTGCCGCAGCGACTCAGCTCTTCAGAACGGCCCCGGTTTGCTTCCCAACTTGCGAAGCTCAAGGCCTTTATGGCCAACGGATTAACCGGGGTTGATTTTATGCGTTGCTGGCTTTCTTGGAGTATCATTCCTCTGAGTCCGCGCCCGAATCTGATGTATAAGTATTCTGGTAAACCGGATGGTCCTCAACGTTTTTCCAAGGACAAACTTTCTGAATCGGAAGTCACTGAGTCTGCTAAGAAGATGCTCAATGTCTCCTTAGAAGAATGCAGCAAAACCGGATTAGCTCCGTATTATAAGAAGAACAAGCTACCTGCAGTAAGTCTTACTCTCTTCTGTATATTTTCAATCCGTTCATATAAACCGTTTCCAACTGTCTCTTTTCTGTTGAACAGGCCGATGATCCTTTCGGGAAAAGGAAACCTCAGGAGAAGGCTGGAAAACAGCCACGCCGGAAAACTTACGTTATCAAGAAGAAAAAGGCTGCTGCTGGCTCCGGTTCACATGCTGAAGATGATGATCCGGACTCTGAGGTATGAATTAATCCGGCTATGAATTGTCACTTTTATCCAGATTTGTGTTAACGGTATCTTTTCACATGAGTTGGCTGAAGGAGATAAACCGGCAGAAATTGAGGTAACTATTTTTTCTTCAGATTGAGAACCACCTCCACCAAAAATTCGTCGGACAGTCCGGAAATATCAATTTTCTCACCCTTATGCTCAATTGGACCCCAATTTTCTTTTGAAGAAACAGCAACATGAAGCTCTTCGCCGGACTACCCGCCATTGTGGTCTTGCAGTTGAATCGTCCGGCATATCTCTTACTCCGGCTCGGAAGCGCCGCTCCGAGGTTATATTCTCTCCAACTCTCCTTCATCCCAAGGCCGGGCTTATACGCAAACCGCTTAAACCGTCTGACCCTAATTACGAGGAGACTCCCTTATCTTCTTCTGGCGAATCAACTGCCACACAACTCCCACCCCTGAAAACTGTCCCAGGGTAAGTCTTTTAATTTATCCGGTTTATGATTGTACTTTGCTTTACAGTTCTAACTTCTTTTTTTCAATTTCTTTCAGCAAGCCTAAACCCAGCAAAAGGGCAAAGGCCAACAAACCAACTGCTGAGACTGCCACTGATGATCCGGTGGTTGACCCGGATACAATTTTCCCTCCAGAAGGCGATTCCCACAATTCCGCTTGAAGACCCTGCTCGTATGGACCATACTACTGTGCCTGAAAATCCCAACAGTGAGAACGTCCATGAACCGGCGAGTCCTGCCCGGGTCGATCCTCCTCAAACTAGCCCTGCTCGCAGTAGTCCGGTTCACACCGCTACTCCACCACCAGCAACTGCCCCTTCTCCGGATGTCCAGATAACTGGTACTGCTAATACTGCTCCTGCTGAACCCACTGTTTTAGCTAAGCACACAGCTAAAGCGGAGAAAATCCATCAAGAGAAGGGTAAATGGAGCACGGAGTTGTCCGGTTTCGCTTATCTGAGTGCCCAAGAACTCTATTCTGGGTATTTGAACCGGCTTCACACCGGCCGTGACTATGAAGCGGGCTTAATCAGCATGATGAAAGAAAAATACGAGGTAACTCCCTTGTCTTTGTTTTACTTTTGTTGTGTGTCTGTCCATACCATGGTAGCCCCCAAGTTCCGGTTTAGCTGCATTTAGAAGGTGAACCGGTACTTCCTGTTTGAGCACATGATCTTACATTAGCCCCCAAGTGTCAGGGGCATAATTCGGTTTATGTGCCTGGGACTTGTTTGAATTGCTACTGTCTGACGCTTCAATTGCCCATTAGCCCCCAAGTGTCAAGTAGACAACTTGTTTGTGTGCTTGAGACTTGCCTGATTTTTACCTTTATTCCACTTGACTTTCCTTGCAGGCTGATTTGAACGGGTGGGCTGAAGAAATTACTGAACTCCGGAACAGACTTGCCGAAACTGAATCTGCTGCTGCTAAGGCCAAGAAAGATTTAGCGGTGAGTTTGACTACCGCTGAACAGCTGAAGAAGTTTTTTGAAGAGGAGCGGACAACCTTTGAAGTACAAAAGAAGGATCTGGAAAAAAAGGGCAAAGGACGCTGAGGAAGCCCTTAATCCGGTGACTGAAGAGTTAACCGGTTTAAAGCGGCAAATAGAAATGATGACTTCTGCTGTCTTCGGTAAGTACTTAATTTGTATTCCTGCTTTCATCCTTGCACTCTTTAATCCATTCAGGTTTAGCTGTGATAATCATATGCAGGGCGCCGTGTCACCCATCTTGGGGATGATTTACAGAAAAAACTCAAGGGGTGTTATACTCTGGTCGAGCAGTTGTACTCCGGCGCTCAAAGGATTATAAGCGCAACATCTTTCAATAAACGGGCCCCCACCACTATACAAGGCACATTAGAGAAATTGTCTGTCTTGTCAGTGCGCTTGGAGGAAGTGAAGAAATCTGCTGGTCGAGCCGGTTCTCTCATGGTGCTTACCAGAGCCAAAGCATGGGTTCCAGATTTTGATCCGAAAGAGGCCTTGAACGGGTATCCCGGAACTAAAGAAGACGGATCAGCTTTCACTGCCAAGGATCTTCACGCTTTGACCAAGGAGATGCGTCCTCTCGCTAGCAAGCTTGCGGCCGAAACAGATTTATCCAGGTATCATCCAGGATATGATTTACAGAACGAGTGGGTGGATCGGCCGGTTTATGATACCGTGAATCTAATCCCACCAGTGCGCCCTCATACATTCGCCCCAGATATTGATCCGTCCGAACTTATCACGGAAGAGATGTACTTCCGTGCTTTAACGAAAATTGATTGGTGCACCCCTGACTTCCAACCGCTTCAAGAAGAGGAAGAAACTTCGGGACAAGTTGATCCCCAGCCATCGCAGCAGGAGGAAGCGTAGATCATAGTGTATCTTTGTAGTTGCAGTCTCATTTTGCTGGACAGTCTTTAATCCCTTCAGGCTTGTTATGCCTTGTAATAGGATATCATAAAACATTATTCACCTTGATCCGGATGTTCCAACTTCTTGTTTTGACGTTGCCAATTTAAATCTGGTCTGATATGGTTTATCCTGCATATTATCTGTTCCTGCATAGATAACACTGAAAATATATCCTAGCGGTTTACCGCCGGACCAATTAAATTGCTCTCACAATATATCAAATAAGTGTTCTGTTTGTACCAGAAATGATTTTATACCTGAGATCAAGTATGCTTGATACTCTTGATCCGGCAAAATTTGCAGTTTTCTGAGGGAACCTTTGTGATAGGCCCAATAATAATTCCTTGTTTTATAGAAGCTCCGGTTTATATCGTGCTGGAACTCTGTCCAGACTTTTGAAGATATGTGGTCAACTCTGGAGTTGTCCCACTCCGGATTAAAGAACCATAAAACATAAATACCAAAAATGCAAGTTTGCAAATAAAACCATGTAGTCGAGGCTTTTTGTGAGCTGCCAGGCTCAAAGCAAGGTTCAGCCAATCAACGGATGCGGGTACCATTGAGAGGGCCTTATGGTTCGGATACGACCATAGGAACCGAATACAACCAACAAGGGTTAAGCTAGGATTCGGGTACAATCCTGCCCCTGCTGGCCATATAAAACTTTAGCCAATCAATGGATGCGGGTACCATCCAGAGGGCCTTATGGTTCGGGTACAACCATAGGAAACAGAGACAACCGCAGGGGTTTTAGCTAGGATTCGGGTACAATCCTGCCCCCTGCGGGCCATATAAAACTTTAGCCAATCAATGGATGCGGGTACCATCCAGAGGGCCTTATGGTTCGGGTACAACCATAGGAAACAGAGACAACCACAGGGGTTTTAGCTAGGATTCGGGTACAATCCTGCCCCCTGCGGGCCATATAAAACTTTAGCCAATCAATGGATGCGGGTACCATCCATTGAGCTTTGTGCCATGTCCTCTTTGGTTCGAATACGACCTAGATTTGAACATGAATCCCTTCAGTAAGTTTGGCTATGTTCTCTTTGGTTCGAATACGACCTATGTTTGAACAGGAAGCCCTTCAGTGAGTTATCGCTCCACAGTACATATGCCCTGCACAATCAGTTTAAACCGATCGAAGTGTTTGAAATATGACATATGATAAGAAATGTATGGTTGTCACGATAAGATACTTGTATTGGAAAAAAGGCTGAGCCCCCGGTTTACCGAGGGTGTCGGTTTATTCATTAATCATAATATATACATAGGATACAGCGGAGCTCATGGCTCAGGTATAGTAGGGCCGCAAGAGGGCGATCTTCCACGGCCTCTTTGTCTCTTCTTCCGATGTCCGTGAGTCCTTGTGTTCTCGAACGTCCGCCAGGTAATACGAACCGTTGTGCAGATTCTTGCTGACCACAAAGGGCCCTTCCCAAGGTGGGGATAGCTTGTGCATATCTGTTTGATCTTGGATGAGCCGGAGTACTAAGTCTCCCTCCTGGAACGTCCTGGTCTTGATCCGGCGGCTGTGTTATCTGCGCAAGTCTTGTTGATAAATCGCAGACCGTGCTGCTGCTATATCACGCTCTTCATCCAGCCGGTCCAAACTGTCCTGTCTCGCCTGCTTGTTGGCCGCTTCAATATAGGCCGTCACCCTTGGCGAATCATGACGGATATCACTTGGAAGGACCGCTTTAGCACCATATACCATAAAGAAAGGTGTGTAACCTGTGGACCGGTTTGGCGTAGTATTGATACTCCAAAGGACAGAAGGTAACTCCTCAACCCAGCACCCTGGTGTTCTTTGCAAGGGAGTCATAAGCCGAGGCTTGATACCTCGCAAAATCTCCTGATTTGCTCTTTCAGCTTGACCATTGGATTGAGGGTGGACCACAGAAGACACGTCTAGGCGAATATGTTCCCGTTGACAAAATTCTTCCATCTCACCCTTAGATAAATTGGTGCCGTTGTCTGTGATGATGCTGTGTGGAAAGCCAAACCGGAAAATTACCTTTTTGATGAATTTAATCGATGTTGCCGCATCACACTTGCTCAAAGGCTCTGCCTCAATCCACTTTGTAAATTTATCCACAGCCACCAGTAGATGAGTCTTTTGATCTTGGGATCGCTTAAAAGGTCCAACCATATCAAGCCCCCAAGTTGCGAACGGCCAAGTTATCGGTATCATCCGGAGCTCCTGTGCCGGAACAAGAGCACGTCGTGAAAACTTTTGACAAGCATCACACTTCCGGACTAGATCCGCCGCATCAGCATGGGTTGTCAACCAATAGAACCCATGTCGTAAAGCCTTAGCCACCAAGGATTTTGAACCGGCATGATGGCCGCAATCCCATTCATGGATCTCACGAAGAATATCACATCCTTCCTCAGCTGATACACACCGTTGAAACGCTCCAGAAACACTGCGATGATGAAGTTCTCCGTTTGCAATTGTCATGGACTTAGAACGCCGGACTATCTGTCGTGCTTCGATCTCGTCGTCTGGTAGCTCTCCCCGGCTTAGATACGCCAGATAAGGTAGCGTCCAATCCGGAATAACATGAAGTGCCGCAACTAGCTGTGCCTCCGGATTAGGAACAGCCAGATCTTCCTCTGATGGTACTTGAACTGATGGACTGTGCAGCTCATCCAAAAAAGTATTCGGTTGTACCGGTTTACGTTGAGAACCCAGCCGGCTTAAAGCATCGGCCGCTTCATTCCTTCGCTGGTCTATGTGATCCACCTGATACCCTTTGAAATATCCTGCAACTGCTTCCACTTCTCGTCTGTAAGCTGCCATGAGAGGATCTCTTGAATCCCACTTGCCGGATACTTGTTGTGCCACCAAATCTGAATCGCCGAAACACTTGACCCGGCTCAAGTTCATTTCCTTGGCCATCCGCAAGCCATGAAGCAATGCTTCATACTCTGCTGCATTATTAGTACAAGGAAACAATAAATGGAGGACATAACAAAACTTGTCTCCTCACGGGGAAGTTAAAACAACTCCAGCCCCCGAGCCTTCTAACTGCCTTGAACCGTCAAAGTGAATCGTCCAGTATGTAAGATCCGGCTTCTCCTCTGGTATTCGCAGTTCTGTCCAATCATTGATGAAATCCACCAATGCTTGAGATTTGATAGCGGTGCGCGGCACATATTTCAATTCGTGTGGGCTGAGCTCAATGGCCCACTTCGCCACTCTGCCCATAGCTTCCCTGTTCTGGATTATATCCCCCAATGGTGTTGAACTAACAACAGTTATTGGATGGCCTTGGAAATAATGCTTCAACTTCCGGTTTGCCATGAACACACCATATACTAGCTTCTGCCAATGTGGGTACCTTTGCTTGGACTCAATGAGAACTTCACTGACGTAATAGACCGGACGCTGAACCGGGTATTCCTTCCCTGCTTCCTTGCGCTCCACCACGATTGCCACGCTGACTGCCCGTGCATTGGCGGCGACGTACAACAGCAACGGTTCATTATCTACAGGGGCCGCCAGGACCGGTGGCTTTGCCAGCTGCCGCTTCAAATCCTCAAACGCAGCGTTCGCCTCATCACTCCATATAAACCGGCCCGTCTTTTTCAGCATCTGATAAAGCGGAATCGCCTTCGCTCCCAAACGGCTGATGAACCGGTTCAATGCTGTGATCTGGCCGGCGATACGCTGAACATCATTGATGCAAGCCGGTTGAGTCAAAGATGTAATTGCCTTGATCTTCTCCGGATTAGCTTCTATTCCTCTGTTTGACACCAAGAATCCAAGGAGCATGCCCGCCAGAACACCAAAAGCACACTTCTCCGGATTAAGCATCATTTTATAGGCTCGAAGATTGTCAAAAGTCTCTTTGAGGTCATCTATCAGCGTCTCTTCCTTCCTTGATTTCACCACAATATCATCCACATAGGCATGAACATTCCTCCCTATCTGCCCCTTAAGACAATTCTGCACGCAACGCTGATAAGTTGCTTGGGCGCTCTTGAGCCCAAAGGGCATAGAAACATAGCAAAAAGCACCAAAAGGCGTTATGAAGGACGTCTTCTCCTGATCTTTAACTGTCATCTTGATCTGGTGATATCCTGAATATGCATCCAAAAAACTTAGTCGCTCACATCCCGCTGTAGCATCGATGACCTGATCAATGCGAGGGAGAGCAAAAGGATCAGTTGGACAAGCTTTGTATAGGTCCGTGTAATCCACACACATTCTCCACTTTCCATTTTTCTTTAACACCAGCACCGGATTAGCCAACCACTCCGGGTGAAAAACTTCAACTATGAACCCTGCAGCCAAAAGCCTGGCCACCTCTTCTCCTATAGCCTTGCGCCTTTCTTCGTTGAAGCGGCGCAGATACTGCTTGACCGGTTTAAACTTTGGATCAATATTAAGACTGTGCTCAGCGAGTTCCCTCGGTATACCTGGCATGTCAGAAGGTTTCCATGCAAAGATATCCCGGTTCTCACGGATGAACTTGATGAGCGCGCTTTCCTATTTGGGATCAAGGTTAGCGCTGATAGTGAATTGCTTGGATGAATCACCTGGCAGAAAATCAACTTGCTTGGTCTCTTCTGCGGATTTAAACTTCAACGCCGGATCATGCTCCATAGTTGGCTTCTTCAACGGGGACATATCCGCCGGATCAACATTGTCTTTGTAAAACTTCAACTCCTCCGTAGCACACACTGCCTCCGCGTAGGCAGCGTCTCCTTCCTCACACTCCAATGCAATCTTGCGGCTTCCATGAACCGTGATTGTTCCATTGTGACCCGGCATCTTGAGCTGCATATAAACATAACATGGCCTGGCCATAAACTTGGCATAAACCGTCCTCCCAAACAAAGCATGATAAGGGATCCGGATCTTGACCACTTCAAAGGTTATCATCTCTGACCTGGAATCCTGTTCATCTCCAAAGGTAACTTCTAGGTCAATTTTTCCAACTGGGTAAGCTGATTTACCTGGCACCACTCCATGAAACACCGTGTTTGATTGCCTTAGCTTTTTATCCGTCAGCCCCATGCGGCGGAAAGTCTCATAATACAAGATATTGATGCTACTGCCGCCGTCCATGAGGACTTTAGTGAACTTGTAGCCACCCAGCTGTGGTGCTACTACCAAGGCCAAGTGGCCCGGATTATCAACTTGCAGCGCGTGATCCTCCCTGCTCCACACAATAGGCTGCTCTGACCAGCGCAGGAATTGCGGTGTCGCCGGTTCAATCGCGTGGACTGCCCGCTTCAAAACTTTCTGATCCCGTTTACACAAACTTGTAGTAAACACATGATACTGCCCACTACTCAGCTCCTTCGGATTACTCTGATATCCGGATTGCTGCTGCTGCTGACTCTGCTGACTGCCTTGGTTATTGTGATTACCCTGGCCCTGCTGTTGGTTGTTTTGGTTATTGTAACCACCTTGACCATGCTGCTGATTGCCTTGGTTATTGTAACTGCCTTGACCATATTGATTATTGCCTCGGTTATTATAACCACTGTTATTGCCATGGTATCCTGATCCGGAGCCGTTCCCCCGGTGACCCGGACCGTAAAACCCCGGGCCTGAACTGCCATTTGGAGGCCCGTTGTTAGAGCTGAAGTGGCTCATTATGGCTTCCATCAAAGGCTTGCATTCTCCTATAGTGTGTTTTGCTGGTCGCTCCCTTGTGCTATGTTTCGGACAAGGCTCGTTTAACTCCTGCTCCCAGCTAACATTCCCTCCGCTGGTTTGTGGAGGTGGTTTGCCCTTATTGCGCTGAAAACCCCCCTGAACTTGGGTATTGGCCACGAAATCAGAGCCACCCTCCGCTTTTCGCTTGCCTAAGAAACTGGTACCAGCCAGGTTAATCTGCGCCGGTTTACCAGGCTTATTGACTTTTCCAGCCTTGTCTCCCTCCGCTTCTGGATACTTATTGTTGTCGGAGTCCCCGTACTTCACCAGAGCGCTCATGAGAGTTTCCATATCATTACAATCCCGTTTAAGCCATCCCAGTTTAAATTTTAGAGACTCAAACCGGCAATTGTTTTCCAGTGTCACTATTGACGTACTGGGATTGATACCATTCGAAGAGTGCAAGATTTCTGATACTCGCCGCACCCATGCACTTGTAGACTCCTGTTCTCCTTGTATACATGCTGCTAGATCTACCACTGACATCGGCTGCTTGCATGTATCCTTGATGTTTTTGATAAACTGGCGACGTAACTCTCCCCACGATCTGATAGAATTAGGGGGTAGACCCTTCAGCCAGGTCCGGGCTGTACCTTCAAGCATCATGGTGAAGTATTTCGCACAAGCCGCTTCATCCACGTCCAGCATCTCCATGGCCATCTCATAACTCTCAACCCAAGCTTCTGGAGCCAAATCTGCCGTGTAATTAGGCACCTTACGTGGACCTTTAAAATCCTTGGGCAGCTTCACGCTCCGTAAAGCGGGGATAAGACATTGCACCCCAAAGGAACTCGTTGTGACTCCTGTCTCTGTTGTGGTTGTGTGAACCGGCGTCGTCTGACGGACCTCCTCACGGGCCACAGATCTAACCCGGTTTGCATCCTGAGCTTGTGCATCTACGCCTGCCGGATTATTTTGTCTGTGATGGTGTCGCCTGCGTTCACTACTAGACACTTCTGGTTCCTCCCAATGCCTAGTGTAACTCCGGCTGTGGCGTGGTGTTGAATGGAGCCTCTCCCTGCTGTAAGAATACGCTTGCTGTTGTGTTAACGCCGTATTAAGCAGATCCTTGACCCTGCGCGCCTCCAATGCCACGGGGGATGTCCCTTCAATGGGTAAAGCGGCCAGGCGTGAAGCGGCAGCAACAATGTTGTCCAAAGGGTTTGAGTAATGACCCGGAGGGGTCGGGATATGAGGCGCAGTCATAACCCGCCGATCTTGCTCTGCAGTGGGCTGCTGAACCGGCTCATCCCTAGCCGGGGCCGCCCTCCGGTTTGTCGTTGGATCATTACTCGTTCCTGCTCCTGGCGTCCTGAAGAGATTCGTCGCCTCGTAAACCGGCGGTAGACGAGACTGGTACTTCCGACTCCTTACTCCCTGTATAGAGGCCTGTTCCATCCTTAGCTGAAAAGCCTGATCATCCAACTCTACTTGCCTCATGGCTATCATAGCCTTCTCCGCCTTCAGGTTTTCCTTTGCTTGATCAATCCGGCCCTTCAGCTGAAGGAGCTCTGCATCGTGTTGTGCCTTGTCTGCTGGAGCTACCTCTGCCATGGCTCGGGCGATGAACTCCTCGATCAAGGCAGATAGAGCGCCAGAGGGCGAGAGGGCCTGGCCACTCCCCCCTACACCAGCTTCTGATGTCATCGCCCCGTTCACCGTGGACTGCGGCGTAGGTTGTGAACCAGCCATAAAGACAGCCACTCGGTTAGGCGGATCAAAGGGGTCCGGAATGTTGTCTCCGTCGGACACACCCTCAGACCGGCCGTCCCGCAACTGATACAAAGACTCAGTTTCTCCGGATGAAGATTCATCGTCGGAATAGATAACTGTCTCGCCATCGGAATCCGATCCGTCCTCGGCTTGAACCCCGTGAACTGCTCCAACGAAAACGTGCTTCATGGCGGGCTGAATCCGGGCCGATCTTGTACGCTGAGCCGGCTTGATGATGTTGGGGAAGACGTCCTGCTTAGGTCCCGGTTCGCCGATCTTGCCGATGAAGACGTGGATGTCGCGGAAGGGAACCCGGTACCCGTATTCAATTGAATCGGCCTCCGGTCCCCAACCTGCGTCGTCGATGTAGATCCGGCCGCGGCGACTCTTGGTCATCCGGCCAACCATGTAGCCCCTGAGCCCTTCAAAGCTGCCCTTCAAGAACTCAAAATCATCGTGCGGAGGCCCCATGGTGGGCGCCAACTGTCGTGGAATTAACACGGCAGATGTCCGGTTTAACAGACTTAGTTGAGGAACCATCGCACGGGTTAGCTTGAAGGGGTTAAAAGCACACAAAGGACACAGAGGGTTTATACTAGTTCGGCCCCTTCGAGGAAGGTAAAAGCCTACGTCTAGTTTGGTTTGGTATTGCTTGGGCGTCGATGAACAGGGAGCGGATTGCTTGCCTGTGTCTCGATGGGTTGTTTCTTGCTTGTCCTTGAACCGTCGCCAGGTCGTCCCTTTATATAGAGGTGACGCCCGGTCCGGTTTACAGAGTCCCGAGGCCGGCTCATACTTGTGTCCGCCTCGGTCTCTGCTCTTTCTTCCTTATCTCTCAAGTTACATAATCAGGCGGTTTACAAACCATAACGTTACATATGGGCCCTAAGCCTTCATGGGCCGTAACTTCCACTTGGTATTTACAAGTATATGACTAAACTACCATAATCCGGTTTATACTAGCCGGTTTATACCTGCTAGTAATATCCCTGACATTTAGGTATGTTTAAAACTGGATTGATGAAATGTACTACACATGCACATATAGAGCATCACATTGTGAACAACTGAAATAAACAAGGCATACTGCAAACAACCAGATATAGCAATTAAAACTGGAAATATTCTCACTACACTACAAAAGGGACTCGACAAAACAAATCATGGGTTTCCCCATGTGAAGAGGCACGACAAAACAAATCATGGGGTTCCTTACCCTGGATGCGCTGCATGTTGTCGCAGATGGGCTCCTTCCCCTTGGAAGAGCACAGTGTAGTGTGCCCTGCCTGATGTCGCAGACGGACGCTTTCCCCTTGGAAGAGCAGATGTGATCTTTCCCCTTGGAAGAGCTGGAGAGGGTGCCCTACTCGTGTTCACCATCGATGAGGCCTGACTGGGAAGCTGTGGATCCCAAGCCAGCGTCGTAGAATGTGTCCTTCGGAAATGACAAAAGGGGCTCGATGGTGGTGTAGAATGGAAAATTGTTGACAGCGAGCCAGAGGAGATCAGCGGCGGGGCCATGGATGAGATCGACGGCGCTTGAACCCGAGGGGTTGGGGTGGGCCACTTAACCTGTGACACAGCCCGCCTCGGGGCGTCGCTGTCAATGACCTTGATGTCATAGCCGGCGGACGAGACATGCCCACATACTCTAGCCCGCTGCTTGAGTGCCTGCCGCCAGTAATGGTCGTCAGCTTCCTCGACGACGTCGGGCGAAGACACGACTATACACCTCTTTTGGGCCAGTCGCTCCTCGAGCTCCACGGGAAGTGTAGCCGAGCTTAGGCTGCGACGCTCTGGAGTGGGGGATACAGAGGGGGATCTGTGGGAAAGGGGGGGTTTGGCAGGCGTCATCTAAGAAACTCAGGGCAGCCTGGGTATGGAGATCGGTGAGTAAGCTGCACGGGCAAACCGACAGATGTTGACAATGGAGGCCTTGCGGTGGCGGCGGCGGCGGGAGCGGTGGCAGGTACTTTGCTAGGTTTTTGAGCGAGGGAGGGTGTGTGTGTGTGTGTGTGCGCGCGCGCACGCCCGAGGAGGTTTTGGTGTGTGTGCATGTGTGTGTGTCGGGGGGGGCAGGGTGTTTGAGGAAATGACACGGGTACTGAAAAATTTACTATGTGGGAGTCAAAGGTGGGAGTGAAATGCCGGGCTATTGAAAATTTTGATGATAGTGCATCGCACACGGTCCGGAGATAACGACCGTGTGTTTAGAAACAGAAAACCCCTCGAGGCGGGCAGAGATATTTTCTAGGGATGCAAGCGAGATTGGGAACAAGAAACATCGCACAAGGTCTGGAGATAACAACCATGTGTTATGAAACAGATAAACCCTCGAGGCGGGCAGAGATATTTTCTAGGGATGCAGGCGGGATTTGGCATAAGAAACATCACACACGGTCCGGAGATAACAAGCATGTGTTATGAAACAGAAAAACCCTCGAGGTGGGCAGATATTTTTAAGAGGGGGAGCCTCGTGGAGCCCAATGTACTATGCGGATGTGTGCGTGACAGGTGCACCGGCGTGGCACACGGTTAGTTTGAGTGAACCGTCTCTGTTGCGTCATCCGACTTGCCTAATTTTAAAAAAATTGGCAAAAAATGACGCGGGAGAGGGTCAGAACACGAACACACTTGCATGTGGACCAAATTTATGTATCAAAAGGGCGGCTTGATTTTCAAATACCAAATGCAACTTCGATGTGGCACCTCTCTCGCAAAGCGCACGGTATTGCTTTCCCCACCCCCTCGTGTCGGCACGAAGGGAATCCTAAGCTATAAATGCACATGCCACCTCCCCCTCAACCGAGGTTCACCTATCAAAGTGTGAAGTAGCTAGCAGCCCCCTTCCTCCCTCATGTCGGCACGAAGGGAATCCTAAGCTATGAATGCATGCCCGCCCCCCAACCGAGGTTCACCGTAGCAAAGTGTGAAGTATCTAGCAGCCCCCCTCCCACGTGTCGGCACGAAGGGAATC
>LR738714.1:402786643-402830762 GCA_902687465.1 Secale cereale | reverse complement strand
AAGGGAATCCTAAGCTATGAAACCACATGCCCCCCCAACGGAGGTTCACCTAGCAAAGTGTGAAGTAGCTAGCAGCCTCCCTCTCGTGTTGGCATGAAGGGAATCCTAAGCTACGAGCATGCCCCCCTCCCCCCAACCGAGGTTCACCTAGCAAATTGCGAAGTAGCTAGCAGCCCCCACCTCCCTCATGTCGCCGTGAAGGGACTCCTAATTAAGCTATGAATGCATGCCCTCCAAACCGAGGTTCACCTAGCAAAGTGCGATGTAGCAAACCCCTCCCCACCCCACACACACACTTTCAGTTGGCGGGCCAGAGAGGCATATATCTCACCAAGATGGGTTGTAAAACGGACCAAGAATAATACACCTTGGTCGTAGAACCTCTCTCTTGTTGTTGGTCACAGTTATGACCGTCCATGTGATCCCGGAGATGGGCTAGCTCGCCAATAATCATGCAAGTAGCTAGTCCCTGAAGACAACCACTGCATTTGTGTGGCCCAAACATATGTATGGAGAGGTGTGTTTTTTAGTAACAATGGAACAACTTTGATGTGGCACCGTGATTTCGAACTAGAAATCCCCACACCGAGTGAGGGTTAGGTTGACGACGATACGTATGTATGTTACACCACACTTCAAGCCAACGACGGGGATTCATATATGCATGCATGCAAGCTTAGTATATGCGCTCAAACTTAATTAGGTCTAAATCTCACCATGACCTATACTACGATAACACGAACCAAATGAAGAATCCGCCATGGTAACCTATCTTGTTGTTGGTCAAGGTGATCATGGATGTCCACGCGGGCCCACAAATATATAGGCTTGTCGCCGATAACCACGCGAGGGAGTGTATCATTCAAAGGCAAGAACTACATGCATATGTACGGAGGTGATGCGTGCATGCATGTTTGAATACACAACATTGATCTGGCGCGTGTGTCAAAAATCGTACACTAGCTCCCCACACAGAGCGAGATCGGTTCATGATGGTGTGGTTGTACTAGCCACTTCGACTCGATGGGAGGGATTCAAGCGTAGACATGCATGTGTGTGCACTCAAAGTGTATCATGTATGTCATCCCAGAGCAAAAATAATAATCCCCTCCTAAGTCAAATTAACCTCTCTTGTTGTCAGGCAAAAAGAAGTGATGGACCAAGCAGGCCCACAGATGGAAAGCATCGATATCGCTGATAACAGCTTAAGTGGGTGCGAGAGGACAACCACCACCGCTTTGCATGTGGGATAAACATATATATGTTGAATACCCAAAATGCACAACCTTGATGTGCCACATGCCTCAAAAATTGTAAACCATGCACCCACACAGAGCGAGGTTCATATCAAGCGTACTACATAGGATGGTCCCCTTCTCCCTCTTCACCACATACTATATGCTCCTGCCGTAATATATGTACAACCCAAAAGTATCCTCATCGATGGTGAAATTAATTAACCTCTCCCGATGTAGGTCAAAGTGATGCATGCACGCATGCATCGACGATGGCCTCGTGGGCCCACAGATGGAAGCATCACAAGTGAATGTCCTAGCTAGGATGTATATGGATGTGGCCCACAAAGGTGATGTGTGATGTTTGAATAACCAAGTTCACAATTTTGATGTGGCACGTGCCTCGGTAACCAAAAAGTCCCGACACTGCGTGAGGTGTACTTGTTCACGGACGCATACGCATAGTATATATGCTAGTCCCCTCCCACCTCTTCGCCGCGTACTATATACCACCATAACACAAACAAAAAAGATTCTACCTTGCTGGTCAAGTTAACCTCACTATCGGCTTTTCGTCAAAGTGATGGACGACGACCTCGCGGGCCCACAGAAAGCGTCACACGCGAGTATCGAGTGTTGTGTAGGACAACCATCGACTGCATGTGGCAAAACATTGGCCCTCTTTGGATACTCTAACTCAGTTAGAGGTTAGAGTTAGATTCTAACCCTAAACTAACCCTGAACTAACTCTAACCAAAGAGGTGTTTGGATGGCAGGGTTAGATTGACAATAAATGCTCTTTCGCAATCATTTGCTCTTTTTCTTGAAGAACTAACCCATATACACACCTCTTGGGTGGGTTAGATTTTTGGGGTGGGTTAGATGCATCTAACCCAAACTAACCCTCCTGTTTGGATATTTTCGGGTTACTTGAGTCCAGACTAACCCAAACCAACTCTAACCCATGGATCCAAACAGGGCCATTTATGTATGAAAGGGTTGTGTAATGTTTTAAACAACAATTTCACGACTCTGATGTGGCACCAGCCTGCCTAACAAAAGGGCCAACCCAGACGGTGGCTCACAACTCGTAGTGTAGTGGGAGCCACCCGCCATCCCCAGACGCACACACCCACACACACACCGCGAATCCACCGCAACTACAATGCATGTTAAATTAATTATCCCGCGGTGAACATACATGTTACCAAAGGAGGGATGTTTTAATTTAAAAAAATCACAAAGATCATTAAGACGTTTTAATACATTGATTGATTTATTTTCTGTGGGTATAATGTGCAAAAATCAAATTTGAGCTACATGCACACGTGAAAGTGCACCTAAATGGATTGCAAAAACACATGTGTCTCACTGGGTGCATGTTTACTCCCCGTGCAACAAATTTCAAACATTGAGAATATTGATTTTTAAATTCTAGTTCATCCAAAACTTATTTGAAGTTCATGAAACTTATCGTGTTGTCATATGGACACCAATACAAAGTGGCATCGTACTTTTTTTGTCAAATTTGAGACCAGTTTTGATGTAATCTTTATCTAATTACAGACGGGAGATTATTAATAATTGGGAACCAATATCCCAAACAGATTATTTATTTGAACCGTGATCGTTAGACCAACAATGGATATGTGCCATGCTTCGGTTAAGCAATAAAGCGGCAACATTAGTCATCCAAATAGAAAAACAATATATGTGCCGCCGCGCGACCCGTGTGGCGTGCGAGCACGCGTGAGTTGACGGGACGCAAGCGAGCAGTACGCCGTGCAAGCAGACGGGGAGGCGTGCGTGCAGGTGTGTGAATTGACGGAGGTGTGCTCGCTGCACAGTGTCATCAGGAGGCGTGCGAGCAGTCGTGCGGTGCGCAGGCTCACCGGGAGGCGAGCCATCGGTTCGAGTGCCGTCCGCCTCTCTCCCACACCTCCCACTACTCCATATTCATGGTGCGCCCGAGCGGCCGCACCCCCCATCCTCGCTACGCACACACAATCCTCTCTCTCCGCTTGCATCCTCGACACTGCTCTCAGTCCTCAAAGCCGTCAGTGTATGAGGATGCCGCCGAAGCGCCCTATCGGAGGTAGTGGTGACGCCAGGGCTGCTAAATCACCGGAGCACAGCGTGGTGATGGAGACAGAGGTTGCCGTCATCGTCGGCGAGTTATCGTGGCACCCTGATGTCGTCGGCGTCGTCGAGCTTCCATAGCCGAAGGCGGCGTTCCACACCGACTCCGACGACCACTCCGGCGACGACTCCGACTCCGACGACCACTCCGACGACGACTCCGACGTCGACGGACAGCTGCTTAGTCATCAATACCCATTTATGTGTCAAATAGATCATAGGGTTTCTCTGGTTACTCCTGCCTCCCCCTTTTTGGAATAGAAATCCCGTGGTTATGTTCTCCCAATCCATGAAATATGAGTAAGTTTCGTTAGATCCGTGTAGTGTATTGATTGTTTGAATGGTACATGTGATAAGTGATTAGTTGTTTCATCTGTGGAAATGATTTCTACTAGTAATCCAACTAGGGTTAGTGTTCGTGCTAATAATTCCTAGCCAGGACTTGACAATTTATTTAGAATGACCTACCTATGTTTGTGCCATTATTTTATTCAAGATTGGTCTGTACATAGACGATTGTGCTTAAAAATCGAACCATAATATGTGGATATGTATAAATAAATAGCCATAAATTCCCAATCCTTCTTCACGGCATGTAATCAGTGGTTTGATGCCAAATTTGGTTTACTTTTTGTATAGGTGCTGTCTGACGATGTGGACAGCGAGGATGAAGATGCCCAAAGGAGGTACAAGAGGCGAATCCTAAGGGAGATTTATGCAGGAATGCATAACAGGCGTATTAGGACCTAGAACGACGGCTATGGATGCCCATTTTGCAACCACAAGAATCATGACACGTATCTAAGTGTTCAGGTGCATGCAAGAGGATGGTCCGTTGGCTCCTTCAAGTAGAAGTATTCTCGTAGGGTGGCGCACGGCGCGTACGCCGAGTACCTGGAGAAGCTTCAGGATCGTGCCGGCCGCATGTGAGATGAGATGTGGGATGGATCGAACTATGTATGCTGGAGTATGCTTAATGACGGTTGAACTAGTACTTATGGCTGAACTATGCTTAAGTACATGTACGCTTATTATCTATGTCTGAGTATGTTAAATATTTCGCCAAATTTTGGTAAAAATTACAACGGGGGACCAATAAACCAGGACGGAGGTAGTACCTCAATCACACACGGTTCCCAAAATTGGAACCATGTGCAGTGACTTTCATTTTGCCTGCTACGTCAATCACACACGGTTCGCTCTAGCAAACCGTCACCCCCAAAATTCTTTGTGGGACAGAAAACCCTCACCACCCAATTCAAAAAAGAAAAAAGAAAATCCTCACCAACCCCACGTCCCAAAAATGCACACCCCGCCTGCCACCCCCACGGCCCCTCCAGTACGTTCCCCATTCACACCTGCACAAGCTCCTCCGTGTCTATGCCATGGCACCACCTATCGCGGCGGTAAACAATTAGCTCAACTCCTGACTCCGCCGCCAGGCTGCTGGCAAAGCCCATCGCATTTCACCACTTCCGCTTGCCGCCGCCTATCGCCATCGACTTTCTCGACGCTGCTCACGGTCGACCCAGCTCCGCTCGGTTGGGGAATCTGCCGTACTGAAGGTTCTTTCTCATGGACGACAAGTTAACTAATTTAATGAGATATTATCTCATCTCTTATCCCAGTTCATCTGCCTCCTTTAATCACCCGGCAGAAATCGCCGTGAATTCATTTTTATTCGAGCTGATTTGAGGGTTTTCTTTCATTCATAGAATGTATAGTGCACCTACACTTCAGGAATTGGCGACCGCCGCAAGAGATTCCATTTCATCGTACTAGATAACTTGAGGACACGCGCGGTATGTTCAATCTCACCCTAAATCGGTTGTCATGGCTTACTTTCCTGTATATATTCTAAATATTGCTACATTTGGATAAAAGGTGCCACATGCACCATATACGTCAAAGGGGATTTTCCCCTCTTCTTTCTATATTAGGCAAATTAATGATGTATTGTTCTTTCGATTACTCTCATATTTCCATGACATCATGTTTACCCTATCTGTTTAATTATAGACATTTGTCCCCCAATTTCAACTGTTGTACAGTTCTTTCAATTTGGGCCCATATATGCATGTTACCATATTTTCTTTAACAATCCTACCATTTTCTGCATGACATCCCTCGCTATGCAATAGATTATGTAGTGCACAATTTTTCCCTTTACATACATCAAGGCTCCAAGAATGTCATAGTGCACACAGACCATGCATTTACAATCGTTCCTACTGTAAGACTTGATGAACGTGGTGACTCCTATTTTGACATTGGCTTTTCGAATGAAATTGCAAAGTTTTATGTACTCAAAGCTGGCACTAAAATTACACTGCACATAGAAGGACATGGTCATGAGATATATGTAACTTCTCCGACAAAATCATCCGTCCAGACTTTGTTCGAAGTAAGTTTTCTTTTCAACTATCTACATATGTTGACTTACCCACCAATGTCAAATGAATTGTGTAGTATTTAAGCAACCAATTGTTATTCCCTTTTCTTACTATATCCCTACCCAATAACTTCTAGTTACCAATACACTTTTCTATTACCCTATTTTAACTAAATATTCCATGTACTCCCATTTCTATCAGAATGCGCCGCTGACAAGGAGATTCCAGAGGTGGAGAACGGGGCTGCCAACAAGCGGAGACGGGGCGAGCTAGAACCGCAAGCGACTCCAGCAGGCCTAGACTTAATCAGCATCCTCCCCGATGATATGTTGATAGTCATCATATCCCTCCTCCCAATCAAATATGGGGCATGGACAACCCTCCTTTCCCGGCGGTGGCGCCCCCTATGGAACTTCAGCCCTCTCAACCTCATCGACACCCACGAGCTCTACCATGGCTATCGTAAAATCTTGGATGCGTTCTCCAAGATCCTTGGCAGTCACCTTGTCCCAACCAAAGGCATTAGAATGGGCAAGTTCCATTCCAACGGCAAGGAACGAGCCAAGCTTGACGTCTGGTTCTGATCCCCCGCCCTAGATCAGCTCAAGGAGCTCACTTTTGATGATAGTCATATGCGGTCGCTGCCGACTTCCGCACTCCGCCTCGCGCCCACGTTGCGCGTCACCATGTTCAGGAACTGCCATTTCCCGCCCCTTAATGATGCGTCCTCTCTTATTCTACCATGACTGAAGCACCTCAAGCTCGTCGCCGTCTGCCTCTCAAAGGGTGACATGTAGCACCTGCTCTATGGTTGTACTCCCTAGAGTACCTTCATCTTCGGGCAATCAATGGGTTGAGTACCTTCCACATCACCTACATGACTCTACGGACTATTTATGTGGGTTGCTGGTGCGGCAAGAAGACATCACAAAAGGTGGACCACGGTATGGTCATCCAGGACACACCTGCACTTAAGAAATTACTTGTAGTTGATCAAGAAGGTCCAACAAGAATCAGTGTCATTTCTGCACTGAAATTGACACTGGTGGGCTACTCGTTTGACAAATAATGTGAACTTGTTATTAGATCCTCACCCGTTCAGGTACAACAGCCGCCTTCTACCTTTCCTTCTATGAATTAACATTCTTTTCTAATTTTGAAGATGTTTGTTCGTCTGTCATTCAGAAAATGATTTCGACAAGCTTGACCCCGAAACTGCGCCAGTGAAGGTCTTGGCACTAGAATCTATTAGGCCCGACCTGAAGCAAGTTCTCAGTTTCCTCAGATGCTTTCCGTGCCTGGAGAAGCTATATATCCAGGTGATGTTCCTTTCATGTTAAATGTTAACCATAAGGGAGTTCAATTTGTGACACCTTTTTCCAAGTTTACAATCACAATGTACTACAATTTCTAAAGGTTCTTTTGGAGGATATCAGTAAATACATTCCCCCCCATATTGGTTGCTTGATCCATATGGTTACATTCAAAAGCATTCTCCTTTGGATTCATCTGTACTAGTTTTCATAGGGAACTTTTCATCCACTCCAACCTCTTGTGAAGAAGGCTACATTTTCCTAGAATATAATCAAATGCCCATGTTAATCATGTCAGATCGAAGATGGCATGTTAGTGCATTTTACAAATCCTGCAAACCAAATAGCTAGGCCTATAGTAATGTTCAAAACTGCATGTAGGCACTAACACGTTTTCTTATTTTGCAGATAAGATTAGGCCCAGTGGTGGATAATGTGATACAATATAACAATCACGTCGAATGCCTAGATTTGCATCTCTCAGAAATTACTTTGAACTCGTACCGAGGGACCTTGCCGGAGATTATATTCGCCGGGTTCTTTGTTCTCAAAGCAACGGTGCTGAAGGAAATGAGGTTTGCCCTACATTTATTTCGCAAAAATGAATGGTCTGTTGATCAACGCCGGCGCCTACGGCAGAATGGAGTAGGCTCCAAAAATGCTGGATTTCATTTTGGAACTTCACATGACAGAGTAATCGGAAGTCATCGGGTCAACCCCATACATGACTTCTCACTGGCTGACCCCTTTGCAAAAATTGTTAGGTTTCGAAGCCAGACTTAGAAGCGGTGATATTAGTTTGAACCTCTATGATATCCATGTTCTGCGCATCAGCGCGAGCGTTTGCAGCTGATGAGCGGAATTTCATTTCTAATATCAGTTTGAACCTTGTAATTGTAATGCCCAGGATGGGACTATACCTCCTACGTGTCGAGGCACGACTTAAAGGTATAAGCCCATCCTAGAATGATCTCAAGTTTGGTATCTTTGCACGACTCATGTAAAAGAGGGATTAAATTGCAAAAGAAGATAGTTGGCTTACACTCGCCACTTCACACAATACATTACATAAGCAATCATCATCCAAAACATCACAACCCGACTACGGGCGAAGATCCAAACAAAGATACCAAAACAACATAAAACCACAGGTCAGGATCGAATCCTAGTAGAAACCACTACTGAACATCGAAAGGTCACAAGCAAACGGCCAAACTCTTCAACGAGCTCCTGGTAAAGTACTGATCCAACTCCGGCATCAAACTCGGCTGAACCTGCATCTGGTGTGGTGAAGTAACTGTGAGCCACAGAGGACTCAGCAATCCCGTTCCCGGGTAACACGACTATTTAAGCCTTGGGTGAGGACAAGGCTGAAGAAGAACAAGAGGTGAAGGAACAACAAGAGTCTGCAGCACCAACTAGCACTAACTTACGTATACGAGAGCGAGAAGAGAAGGCGCATCGGTCGAGAGATGATCACGAAGTGATCCTAACTAAAGCTCAACAAACATAACCCCACCGTGTTCAACTCCCGAATCCCTATTCGGAAATTGACAGTCACGGTACACACGCTGGTAGTGTATTGAAATCATTGTGTCAAGTTATCTACAACCGGATATTAACAAGCTCCCATCTGCCACATAACCGCGGGCACGGCTTTCGAAAGTTCAAACCCTGCAGGGGTGTTCCAACTTGACCCATTACAAGCCCACGATCCACGGAGTCGCAACTCCAAAGTGGGAAGACCCGAGTATTCTCGGAATCCCGTGCTCATGTTAAACCGAACTAAGGTAAGGCTAATCCAGCAAATCCTCCCGGCGTGTCGACACCCTGATAGGTAGCCGCGCGTATCTAGTCTCAGGACACGACCGGATGAGACATCCTACGGGTTTTTACCAGACCTCAAATTTCCTTGAGGTGGCCCCGCAGTCCGCTCGTTTCGGACCAACACTCATGTGGAGCACTGGCCCGGGGGGGGGGGGTTGAATTAAAATAAAAGGGATAGCTAGTCCACATGCAAGTTTTATTAGTTATTAGGCAAATAGTACCAATGTTGGGATTTGCTGGAAAAGACTTAACACTTAGCGGTTTATCAAGGGGGTCCCATACACCCCAACCGTGTTAGGAACGCATAATCAAGGAACATAACACCGGTTTATACGGTTCCTAACGGCATGAGTGGAACAAATCACCAAGCAAAAGGCTTAGCCTTCCACCCTTGCCAGTATATAGATGATTTCATTTAAGCATTTATATAGTGTGATATAACCCAACCAAACTTCAACATGAAGCAAGCATCTTCGATCTTAACCTGCAACTAGCAATGCTATAAGAAGGGCTGAGCGAAGCGTACTTAGCCAAGCAACGGTTTGCATAGGTAGGTTGGTTAAACAGGGCAATGGTTACAAGTAGGAGGCTGACAAGAAGATCATGGGCATCGAGGCAAAACTAAAGAGCGATACTCTAGCAATAGGCAAAGATAGTAATGTTATCGAGGTTCGGTCATCTTGCCTGGGATTCCACAAGGGAGAAGAACGGATCCATGAAGAAGACGGAGCAACACAGACGAGAGAATCCTCACAACTCCGGAACGAAACCGAAGCTAACAAGAGAAGCAACCGGAAAGAAAGAACAACACGGTAAACACACAAGCATTAACATGGCATACGATGCACATCCAAGTATGATGCATGTCCGGTTTAAATATGCAAGGCATGGCAAGTGCACAAACAAAACTACAAGTTAAGTGGAGCTCAATATGCAACGAGTTGCATATTGACGAAACACCACATTTTAATTATTTAGTTGACTCTCGTTATTTACAAGACAAGGTTAAATGTTTTTAGCATGGCAAGAGGTGAAACAAGGTAAAACTACACTATTTAGGCATTTTAAATGAGGCCGGAAAAATAACAACACATATCCGGAAAATCCCCATGAGCATGTTCAATAATTATAAGCAAACAACAATTAAACATTTAAGTGTTGTTAACATGATGCGGATGGCATGATCAAGTTTATGCAATTTATTAAAAGGTTGACTTAAAAGAGATATGAAGCATTTGTCGCCGTGGTGGAAAGAAAAGGGTGCCACGGCAACGATCCGAAAATGATGCAACGGCATCATATCGGTGCCGGTAACTCGTTGAGAGACCGGTGCAAAAGCAAAGGCAGAGTGAACGAGACAAACAAGATGATGGGGTGCTCCCGGCCTCCGGGTTCCCACGAGTCGGCGACGAGGCAACCGAGGAGCTCGACAAAAGATGAAACGGCACGGTGCACACACGGGAAACATTTCATACAACACAAGCAAGCATCTCACGGGTCACGTCTCGGGGTTATACCTTCAGAACAATCGTTCTCGGGGCGGTTCGAGATCGTCGAGGAACGTAGGGGAAGTAGTTGTACACGACCGTAGAGGGAAGTAGGCGTTCACGTTTCCGAAGAGGAAGTAGTTGTTCCGTCGGCGGTAGTTGTACATGGCGTTCACGTGGCGGTAGTGGAAGTAGACGTTCGGGCGTCGTGTTCGTAGATGTACTTCTCCGAAGGGGTACTTGTCATCGTCTTGTGTCGGCGTTTTCGTATCGTAGAGGTACACGCGGTCTTCGGCGACGGTAGATGTACATGTCGTTTCGCCGTGTAGAGGTACTTGGCGCTTCAAACGCTCGTCGTGGTACTCGTGCATGATGGTGTAGCGGGACTTGACGCATCTCTGAGATCCTGGGATATCAACCATAGCCACAACAACAAAAACAGCAGCAAAGGCAGCAGCGACAAGGCGACGTGTTCGTGGCAGCGGCAGCAGCAAAAGAGGCGCGGCACGGACACGTTCTTGGAGCAGCAGCAAGGAGACCACACGGCAGGGGCAGAGCCGCGGGATCCGGTGCTTGGGGCGGCTTCTGGAGACGAGGAAGGGGCCCGGGGCGCGCAGGAACGAGGCCGGACGCGGCCTCGAGTGCTTGAGTGGGGCGGCACCTGTGCCCTGGAGAGGAGGCGAGGGAGCCGCAGGGGCGCGGCTACAGCTCCAGGAACGGACCTGGCTGAGCTGGAGATGCGGCGGGGCTCGAGGGAGAGGGAGGCACGGGCGCGGGCGTGCGCGCCGTGGAGAGGAGGCGGGGTCTTGGCGATGCGGGGCGGCACGGCATGGAGGCGAGGGCGCGGGCTGCTCCTGGCGACGGGCAGAGGAGGCAGAGCAGACCACGGGGCTCCTGCGCGGAGGGAGCCGCGAACCGGCGGGGAAGGAGGACGGGAGATCGGGGGGAATGGGGAGAGGGCTCGGGGTCAAGCGGGCGAGAGGGAGCGGTCGCACGGGGTCGAGGGAACGGGGGAAGGGAGCGGGGTCGAGGGTTCGGGCCTCCTGGCGGCGGAGGGAGGAACGGAGGGAGCGGGGCACGCTAGGTTAGGGTTAGGAGCGCCGGGTTGGGCCAAAGTGGGCCGGCTGGGCTGGTGGAAAGCGGTTGGCCTATAGGGCCAGGAGGGAGAATAGAAGGGAGGAGAGGCCTGGGCCGGAGTGGGCCTAGAGGCCTAGAGGCTGGCTGCCTTCTTATTTATTTTCTTTAGCAGAAAATAAAACAGAAGAAAGAAAAGAGGAGGGGAGTTAGGAAAAAGTTAGCACATGGAATTATATTTTTCTCGGGCTCATAAAAATAAGCACGACCGGAGAAAAATACAAAAGGCCAGATCGGAAAATAATTCAAACATATTTGAATTTAATTCAAATAATTTGAACTAAGACTTGAATATTGAAGTGTCCAAAAATGTTCCAATTTTCGGAGGAACCTCGAAACAACGGAAAAGAATTATTGGCAAGGTTTAGATGGAGAAACTCGAAGTGAAAAGACATGGGGAAAATATGCAAGTGTGTTGCGGGTAATTCCCAACAATGGAATATTTATTGTATAGCTCCCTAAAATATTGGGATGATATGTTTTAAAGAGAAGACATTCTTCCCTCGATTTAAATGGACCGAAGGTCCACACGATTTATTTAAGTTGAGATGCAAAAATAAATATGACATGATGGCATGATGACATGATGCAATGCAAAAAAAAAAAAAAAACACAAGCACAAAAGAAACACACGGGCAACCCGGAACATCTGGAATCTTCGGGAATCTTCTGGAATCTTCTGGGACGTCAGTCTCGGGCGTCACAACTCTCCCACACTAACAGAGGATCTCGACCCAAGATCCTAGAGATATCACCGGGTAAAAACGGAAGAGGAAGAGGTAAAACAAAGTTGCTTCTTTGACAAACGAGTGAAACCACGAACCTTGAGAGGTTGAACAATCTTGAAAGAAAGAAAGCAACGGAGATGAACGAATATGAAAACTCCGTTAGAAAAGAGGAACAAGGAACATAAAGAGAACCATGAGAGGTTGAAAGACATGAAACGAGAGCTTACGAACCAAAGAATATGAAACCGCAATGGTATAGCCAAGGAATAAGAATGACAGAATTTGGACAGCATTCCGTCTGTAAATGGAAGGAAAAGAACAAAAACTTGAGGAGATGTAGTGATACTTGATGAAAATCAACAATATATTGCCTCTGAAACAATTAAAGAATGGCACAAAGGATAAGAAAGATTCAGACAGCACTCCGGTTGAAAAGAGAGGCAAACTTGATAAGATGAGAGAATTGAATGAAGAATACAACACTCCGGTTAAATGATAAGCAAGGGAAAGAACATGATCTCGATAAAACAAAGGAGATGATGGGACGAAGAGAGCAATATCACAATGCCTCTGGAATGAAAGAATAGAATATAGATCCATGAAAGAATTGAACGGATAGAAAAAGACAACTTCTCCGACAAATGAATATGAAACACATCCTTACGAAGAAGGGTTGAACGGAGTTGTTGGAAAATCAACAACGAAAACGAATATGCTCGTTGTGGGCTTATGGAAACATCTCAGAATTAAGAGGTGACAACCAGCCACTAACAGAAAACAATTAATTGGATTGAGATCAACAAGGAGATGATAAACTTATCTCGCCGGAATGATAAATGGAGAATTTGGGTCATTTATAAGCACCATAATAGCAACAATCCTTAGGGGAAGCTTTAGGTGAAATACAACCCAAGATAACTCCAACGAATAAATTGAAAGGTTGGAAAGATCTCCTGAACAAAGAAAATGATGGGTTTAAATATTTCATTCCCGATAACTCGTGAATCATGAAACATGAAGGGAAAATTGTCAAGAATGACATAACACCATCTGAAAAGATAAGGTAGAACGGATTGCAATTGGAAAGCATGATGAAGTATGCTTGAGCTCCAACAATAATCTAGATGAAGACTTCGAGGATGAATTAAATGATGATGAACCACCATGAGAACTCCGGTAATGAAAGCAAGAGAAGTGAAAGATGGAAAGAATAAGATTCAAGGCCTGCGATGAATTAGATGGAGCTTTGAAATGATATAAATGAATAACTTGGAGCTCCGGAAGACAAGATGAACATCTTAGAACCGAGAATATGATATGATGAACAAGCTCCAGACAAAAGAATTAAATCTCCTTGAAGGAATAAGAATAAGAATTATGTCATGCATCTCCTTCACCAATTTAAATTGATGACAACCAAGGATTTGGCATACTACTTATTCTCGTTGGAAAGGATTAAGGGAGAAGTAGCACAAGCTTGGATAAATCTTCAACAAAGCACCGGTAGGATTGAGAAAAGAACAAATGAATTAAAACGATAACAACGGAAGGGTAATCTTGAATGAACCACCGTAAGAATTAGGAGACAAACGAGAGACATCAACGAAGAATATTTGGAGGACGAAGTTGAAAACTGAGAATGAAGAAATCTTCTGAAATGATGGCCTTCGGAGGATCACAAAGAAAAGAATTCATGAAATGCTTCGGATGGCATAAAAGAATTCCTCACAATCTGAACAATAATGAGGATGGCATGAAGCTAGAACCAAGAATCTTAAAGAAGACGGGCCAAGATTTAAGAGAAACACTTCTCCGGTCTTCAAATGTTGAGAATGAAGACGAGAAATGCCATGAAGAATTTCGAGATACTCCGGAATGAAGAATTAAAAGGTTGAACCAATGATGAAAAAGAATTTGAAAGCGGTCGTGGAGAAGGACTGTGACTGATGGAAATCATTCTTACGTCACACTTTGAAAAGAATTTGAGTATAACTCCAGAAAAATAGAAGAGTCAGGTAAGATCCTGGGAAAAGACCTGTGGGTTAGGGCCCACTCAAAGAAATCACCGTCGAAAAGATTGCTTAAGAGATATTGCACCGGTTGAATTAAATGGCTTGAGTAAGATGACAATCCTCAAAAATAATTTGAACGGATTAAGAATGGAATTATGAATCATCAGCACTCCGGATATGAATAACAAGAGGAGAATGAATAATTGGAGCACCGGAATAAGAAAGCATTGTGAAAAGGATAAGATCAACACCGAAATCTTGAATTACATCCACCGGCAGAATTAGAGAACAAAAGAATGATGAACTTGGAAGCTCTCGAGCATCTTCACGATAAATCACCGGATAAGAACATTGAAGGGAATGAATGAAGAACATCACATGAATAAAATGGATACTTCATCTGAGAATTTCTGGCTCCAAGAAGAAGAAGGGTGGGAGGGTGGGGAAAACAAAGATAACTTGGGATGAATGAAACAGACAAATCGTCAGATTTCTCAACGACGTCCGTATGGAATAACTTGAAGAGAAAGCACACCGGTTGAAAAGGATTAACAAGAAGATCTCAATGGTCAAGAAGGACTAGCACTCCCATAGAAATATGAGAACACCGATTAGGAAAGGTATGGAATCAACATTTGACATCGAAGCAACTCGAATACCAGAATCAAAACAAAAACAAAGGATAGATATGCAACATGATCTTCACAATATCATCCGAACAGAGAATTGGACGAATGAATTCCGCAGGTACATCAACTTGACGAGAAGCCAATTGGAGAGCAAAATGAAAATAAAAAGGAACAAGGAACAGTTAGAACAAATACAAGATAGAAGCTTCATTCTGACATATTCGTGCTGAAAGGTCATGGAACGTGTTACAAAAGGGTTTTGTCATCCCCAGATCAGCATAGCCAAGGATCCTTTAAGATGCAACTCCCGATCAGAACAAGTCCATAAAACCACTTCACTCAATGTAGAACCCCAAACTTCATATCGTGCATCCGTTGGAAGAATGCCTAGAACTACTGGATGAACCCACCTATTAATTTCCGAAAGTTTCCAGTTATGCAATCAGGTGTTGGGGATACACGGGAAGCACCGCGCAATCAACTCTAAACCTACATCCAGGTGTATCCATCCTTCAACACATAACCAGTCTTTCTCGGAAACTGTTTACCTCGGACCTTCGAAAAGCATCCACTATAACAAGCTATGGCAATACTCCCGAACTACCTCCCCAGTACTTGGTGATGTCGGGGTTATCTTGCCACTGGCCGTATAGGAGAGATTTTCGATGTCGGCCGTCTTAAGTATTTAGTACTGCCGCGATATGCTTGTTACAACGATACCCCGAAGCTCAACTCCTCAGTAACAGGAGGCATCGAGAACAATATCCTTGTCACAAGAACATCGAAACAATCCCAGAATACTCGCGGGATCCTAAAAAAAATTGGTGCAATTTTTGAAAGTAGAAGAGGCAAGAGTAGACGTCAGGAGTCCTCACCAGAGATAAAGGGGATGAGAAGCAAAAGAAATCCTACTCTCCGATATATATAGGACTCAAAATGTTTTCAGTGTGTGCCTAGACTCAACCGTCAACGATTCAATCAATCAGTGGGGGCTTCTAGGTCGGAGAAGGCTCTGAATACCAACTTGTAATGCCCAGGATGGGACTATACCTCCTACGTGTCGAGGCACGACTTAAAGGTATAAGCCCATCCTAGAATGATCTCAAGTTTGGTATCTTTGCACGACTCATGTAAAAGAGGGATTAAATTGCAAAAGAAGATAGTTGGCTTACACTCGCCACTTCACACAATACATTACATAAGCAATCATCATCCAAAACATCACAACCCGACTACGGGCGAAGATCCAAAGAAAGATACCTAAACAACATAAAACCACAGGTCAGGATCGAATCCTAGTAGAAACCACTACTGAACATCGAAACGTCACAAGCAAACGGCCAAACTCTTCAACGAGCTCCTGGTGAAGTACTGATCCAACTCCGGCATCTAACTCGGCTGAACCTGCATCTGGTGTGGTGAAGTAACTGTGAGCCATAGAGGACTCAACAATCACGTTCCCGGGTAACACGACTATTTAAGCCTTGGGTGAGGACAAGGCTGAAGAAGAACAAGAGGTGAAGGAACAACAAGAGTCTGCAGCAGCAACTAGCACTAACTTACGTATACGAGAGCGAGAAGAGAAGGCGCATCGGTCGAGAGATGATCACGAAGTGATCCTAACTAAAGCTCAACAAACATAACCCCACCGTGTTCAACTCCCGAATCCCTATTCGGAAATTGACAGTCATGGTACACACGCTGGTAGTGTATTGAAATCATTGTGTCAAGTTATCTACAACCGGATATTAACAAGCTCCCATCTGCCACATAACCGCGGGCACGGCTTTCGAAAGTTCAAACCCTGCAGGGGTGTTCCAACTTGACCCATTACAAGCCCACGATCCGCGGAGTCGCAACTCCAAAGTGGGAAGACCCGAGTATTCTCGGAATCCCGTGCTCAAGTTAAACCGAACTAAGGTAGGGCTAATCCAGCAAATCCTCCCGGCGTGTCGACACCCTGATAGGTAGCCGCGCGTATCTAGTCTCAGGACACGACCGGATGAGACATCCTACGGGTTTTTACCAGACCTCAAGTTTCCTTGAGGTGGCCCCGCAGTCCGCTCGTTTCGGACCAACACTCATGTGGAGCACTGGCCCGGGGGGGTTGAATTAAAATAAAAGGGATAGCTAGTCCACATGCAAGTTTTATTAGTTATTAGGCAAATAGTACCAATGTTGGGATTTGCTGGAAAAGACTTAGCACTTAGCGGTTTATCAAGGGGGTCCCATACACCCCAACCGTGTTAGGAACGCATAATCAAGGAACATAACACCGGTTTATACGGTTCCTAACGGCATGAGTGGAACAAATCACCAAGCAAAAGGCTTAGCCTTCCATCCTTGCCAGTATATAGATGATTTCATTGAAGCATTTATATAGTGTGATATAACCCAACCAAACTTCAACATGAAGAAAGCATCTTCGATCTTCACCTGCAACTAGCAATGCTATAAGAAGGGCTGAGCGAAGCGTACTTAGCCAAGCAACGGTTTGCATAGGTAGGTTGGTTAAACAGGGCAATGGTTACAAGTAGGAGGCTGACAAGAAGATCATGGGCATCGAGGCAAAACTAAAGAGCGATACTCTAGCAATAGGCAAAGATAGTAATGTTATCGAGGTTCGGTCATCTTGCCTGGGATTCCACAAGGGAGAAGAACGGATCCATGAAGAAGACGGAGCAACACAGACGAGAGAATCCTCACAACTCCGGAACGAAACCGAAGCTAACAAGAGAAGCAACCGGAAAGAAAGAACAACACGGTAAACACACAAGCATTAACATGGCATACGATGCACATCCAAGTATGATGCATGTCCGGTTTAAATATGCAAGGCATGGCAAGTGCACAAACAAAACTACAAGTTAAGTGGAGCTCAATATGCAACGAGTTTCATATTGACGAAACACCACATTTTAATTATTTAGTTGACTCTCGTTATTTACAAGACAAGGTTAAATGTTTTTAGCATGGCAAGAGGTGAAACAAGGTAAAACTACACTATTTAGGCATTTTAAATGAGGCCGGAAAAATAACAACACATATCCGGAAAATCCCCATGAGCATGTTCAATAATTATAAGCAAACAACAATTAAACATTTAAGTGTTGTTAACATGATGCGGATGGCATGATCAAGTTTATGCAATTTTATTAAAAGGTTGACTTAAAAGAGATATGAAGCATTTGTCGCCATGGTGGAAAGAAAAGGGTGCCACGGCAACGATCCGAAAATGATGCAACGGCATCAAATCGGTGCCGGTAACTCGTTGAGAGACCGGTGCAAATGCAAAGGCGGAGTGAACGAGACAAACAAGATGATGGGGTGCTCCCGGCCTCCGGGTTCCCACGAGTCGGCGACGAGGCAACCGAGGAGCTCGACAAAAGATGAAACGACACGGTGCACACACGGGAAACATTTCATACAACACAAGCAAGCATCTCACGGGTCACGTCTCGGGGTTATACCTTCGGAACGATCGTTCTCGGGGCGGTTCGAGATCGTCGAGGAACGTAGGGGAAGTAGTTGTACACGGCCGTAGAGGGAAGTAGGCGTTCACGTTTCCGAAGAGGAAGTAGTTGTTCCGTCGGCGGTAGTTGTACATGGCGTTCACGTGGCGGTAGTGGAAGTAGACGTTCGGGCGTCGAGTTCGTAGATGTACTTCTCCGAAGGGGTACTTGTCATCGTCTTGTGTCGGCGTTTTCGTATCGTAGAGGTACACGCGGTCTTCGACGACGGTAGATGTACATGTCGTTTCGCCGTGTAGAGGTACTTGGCGCTTCAAACGCTCGTCGTGGTACTCGTGCATGATGGTGTAGCGGGACTTGACGCATCTCCGAGATCCTGGGATATCAACCACAGCCACAACAACAAAAACAGCAGCAAAGGCAGCAGCGACAAGGCGACGTGTTCGTGGCAGCGGCAGCAGCAAAAGAGGCGCGGCACGGAGACGTTCTTGGAGCAGCAGCAAGGAGACCACACGGCAGGGGCAGAGCCGCGGGATCCGATGCTTGGGGCGGCTTCTGGAGACGAGGAAGGGGCCCGAGGCGCGCAGGAACGAGGCCGGACGCGGCCTCGAGTGCTTGAGCGGGGCGGCACCTGTGCCCTGGAGAAGATGCGAGGGAGACGCAGGGGCGCGGCTACAGCTCCTGGAACGGACCTGGCTGAGCTGGAGATGCGGCGGGGCTCGAGGGAGAGGGAGGCACGGGCGCGGGCGCGCGCGTCGTGGAGAGGAGGCGGGGTCTTGGCGATGCGGGGCGGCACGGCATGGAGGCGAGGGCGCGGGCTGCTCCTGGCGACGGGCAGAGGAGGCAGAGCAGACCGCGGGGCTCCTGCGCGGAGGGAGCCGCGAACCGGCGGGGAAGGAGGATGGGAGATCGGGGGAATGGGGAGAGGGCTCGGGGTCGAACGGGCGAGAGGGAGCGGTCGCACGGGGTCGAGGGAACGGGGGAAGGGAGCGGGGTCGAGGGTTCGGGCCTCCTGGCGGCGGAGGGAGGAACGGAGGGAGCGGGGCGCGCTAGGTTAGGGTTAGGAGCGCCGGGTTGGGCCAAAGTGGGCCGGCTGGGCTGGTGGAAAGCGGTTGGCCTATAGGGCCAGGAGGGAGAATAGAAGGGAGGAGAGGCCTGGGCCGGAGTGGGCCTAGAGGCCTAGAGGCTGGCTGCCTTCTTATTTATTTTCTTTAGTAGAAAATAAAAGAGAAGAAAGAAAAGAGGAGGGGAGTTAGGAAAAAAGTTAGCACATGGAATTATATTTTTCTCGGGCTCATAAAAATAAGCACGACCGGAGAAAAATACAAAAGGCCAGATCGGAAAATAATTCAAACATATTTGAATTTAATTCAAATAATTTGAACTAAGACTTGAATATTGAAGTGTCCAAAAATGTTCCAATTTTCGGAGGAACCTCGAAACAACGGAAAAGAATTATTGGCAAGGTTTAGATGGAGAAACTCGAAGTGAAAAGACATGGGGAAAATATGCAAGTGTGTTGCGGGTAATTCCCAAACAATGGAATATTTATTATATAGCTCGCTAAAATATTGGGATGATATGTTTTAAAGAGAAGACATTCTTCCCTCGATTTAAATGGACCGAAGGTCCACACGATTTATTTAAGTTGAGATGCAAAAATAAATATGACATGATGGCATGATGACATGATGCAATGCAAAAAAAAACACAAGCACAAAAGAAACACACGGGCAACCCGGAACATCTGGAATCTTCGGGAATCTTCTGGAATCTTCTGGGACGTCAGTCCCGGGCGTCACAGTAATCTTCGAAATTGAGCCGTATAACTCTAGAATTTGAACCTTGTAACATTTCGAGCTTTTGTGGTACAATCGTTGAAATGGCATCGTATGAGACTCGTATATTGCGAGCACTATTTGACCTTAATATGCAATGGTCTTAGATTTTATTAACCATTCTCGAATCAGATTACCTTGTCAATCTCACAGCACACGATCTGTATAGCTAACTCGACTCCGATCTTCGACAATATTGCACACATTTGGTTTCTTCCATCGTGTGCACTGTTGAGCGCAAAATTAATTATGGTTCTCGAGTGTCCATCATCACCCTTCTGTGTAACATTGACCTCATCACCCAAGGGTAAACTTATGATCGAAGTCATTCCACACACTTCGTTTTTACAAAGCTTTTTCCAATAAACGCCCACGATTTGTCCCTCTTCTAGCCGACGCGTGGCCAAACTAGCCGGGCGGGAAGCTTGCGCGGTAAACAACGCGGTAGCGCAGGAACAGGCTCTTCGAGCCCACGCCTGGGGTGCGGTGTTGTCAAGCGTGCACTAGAGTCTGGAATCCTCGGCTATGAACGCCGTGACAAGACGTGACGATTGCAGGCCTGCCGGCCCCCATTTATTACAGCAGCCATTTAACCTACCCTTGTGTCTCTTCAACCTTTCGATCGCGCCCCACCATTGCAAGAAGCACACCCACCATGAGAAATTCATCGAGGGTATCCGACGCGGCTCCAATGGCGCTCCGAGTGGCTACCGACGATGAGCAGCAATTCACCATGCGTGCCGTGGTGGACACCCACAGTAGGTTCATGGACCTCTCGATGGTGTACGCCAACGACCCGGTCTGGGCGGAGCACTCCATCCACATCATGGAGCTGTTGCTTGCCGAGGAGAAGTATAAGGTGGTCGGGTTCGACCTCGAGTACACCCACGCTTGTGCCGGGTCTCGTCCCAAGATCGCCATCGCCCAGATGTGCGTGCGTCACGACGTCGTTGTCTACCACTATTGCCTGGCCACAAGGCCTCGGGAGCGTTTCACCAGGTTTGTCAACAACCCCCACTACATGTTCGCTACGGTGGACATCACCAATGATGTAAAGGCGCTCGAGAATTCGGGCATCGCCTGCCAGAATCTTGTCGACATCCAGGGCCAATACAAGATCAGGGGCAGCAAGGAGCATGATAAGGACTCACTGGTTCACCTCGCCAAGGCCGTCATCTACCCCTACTACAGAGACATGAAGGATTCGTGCAACAAGGACAAGCGTGCCTGGCACTCAGCCTGGATGGAGAAACTCGACAAAGCTCACGTCATCTACACAGCCAAGGAGGCGTACATGAGCTACGACATGTATAGGCAGATCGTTGACATGAGGAAGTCCCTCCTTCCCCAAAACGGCTAGGGATCCAGCCGGAAGCGGAGCAATGGCAAGCATCGTCGCAACAATAAGTAGATGATTAGATCCTCGTTTCTCCTACTTTAGAATGCATGTGTGTAGTCACTGGTCTAATTGTATATTTAATCGGTCTTTGCACGCGTGTCTGGCTACAGACCTGTTTGCCTCGTATCACACACATCTTGTTCATTTGGACCGTTTTTGTTCTCATGTCTCAATGCAAACTTTTCATCCGAGTGAACTGCATGTTGTATATCGCACACACCTTTGATCTGGCTGACCGTTTCTTTTGTGTTGCCTAATCACAAATAGTTCATCCGAGTGAACTGTATGTTGTGTATCGCACACGCCTTTATCTGGCTCCCCGTTTCTTTTGTTCCTCCTCATCGCAAACAGTTCATTGAACTGAATCGTATGCCCTTTATCGCACACGCAAATAAAACCCGAACTGTGTTTGATGCATCCCTCGTTGCAAACATTTTATACATTTATGATGGTTTTCATACAACACTGTTTGCGATTATTGCATCGCACACAGTTTCTCGAAGGGTCTCTGATCGTAGTGTCGCGTTAGCAGCATCCTGCAGCAGTGTACCTGCCAGGGAATTTCATTTCATCATGGGCTGACGTGTGCAATGAATTTGTTGGCGCCTTCATGGGCGGCCACCAAGAACCAGGATGGCCCAGTGATTTGTAAGCCCTTCCACAGAAGGAAGGAGAGACCTTACGGATGTATATGCCGAGATTTATTCGAGTGCATCGCAACATTCCAGAGATACACCCGGCAACTGTAATTGCCATGTTCCACTCGAACGTGCGCAACACAAGGATCCATTCTAAAATGAACGTCCGGCTGCCCAAGACCGTCAATGTGCTATGTACCTTGGCGGACAAATGTGCTTGGGCTGAGGAAGAAAGGCGACTCTGCGGGGAGGAGGATGGCATCGAAGTTGATTCGGAGGTTGACGACGAAGCCAACAACATGAAGAGGAGGAGCTGGAAGCGCAACCAGAAACGCAAGGAGAAGTCTGTATTGGCCATTGTGAGCTCTGGGGATCTTAGCATAGGCAAGAAGGACAAAACCGAAGCCCCTGGCAAGGAAACTGCTGCGTGCGCTGATTGCCAGGAGGCTATGGCGGCAGAGAAAGCTAGGAAGACCTATGGGCTATACTGCAAAATCAACCGCACTAAGGGTCATGATCTCCAAGAATGCCACCAAGTTGAGAAACTTGTCAAGAAGCAGAAGGTTGAGTATGAGAAGCGTGACAAAGATAGATACCAAGAAAGGAAGGGCCATGGCAATAGAGGGGGCCGCCACGCCAAGACCCCTCAGCAAAAAGAGAAACCTGCTAAGAGCCGTGAGAAGAAAGAAGGTGTTGATGAAAGTGATGGAAGAGATTACGAAGAAACTAGCGAGCAAGAATTCTACAAGGCAACTGAAGCCATATGCATTGACGGGGGTGCATCCCTGCACTCCTCTCACTGCCAGCTCAAGTAGTGGGAACATGAGGTTATTTCTGTGGAACCAGATGTAGACTCCCGGACGTCGCTCAAATGGCCCTGCACGCCTATCATCTTTGATGAAGAAGATCACCCTGACCACACTACTGCGGTAGGATGTTTGCTGTTGTTGGTCTCACCAACAATCCGCAACCTCAAAGTCACAAAGATGCTAGTTGATGATGGGGCCGGAATGAATCTAATTTCCCCTCAAGGTAGTCAGCAAGTTACATATATCTGATGAGGAGCTCAAAGTTACTGGCATGTTCCAAGGGATTAACCCCGACAGGAGCCAACCTAAGGGAAAGATTACATTGTCAATAAAATTTTGTGGAGGACTAAATTATCGGACTAAGAGAGCTGTATTTGATGTTGTCGATATTCCTCTGCCATATAATTGGATCCTTAGACACCCAGCACTGTCAAAGTTCATGGCAGCATCTCACTATGCTTACAACACTTTGAAGATGCCAGGGTCGATGGGCGTCATCTCCATCTGATCATACCAGAACGATGCGGTCATGTGTGTGGACAAGATGTATCAAGATGCGGTAGCAGCTGAGGCTGCAGAAGTTACAGCTCCCGCCAAGGAAGCAAAGAAGGGAAAGAAGGCTAGCAGAGATGTCGGCAAAGAATCCGGGAAGTGTGCCTCCAAAGTACGCTGCTCCTGTTGATGATTTGCCGAAGAGTTACACTAGTAAGAGGCCTAAGGTTGCTTCACCTTCTGTGAAGAAGGTCCGAGCAAGGTAGGATTACGTTGATGGTACGTTCACCATCAGAGCCACCCTTGATGACAAATATGAAAGCGCGCTTGTTCCCTTCCTTCGGGTGAATGTTGATGCGTTTGCTTGGCAACCATATGACATCCCCTACGTTCCTAGGGAGGTAATCGAGCACCACCTTGCTGTCAACCCTCATGCTCGGCCCGTCAAATGGAAGGTCAGAAAGATAGCTTTGCAACGACAATAGTTTATTGCTGAAGAAATCAAGAAGCTTGAAGCAGCTGGTTTGGTCAGGGGAGTTCTGCATCCAATGTGGTTGGCAAACCCAGTGGTAGTGCGCAAGGAAAATGGGAAATGGAGGCTCTGCATAGACTTCATAGATTTGAACAAGGCATTCCCGAAGGACCCTTTTGCTCTGCCGCGCATTGATTAGATTGTGGATTCCACTTCCGGGTGTGATCTGCTATCCTTTTTGGATGCATACTCCGGGTACCATCAGATATTCATGTCTAAGGAAGACGAAGAGAAGACCATGTTCATAATTCCGTGTGGCACGTACTGCTTTGTACGGATGCCTTTTGGGTTGAAGAGCGATGTATCCACTTTTGCGAGAGCGGTACAAATTGGTTTTGAACCCCAGTTGCACAAAAATGTGGAAGCTTACATGGATGATATAGTGGTCAAAAACAAGGATAGATCAACACTCATTCAAGATTTGGAGGAGAACTTTGCGAACTTGCGCAACATCAACTTGAAGTTAAACCCTGAGAAGTGTGCGTTCAGCGTGCCATCCAGCAAGCTACTTGGTTTCTTTGTTTATCACTAAGGGATAGAGGTCAACCCCAACAGGATCAGGGCAATTGAGCTGATACAAGCACCCAGGAATGTTAAGAATGTGAGGTGCCTAACTGGGTGCGTTGCCATGTTGAGTAGGTTCCTTTCCAAGTCTACCAAGTGCGCCTTGCCTTTCTTCAAAATTCTGAAAAAGGCAGGACCAATGAAGTGGACCTCAGAGGCAGAAATAGCACTATGAGACCTGAAAGCATACCTTTCCTCTGCACCCACCTTGGTCACTCCTAAACCACAAGAGTTGTTGCTGCTATATTTATTGGCAACGAACCAAGTGTTTAGTGCAGTGCTAGTGGCACAGCGGGAAACAGATGAAGAAGCAGATGCAGCATCTATTCCTCCCGGAGGCGAAACTAAGCTAGTCGCGATAGGATCAGACACAGATCAGGAGAGAGTAGAGCAAGTTAGCGAAGGCTGTTCCAAGACCGCGGCACGGAAGAAAGTGGTGTAGCTACCAGTGTACTTTGTCAGCTCCCTAATGTATTGGGCTAGGTCAAGGTACTCTGTAGTGCAAAGGATTATCTTTGGCCTTGTCATGGCTTCAAGGAAGCTACGCCACTATTTCCAAGCCCATGAGATCACGATTGTCACATGTTTCCCACTGCAGTGCATATTGAGGAACCCCAAAGCCACTTGCAGGATAGTTGAATGGGCACTAGAGCTGTCAAGCTTTGGCCTGAAGTATGAAAGCACCTCAACCATTCAGAGCAGAGCATTAGCAGACTTCATTGCAGAATGGATGCCCACTCTATATGAAGAAATACCAGAGACAGTTATTCCCGACAAGGAAGCATCTCAGGAGTAGATCATGTATTCTGATGGTGCTTTCTGGCCATAGGGCGTCGGAGCTGGCATGCTTCTTGTTGCACCCACCGAAGAGCATCTCAAATACATGGTTCAAATGCACTTTCCATTGGAGAAGGCCACCAATAACACTGATGAGTAGGAAGGGGCTCAGAATCGATGTGGAGTTGGGAATCAAGATGTTAATCATCCGTGGAGACTCATAGCTCGTGGTGAGGCAAGTCAATAAGGATTACTAGAGCCCATTGATGGACGCGTATGTAGAGGATGTGGGAAAATTGGAGGAGAACTTTGATGGATTACAAACGGAGCACGTGCCACGTGCCGACAACAACATTGCTGATCATTTGTCAAAGTGCGCTGCACAAAAGCTCCCTATGGAACCAGGAACTTTTGTCCTCCACTTGAGTCAACCCTCGGTATCCCCTTCTAAGATGGTCAGGAAAATAAGGAAGTCGGAACACGGCAAGTATCTCCCGACAGGGCTTCCCGAAGCCGTCGGTAGAGAGGTTGCCAAGAACAACTCTAAATTGTTTGGTGAATAGCATTCTCCTGCGGAACTACAAGTTCTTGCGGTCAAGGTAAGTGCTCCCACGAACAAAGAAGTGCCGCTAGTACTTGTTTTTGAGCCAGGGGCTCCAACTTGGGCACAACACATAGTCTACTACCTTCAAACATGAGAACTTCCCGAAGAGCAAGAGGAAGCCAAAAGAGTAGCCCGGTGGGCTAGTATGTATCAATTTGTCGATGACACACTATACAGAAAAAAGCCCAATGGTGTGATATGGAAGTGCATTTGGCGGGAAGATGGACAAAAGCTACTAGCAGAGATACACAAGGGCGTGTGCGGCTCCCACATTGGATCAAGAGCCCTGGTTGGAAAAGATTTCCGGCAGAGTTTCTACTGGCCCATGGCCCACCAAGATGCAATTTAGCTAGTCACCAGATGTGAAGCCTGCTAGTTCCACTCCAAGAACATCCATCAGCCAGCTCAAGCTCTCCAGACTATCCCTTTATCCTGGCCCTTTTTGGTCTGGGGGCTCCACATCTTGGGCTCCTTCCACTGTGCTGCCGGGGGCTTTGAATTCCTGTACGTTGCAATCGACAAGCTTACAAAGTGGCCAGAAGTGGAGATAGTGAGGAAGGTAATAGCACAATCAGCTATCAAGTTCTTCAAGGGATTGGTGTGCCGTTTTAGAGTACCCGCCAGGGTGATCACTGATAATGACACCCAATTTACAAGCCGCGCCTTCATGAACTATGTCCAAGCCCTCAGAAGCAAGGTTTCCTTTGCCTCTATTGCCTATCCCCGGATCAATGGGCAAGCTGAGAGGATGAATGCTGAAGTGCTACATGGACTCAAGGAAAGAACTTTTGATAAGATGCAGAAGTTCCGCATGCACTGGATCGACGAGCTAACGGTGGTTCTTTGGTCCCTCCGCACGACACCAAATCGAGCCACCGTCCAAACTCCCTTCTCCCTAGTATATCGGGCAGAAGGAGTGCTGCCCACGGAACTCATATACGGGTCACCTCGAGTTGTTGCCTACAATGAAGTTGAGCAGGAGCAGCTCTGGCATGAAAATGTCGTGCTCCTCGAGGAAGATTGTCTCTGGGCCGCTATACGTGTTGCACGCTACCAGCAAGCCTTGCGCCACTATCATAGCCACGGGGTTCATGCCCGGAGCTTTGAGGAAGGTGACCTTGTCCTTAGCCGCGTTCAATCCACCTAGGGTTCCAACAAGTTGATGACAATGTGGGAAGGACCTTACCGGGTAGTACGAGTCACCAGACCTGGCGCAGTCCGTCTGGAGACCGAAGATGGAATTAAGGTGCAAAACTCATGGAATATTGAGCATCCTCGCAAGTTCTACATGAATGGCGTGGCTGCCCAACTCAGCCCTGGCAGCCACCGTTTGTACAAGCCTTGCCGATGTGCATGTAACCCTTTGTACAAACCCAGGCGCAGACCCTGTGCAAATATAATAAAACAAAGCGCTGGCGCTTGAAAACATGCATGTATGTTTAGTTTAGCATAAAATTGTCATGATCATTTAGGTAGGATCATATGATGTTGTGTTTTCCCTCTGTACTAACTACAGGGCCCCTGTAGTGGATTCAATCCCAAAAAGGAGGAGTGAGAACAAGCTTGCATATCGGCCCTCCACGACGACACAAAATAGATAAGTCCCTTTTTATCCATCCATACCATACTCTTGTATGGAAAACTTGTGCATAGAAAAACCTTGCACCCTCCAACATTTGTGCTCCCATCCTTTGATCCAAAGATTACTTTGATCAGGATGGTCATAGTGACATTTGAATCAAAGGGGTGTCAAGGGGCCGGTTCCCTTCATACTCCTGACCCGCCAGGCTGAGCTTCACGGCAGCAATGGAAGGGACCATCAAGATGTCTTGACGGTAGACCTTGTTTACTCGAAGGTATAGATGAATCGCTCCTCTGCATGGACGTGATACATGCACAAGTGCCCGAACAAGTACATAACTTACACAGTACAAAACTTGGGTGGCGGATTACATAATTTGAACAAAAATCTGGCAGATGCCTACATATTTTAGATTAAAAAAGATAAGCGCCCCATAATCTGTTTCTTGTCCATCTGGTCCTAGGGAATACATTATAAGGTAAAGAGGGAAAAGGAGCGCCGGGGCAGAAGCCCAGCCTGACCCTGTCAAGGCCCGTGGGACGCAGCTGATACGTCTCCAACGTATCTATCATTTTTTATTGTTCCATGCTGTTATATTCTTATTCTTTGATGTTTTATAATAATTTTATAGTCATTTTATATCATTTTTGGTACGAACCTCTTGACATAGTGCCAAGTGCCAATTGTTGTTTTCTGCATGTTTTTTAGATCGCATGAAATCAATATCAAACGTAGTCCAAACACCACGAAACTTTTTGTGGATTTTTTATGGACCAGAAGACTCCCGATGGGCCAGAGGAGCACATGGGGGGGTGTCTCGAGGGGGAACAACCCACCAGGGTGCCCCTGGGGGCCCAAGCATGCCCAGGTGGGTTGTGCCCACCTCGGTGGCCTCCCGCACCCCTTCTTCGCCGTATAAATTCCCAAATATTTTGAAACCTTTCGGGGTAGACCTAGATCAGAAGTTCCTCCGCAAGGCTCTGTAGTCCACATAATCCAATCTAGAGCCCATTCTGGCACTCCGCCGAAGGGGGAAACCATCACCGATGGCCATCTTCATCATCCCGACAGCCACCATGATGAGGAGGGAGTAGTGCACCCTCAGGGCTGAGGGTTTGTACCAGTAGCTATGTGTTTAATCTCTCTCTCTCTCTCTCTCTCTCTCTCTCGTGTTCTTGAGATGCACAATCCGGATGTTTGGTGGGATTTGTTAATATAGAAGGATCATATGGTGTTTTCCCCTCTCTATCTTGTTGTGATGAATTGAGTTTTCCCTTTGATATTTCTTGGATTGAATAATTTTATGGATTTGAGAACACTTGATATATGTATGGAAATTGAATACTCATGGTGATAATGGGGTATCGTATTGACTCGCTTGATATATGTTTTGGCACTCAACTTGCGGATTGCCGAGGTGACATTGGGTAATCTATGCATAGGGGTTGATGCACGTTCTTGTCTTTGTTTCTCCAGTAGAAATCTTGGGGCACTCTTTGAAGTTCTTTGTGTTGGATTGAGTATTATGAATATGAATTTGTTTTGGTGTTATTTTAGTACAAACTCTTGATAGATCGATCGGAAAGAATAATTTGTGTTATTTTAGTATGAACTCTTGATAGATCGATCGGAAAGAATAACTTGTGTTATTTTAGTATGAACTCTTGGATAGATCGATCAGAAAGAATATCAACAAACAATTCCTTCTAATCTTCTCTGCTAGATAGGAACTTTGGAGTGATTCTTCATCGCACATTGAGGGATGGTCATGTGATCCAATTATATTAGTATAGTTGAGAGATTGCACTAGCGAAAGTACGGACCCTAGGCCTCATTTTCAAGCATTGCAATACCGTTTGTGCTCCGTTTTATCACTTGCTACCTTGCTGTTTTTTATTGTTACTATTACAAAAATCAATGTCTACTATCTATATTACACTTGTATCACCATCTCTTCGCCAAACTAGTGCACCAATACAATTTCCCATTGTATTTGGTGTGTTGGGGACACAAGAGACTTTTTGTTATTTGGTTGCAGGGTTGTTTGAGAGAGACCATATTCATCCTACACCTCCCAAGGATTGATAAACCTTAGGTCATCCACTTGAGGGAAATTGGCTACTGTCCTACAAAACTATGTGCTTGGAGGCCCAACACAAGTCCAGAAGAACACGTTGTGTAGTAGGCATCAAGGTCTTTTCTAGCGCCGTTGCCGACGAGGTGAGTGCTTGAAGGTATATCTTTAGAACTTGCAACTGAATCTTTTAGTTTCTTGTTTTATCACTAGTTTGATTTATAAAAAGAAAACAAAAAATGGAATTGAGATTGCGTCATATTGTTCATTTTTATAATGTCTTCCGTGAAAATGATGGAAATGAAAATTGTGCTCAATTGTTAGAAGAAGAATGCTATAAAATGTTTGGCATCAATGATGAGCATGATTGTAATGTTGTTAGTATGAATTCTTTAAATATCCATGATGCTAAGGATATGCAAAGCCATAAGCTTGGGGATGCTATGTTTGATGAAGATGATATTTTTAGCCCCCCAAGATTTGATGTGGAAATTTGTTATATTGAAAGCATGCCTCCTATTTATGATGATTATATTCATAAAAGTAGATTTGAAGAGGTCATAACTTTATTTAGTGATGAATCCACTACTTTGGAGGATGTTTCAATTGACTATGATAACAAAGTTGCTATTTATGATGATTATGGTGATGACATGTATGCTATATTGAATAATGATAACCATGAAACTTCTCATCATGATTTTAATTTTCAATCTCATGATAGTTATTTTATTGAGTTTGCTCCCCCCACTATTCATGAGAATAAATTTGCTTATGTGGATAGTAGCAAAATTTATATGCTTTTGCATCATGAAACGAATGATTTATGTGATGCCTATATTGGTGAATTAATTCATGATGCTACTGAAAATTACTACGAGAGAGGAACATATGCTTGTAGGTATTGCAACAATATCAAGTTTCCTCTCTATGTGTTGAAAACCATGAAGTTTTGCTTGTTTTGCCTTCCTATGCTAGTTGATTCTTTCTCCCAAAAGATGTTTGCTCACAAAATCCTTATGCATAGTAAGTGAGTTAGACTTAAATGTGCTAGTCATATGCTTCATGATGCTCTCTTTGTGTTTCAATTCATATCTTTTATGCGAGCATCATTGCAATCATCATGCCTAGCTAAAAGGCATTATAGAAAAGCGCTTGTTGGGAGACAACCCAGCACTTACCCGTACTGTTTTTGTGTGTTCCCATGGTTAAGCTACTGTAGTAATCATGTTTTACATGTTTTGTTTCAACATAGTGCCAAGCAAAGACTTAGGATCATGTTAAGTGATAGTAGATTTGATCTTGCTGAAAAACAGAAACTTTTGTGCTGACGAAAAGAATTCTCATTTTTAACAGAAGAGTGTTTTTGAGTTGATTATTTTTGCAGAAGAATAATATACAAAGTGTTCACATGATCCTATGTTTTCAGATTTTTTAGAGTTCAATAAGTATGGGGGATGTCCAGATCATTACAGACTGTTCTGTTTTTGACAGATTCTGTTTTCAATGCATAGTTTGCTTGTTTTCTAGTTTCCATGGCTTATATTGATCAATATAAATTGTAGAAATGATATGCTACATTAGTCATTGTGTGAGAACAATTATGAATCTTGTCTTAATCTTGTCTTTAACAATGGTTTGCGATTGAGCAAGGATGTGCTTCGCTCCCACGCGCTCCTCCTAGCCCAACCCCCACCAGCCCCGCCGTCGACGAATCCCCGCCAGTAGCCCTCCTCCCCAGCCGCCAGTAGCCCTCCTCCCCAGCCAGCTGCCACATGGCGTCCCCTTGCGGCAGCTCCAGCGACCTCGAGCTCAGCTCTGCCGGCTCACGGCACTGGCCAGAGTTCGATGCCGGGTCGTCGTCGCGGTCCTACAGCGAGGTCGCCAGGACCCCCGTGCACGGCCACGACGCCCCACCTCCGGCGGTGCGTGGCCCCGCTGCACCCAATACACGCACTGTGACGCCCGAGACCGACGTCCCAGAAGGTTCCAGAAGATTCCAGATGTTCCGGGTCCTCCCGTGGGTTGCATTGTGCTTGTGTTATTTATTATTTTGCATTGCATCATGTCATCATGCCATCATGTCATATTTTATTTTGCATCTCAACTTAAATAAACCGTGTGGGCCTTCGGTCCATTTAAATCGAGGGAAGAATGACTTCTCTTTATAACATATAAAAGTCTCTCATTATTTTATGGAGCTATATTAATAATTATTCCATTGCTTCGGAATCACCATAACACACTTGCATAATTTTTCCCCATGTCTATTTCACTTCGAGCTTCTCCTTCCAAACCTTGCCAATATTTCTTTCCGTTGTTTCGAGGCTCCTCCAAAAATCTAAACTCCTTTTTTTTGCAAGCTAAATGTTTTAGTTTGCACTTCCTTTGTGTTGGAACTATTTTGTTGGGTTGGTAATATTCCGTAAAGCCTTACAAAAATGTCCATCATTTTATTCTTTTCCTTGCCTCTTTTCTTTTTATTTTGGCTCTCTCCTTCTTTGTTTTATTCTACTAAGTAATTTTTAAAAAAAGAGTGCAGCCCAAACCTGCCTCTTGGGCCTCCCTCCCAGCCGGCCCACATCTCCTCCTCCCTCCAGGCCTCAAGGCCCATCTCTTCTCCCAGCCCAACTCCCTTGCACCGAAACCCTAGCCCATCCCTCGACCGATCGCTCTCCCTCTCTTTCCCTCGGTGCGCCGCCACCCTTTCCCTCGATCCCTCCAGTATCCCTCGACCCGATCTCCCCCTCGATCCTCCCTTCTCTTCGCCCGACCGCCGCCACCACTCTTCTCCTTTTTTCCCTCGCGGCCTGTCCCGTTCCTCTCGCTCGTCCCTCCCTCTCTCGCGCCTCACCTCTCTCCCCAGCAGCCCGCATCGTCCGCGAAGTGGAGGCCAGAACCTCGCCGGCCAGGAGCGCCGCTCCTCCCCAGCAGTGCCAGCGACGCCCCGGCCCGAGGCCGCGGCCTCCCCGCATCCCGTCGCTCCCTCGCCACCAGGAGCCGTGCCCTGCCTCGATCCCCCCCTGCTCCGTGGCCCCTCCGTCCTCAGGCTGGCGGCCCCTGCCTCGTCCTCCCGTGCGGCGTCCCGAGCCCAGGCACCAAGCCCCGACGGCCTCTCTTCTTCAGCCCCGCGCCATGGAGCCGCCCCTCCAGCCTCGACCTTCCCCCGTGCGGCCCGTCCTCAAGCAGCGCCCGAGGCCCTTCGCCTCGCCCTGCAGCGCCGGAGATGACCGCGTCCCGCAGCACCGCTTCGTCCCGTGCAGCCCCGCAGCCGTCTCCCTCCGTCCAGCGCGCAAGATCCCGCGGCCCCTACCTCGCTGTGCTGCCGCTGTTGTTTTTCTTTTGTGTGTTGTTTTTGCTGTTGTCTTGACAGAGAACCTTGAACGCCTACACGACAAGACGGCAAGACCGTAACGTCAAGTACCTCTACGGATACGTGTACATCTACGAGCTCCGTGTACGACTACGTGAACGAGTACACGGCGACCCGACCAAGTACCCCTACGGCAGTACCACTACCGTCGACAAGTTCGGAGACCACAAGTACCACTACGAACGCCGACGCGACAAGTACCTCTTCGGAAACGGAAACGCCTACGTGAACGTCTACCGTCGCCCCGAGTACCACTACCGTCGCTCGACGACCGCGAGTACCACTACCGTCGCCCGGAAACGAGGAATTCGCCAAGTACCACGACACCCCGTGAACGACTACTTCCCTCTACGACACGTGTACCACGACTCGCGAGAACGACTTCTTCCTCTACGGCCGTGTACAACTACGCCTACGTCCCTCGACGTCTCGAACCGCCCCGAAACGCACGCTTCGAAGGTATACCAAAACGACCCCGTGGATGACCCGTGAGATGCATGCTTGCTTGTGTTGTATGAAATGTTTTCCCGTGTGAGCACCGTGTCTGTTTCGTCCCTTTTGTTGTTCCTCGGTTGCCTCGTCACCGACTCGTGGGAACCCGGCAACGGGATCGCCCACCTTTCATCTCGTTTGACTCGCTCACGTCGATTCTATCTTTTGCACCGGACTCTCAACGAGTTACCGGAGCCGATATGATGCCGTTGCATCATTTTCGGAATTGTTGCCGTGGCACCCTCTTTTCATTCCACCACGGTGACAAAGCTTCATATCTCTTTTAAGTCAACCTTTAACAAAAACTTGCATAACTTGTTCATGTCATCCGCATCATTTAACAACATTATAAATGTTTAATTGTTGTCTGCTTATAATTACTAAACATGCTCATGGGGATTTTCCGGATATGTTGTTGTTTTTCCGGCCTCATTTAAAATGTCTTAATAGGTAGTTTACTTTTGCTTCACCTCTTGCCATGCTAAAAACAATTAAACTTGTCTTGTTAATAATGTGAGTCAACTAAATAATTAATGTGGTGTTTCGTCAATATGCAACTCGTTGCATATTGATCTCCACTTAACTTGTAGTATTTGTTTGTGCACTTTGCCATGCCATGCATAATTAAACCGGACATGCATCATACTTGTTTGCGCATCGTATGCCATGTTGATGCTTGTGTGTTTACCGTGTTGTTCTTTCTTTCCGGTTGTTTCTCTTGTTAGCTTCGGTTTCGTTCCGGAGTTGTGAGGATCCGCTCGACTGTTGCTTCGTCTTCTTCTTGGATCTGTTCTTCTCCCTCTGTGGAATCCCAGGCAAGATGACCGAACCCGGATACCATTACTATCTTTGCCTATTGCTAGTAGTCTCGATCTTTAGTTTTGCCTCGATGCCCATGTTTTTCCTGTCAGCCTCCTACTTGTAACCATTGCCATGTTTAACCACCCTACCTATGCAAACCGTTGAATGGCTAAGTACGCTTCGCTCAGCCCCTCTTATAGCATTGTTAGTTGCAGGTGAAGAGTGAAGATGCTTGCTTCATGTTGAAGTTTGGTTGGGTTATATCACACTATATAAATGCTTAAAAATGAAATCATCTATATACTGGCAGGGTGGAAGGCTAGGCCTTTTGCTTGGTGTTTTGTTCCACTCATGCCGTTAGGAACCGTATAAGCCGGTGTTATGTTCCTTGATTTCGCGTTCCTAACACGGTTGGGGTGTATGGGACCCCCTTGATAAACCGCTAAGTGCTAAGTCTTTTCCAGCAAGTCCCAACATTTGGTACTATTTGCCTCATAATAACAACTTAATTAATTAATTAAATTTGCATAGAGGGTCGCTCCCTCGAGGATCCTTTATTTCTACATAGCAGGGGGGGCCAGTGCCGATGGTGTTGGTCCCAAACGGGGAGCCTGCGGGAACCACCACGGGGAAACTCGAGGTTTGGGTCCTGTAGCTTCGCCCATGCGGTCGTGTCCTGAGACCTAGATACGCGCGGCTACTATCAGGGTGTCGACACGCCGGGAGGATTTGCTGGATTAGCCTTACCTTAGTTCGGTTTAACTTGAGCACGGGATTCCGAGAATACTCGGGTCTTCCCAACTATGGAGTTGCGACTCCGCGGATCGTGGGCTTGTAATGGGCCAAGTTGGAACACCCCTGCAGGGTTTGAACTTTCGAAAGCCGTGCCCGCGGTTATGTGGTAGATGGGAGCTTGTTAATTCCGGTTGTAGATAACTTGACACAATGTTTCTAATACACTACCAGCGTGTGTACCGTGACTGTCAATTTCCGAATAGGGATTCTGGAGTTGAACACGGTGGGGTTATGTTTGACCGGCTTTAGTTAGGATCACTTCGTGATCATCTTTCGACCGATGCAACATCTCTTCTCGCTCTCTTTTGCGTAAGTTAGTGCTAGTTGCTGCTGCAGACTCTTGTTTGTTCCTTCACCTCTTATTCTTTTCTTCAGCCTTGTCCACACCCAAGGCTTAAATAGTCTTGCTACCCGGGAACGGGATTGCTGAGTCCTCTGTGGCTCACAGTTACTTCACCACACCAGATGCAGGTTCAGCCGAGTTTGATGCAGGAGTTGGATCAGTTCTTCACCGGGAGCTCGATGAAGAGTTTGACCGTTTGCTTGTGACGCTTCGACGATCAGTAGTGCTTTCTACTAGGATTCGATCTTGACCTGTGGCTTTATGTTGTTTTGGTATCTTTCTTTTGGTTCTTCACCCGTAGTCGGGTTGTGATGTTTTGTATGATGATTGTTTATGTAATGTATTGTGTGAAGTGGCGAGTGTAAGCCAACTATCCCCTTTTGCAATTTAATCCCTCTTTTACATGAGTCGTGCAAAGATACCAAACTTGAGATCATTCTAGGATGGGCTTATATCTTTAAGTCGTGCCTCGACACGTAGGAGATATAGTCCCATCCTGGGCATTACAAGTTGGTATTCAGAGCCTTCTCCGACCTAGAAGCCCCCACTGATTGATCGAATCGTTGACGGTTGAGTCTAGGCACACACTGAAAATGTTTTGAGTCCTATATATATATCGGAGAGTAGGATTTTCTTTGCTTCTCATCCCCTTTCTCTCTGGTGAGGACTCCTGACGATTACTCTTTTCTCTTCTACTTTCAAAAAGTGCACCAATTTTTTTTTTAGGATCCCGCGAGTATTCTGGGATTGTTTCGATGTTCTTGTGACAAGGATATTGTTCTCGATGCCTCCTGTTACCGAGGAGTTGAGCTTCGGGGTATCATTGACACAAGCATATCGCGGCAGTACTAAATACTTAAGACGGCCGACATCGAAAATCTCCCCTATACGGCCAGTGGCAAGATAACCCCGACATCACCCAGTACTAGGGAGGTAGCTCGAGAGTATTGCCATAGCTTGTTATAGTGGATGCTTTTCGAAGGTCCGAGGTAAACAGTTTCCGAGAAAGACTGGTTATGTGTTGAAGGATGGATACACCTGGATGTAGGTTTAGAGTTGATTGCGCGGTGCTTCCCGTGTATCCCCAACACCTGATTGCATAACTGGAAACTTTCGGAAATCTATAGGTGGGTTCATCAAGTAGTTCTAGGCATTCTTCCAACGGATGCATGATTGAAGTTTGGGGTTCTACATTGAGTGAAGTGGTTTTATGGACTTGTTCTGATCGGGAGTTGCATCTTAAAGGGTCCTTGGCTATGCTGATCCGGGGATTGCAAAACCCTTTTGTAACACGTTCCATGAGCTTTCAGCACGAAGATGTCGAACGAAGCTTCTATCTTGTATTTGTTCTATCTGTTCCTTGTTTTTTTTTATTTACCTTTTGTTCTCCAAGTGGCTTCTCGACAAGTGATGTACCTGCAGAATTCATTCGTCCAATTCTCTGTTCGGATGATATTGTGAAGATCATGCTACACATCTATCCTTTGTTCTTGTTTTGATTCTGGTATTCGAGTTGCTTCGATGTCAAATGTTGATTCCATACCTTTCCTAATCGGTATTCTCATATTGATATGAGAGTGCTAGTCCTTCTTAACCATCGAGATCTTCATGTTAATTCTTTTTCAACCGGTGCCCTTTTTGTTCATCCCAAGTTGTCCTTGTTTTCCCCACCCTCCCACCCTTCTTCTTCTTGGAGCCAGCAATACTCAGATGAAATATCTATTTTATTCATGTGATGTTTCCTCATTCTTTTCCTTCAATGTTCTTATCCGGTGAATTATCGTGAAGATGCTCAAGAGCTTCAAGTTCATCATTCTTTTGTTCTCTAATTCTGCCGATGGATGTAATTCAAGATTTTGGTGTTGATCTTATCCTTTTCCTCATTTCACAATGCTTTCTTATTCCGGTGCACCAAATTAATCATTCTCCTCTTGCTATTCATATCCGGAGTGCTGAAGATTCATAATTCCATTCTTAATCCGTTCAAGCTATTTTGAGGATTGCTATCTTATTCAAGCCTTTTTTTTTAATTCAACCGGTGCAATATCTCTTAAGCAATCTTTTTCAACGGTGATTTCTTTGAGTGGGCCCTAACCCACAGGTCTTTTCCCAGGATCTTACCTGACTCTTCTTTTTCCGGAGTATTCTGAAATTCTTTTCAAGTGTGACGTAAGAATGATTTCCATCAGTCATATGCCTTCTCCAAGATCGCTTTCAAATTCTTTCCATCGTTGGTTCAACCTTTTTAATTCTTCATTCCGGAGTGCTCAACAATTCTTCATGGCATTTCTCGTCTGCATTCTCAACATTTGAAGATCGGAGAAGAGTTTCTCTTAAATCTTGACCCGTCTTCTTGAAGATTTGTGGTTCTAGCTTCTTGCCATCCTCATTGTCGTTTTGATTGTGAGGAATTATTTTTCATACCCATCCGGAGCATTTCATGAATTCTTTTCTTTGTGATCCTCCGAAGGCCATCATTTCAGAAGATTCTTCGTTCTCAGTTTTCAACTTCGTCCTACAACTATTCTTCTTTGATGCCTCTTCGTTCGTCTCCATATTCTTACGGTGGTTCATTCAAGATTACATTTCCTTGTTACCATATCAATTCATTTGTTCTTTTCACAATCCTACCGGTGCTTTGTTGAATACTTATCCAAGCTTGTGCTAGATCTCTCTTTAATTCTTTGCAACGAGAATAAGTAGTATGCCAAATCCTTGGTTGTCATCAATTTAATTGGTGAAGGAGATGCGTAACATAATTCTTATTCTTGTTCCTTCAAGGTGATTTAATTCTTTTGTCCGGAGCTTGTTCATCATATCATATTCTCAGTTCTAAATTCTTCATCCTGTTTTTCCGGAGTTCCAAGTTATTTAATTATATCGTTTCAAGCTCCATCTAATTCATCGCAGTCCTTGATTCATATTCTTTCATCTTTCACTTCTCATGCTTTCATTACCGGAGTTGTTCATGGTGGTTCATCATGTTTTAATTCATCCTTGAAGTCTTCATCAAGATTCTTGTTGGAGCTCAAGCATTCTTCATCATGCTTTCCAATTGCAATTCTTTCTACCTTATTGTTTGAGATGGTGTTATGTCATTCTTGACAATTCCTTCATGTTCATGATTCATGAGTTATCAAGAATGAGATATTTAAAACCATCATTTCTTCTCTTTAGGGGATCCTTTCAACCCCTCATTTTATCTCTTGGAGTTATCTTGGGTTGTATTTCACCTAAAAGCTTTCCCTAAGGATTGCTGCTATTATGGTGCTTCTAAATGACCAAAGTTCTTCATTTATCATTCCGGTGGAATAAGCTTTTCATATCCTTGTTGATCTCAGTCCAATCAATTGTTTAAGTTAGTGGCCGGTTATCACCTCTTAACTTGAAGATGTTTTCCATAAGCCACATCAAGCTTATTCTTTCGTTGTTGAATTTCCAACAACTCTGGTCAACCTTCTTCGTAAGGATGCTCTTTCAAATTCAATTTTGAGAGATGTTGTCATTTTCTTCTCCATTCTTTTCTTTCTTGGATATATATGCTATTCTTTCATTCCGGAGGCTTTGTGATGCTGCTCTCTCCAAACCATCATCTCGTTTTATCGGGATCATGTTCTTTCCCTTATTTATCATTTAACCGGAGTGTTGCTTTTTCATTCAAGTTCCCTCATCTTATCAAGTTTTAACTCTTTTAACCGGAGTGCTGTCTGAATCTTTCTTACCCCTTGGGCCATTCTTTCAATTGTTTCAGATGCTATATGTTGTTCATTTCATCAAGTATCATCCCAACTTGGCTAGTTCTTGTCCAATTCCTTCCATTTTCAGACGGAGTGCTGTCCAAATTCTGTCATTCTTATTCCTTGGCTATACCTTTGCGGTTTCATATTCTTTTCGTTCTTAAGCTCTTGTTTCATGTCTTCAACCTACAAGGTTCTTGTTATGCTCCTTGTTCCTCTTTTCTAACGGAGTGTTTTCATCTTCGTTCATCTCCGTTCTATTCTTCTTTCATCTTGTTCAACCTCTTAAGGTTCTTTGGTTTCACTCGTTCGTCTAAGAAGCAACTTTGTTTTACCTCTTCCTCTTCCGTTTCTACCCGGTGATATCTCTAGGATCTCGGGTCGAGATCCTCTGTTAGTGTGGGAGAGTTGTGACACCCGAGACCGACGTCCCAGAAGGTTCCAGAAGATTCCAGATGTTCCGGGTCCTCCCGTGGGTTGCATTGTGCTTGTGTTATTTATTTTTTTGCATTGCATCATGTCATCATGCCATCATGTCATATTTTATTTTGCATCTCAACTTAAATAAACCGTGTGGGCCTTCGGTCCATTTAAATCGAGGGAAGAATGACTTCTCTTTATAACATATAAAAGTCTCTCATTATTTTATGGAGCTATATTAATAATTATTCCATTGCTTCGGAATCACCATAACACACTTGCATAATTTTTCCCCATGTCTATTTCACTTCGAGCTTCTCCTTCCAAACCTTGCCAATATTTCTTTCCGTTGTTTCGAGGCTCCTCCAAAAATCTAAACTCCTTTTTTTTTGCAAGCTAAATGTTTTAGTTTGCACTTCCTTTGTGTTGGAACTATTTTGTTGGGTTGGTAATATTCCGTAAAGCCTTACAAAAATGTCCATCATTTTATTCTTTTCCTTGCCTCTTTTCTTTTTATTTTGGCTCTCTCCTTCTTTGTTTTATTCTACTAAATAATTTTTAAAAAAAGAGTGCAGCCCAAACCTGCCTCTTGGGCCTCCCTCCCAGCCGGCCCACATCTCCTCCTCCCTCCAGGCCTCAAGGCCCATCTCTTCTCCCAGCCCAACTCCCTTGCACCGAAACCCTAGCCCATCCCTCGACCGATCGCTCTCCCTCTCTTTCCCTCGGTGCGCCGCCACCCTTTCCCTCGATCCCTCCAGTCTCCCTCGACCCGATCTCCCCCTCGATCCTCCCTTCTCTTCGCCCGACAGCCGCCACCACTCTTCTCCTTTTTTCCCTCGCGGCCTGTCCCGTTCCTCTCGCTCGTCCCTCCCTCTCTCGCGCCTCACCTCTCTCCCCAGCAGCCCGCATCGTCCGCGAAGTGGAGGCCAGAACCTCGCCGGCCAGGAGCGCCGCTCCTCCCCAGCAGCGCCAGCGACGCCCCGGCCCGAGGCCGCGGCCTCCCCGCATCCCGTCGCTCCCTCGCCACTAGGAGCCGTGCCCTGCCTCGATCCCCCCTGCTCCGCGGCCCCTCCGTCCTCAGGCTGGCGGCCCCTGCCTCGTCCTCCCGTGCGGCGTCCCGAGCCCAGGCACCAAGCCCTGACGGCCTTTCTTCTTCAGCCCCGCGCCATGGAGCCGCCCCTCCAGCCTCGACCTTCCCCCGTGCGGCCCGTCCTCAAGCAGCGCCCGAGGCCCTTCGCCTCGCCCTGCAGCGCCGGAGATGACCGCGTCCCGCAGCACCGCTTCGTCCCGTGCAGCCCCGCAGCCGTCTCCCTCCGTCCAGCGCGCAAGATCCCGCGGCCCCTACTTCGCTGTGCTGCCGCTGTTGTTTTTCTTTTGTGTGTTGTTTTTGCTGTTGTCTTGACAGAGAACCTTGAACGCCTACACGACAAGACGGCAAGACCGTAACGTCAAGTACCTCTACGGATACGTGTACATCTACGAGCTCCGTGTACGACTACGTGAACGAGTACACGGCGACCCGACCAAGTACCCCTACGGCAGTACCACTACCGTCGACAAGTTCGGAGACCACAAGTACCACTACGAACGCCGACGCGACAAGTACCTCTTCGGAAACGGAAACGCCTACGTGAACGTCTACCGTCGCCCCGAGTACCACTACCGTCGCTCGACGACCGCGAGTACCACTACCGTCGCCCGGAAACGAGGAATTCGCCAAGTACCACGACACCCCGTGAACGACTACTTCCCTCTACGACACGTGTACCACGACTCGCGAGAACGACTTCTTCCTCTACGGCCGTGTACAACTACGCCTACGTCCCTCGACGTCTCGAACCGCCCCGAAACGCACGCTTCGAAGGTATACCGAAACGACCCCGTGGATGACCCGTGAGATGCATGCTTGCTTGTGTTGTATGAAATGTTTTCCCGTGTGAGCACCGTGTCTGTTTCGTCCCTTTTGTTGTTCCTCGGTTGCCTCGTCACCGACTCGTGGGAACCCGGCAACGGGATCGCCCACCTTTCATCTCGTTTGACTCGCTCACGTCGATTCTATCTTTTGCACCGGACTCTCAACGAGTTACCGGAGCCGATATGATGCCGTTGCATCATTTTCGGAATTGTTGCCGTGGCACCCTCTTTTCATTCCACCACGGTGACAAAGCTTCATATCTCTTTTAAGTCAACCTTTAACAAAAACTTGCATAACTTGTTCATGTCATCCGCATCATTTAACAACATTATAAATGTTTAATTGTTATCTGCTTATAATTACTAAACATGCTCATGGGGATTTTCCGGATATGTTGTTGTTTTTCCGGCCTCATTTAAAATGTCTTAATAGGTAGTTTACTTTTGCTTCACCTCTTGCCATGCTAAAAACAATTAAACTTGTCTTGTTAATAATGTGAGTCAACTAAATAATTAATGTGGTGTTTCGTCAATATGCAACTCGTTGCATATTGATCTCCACTTAACTTGTAGTATTTGTTTGTGCACTTTGCCATGCCATGCATAATTAAACCGGACATGCATCATACTTGTTTGCGCATCGTATGCCATGTTGATGCTTGTGTGTTTACCGTGTTGTTCTTTCTTTCCGGTTGTTTCTCTTGTTAGCTTCGGTTTCGTTCCGGAGTTGTGAGGATCCGCTCGACTGTTGCTTCGTCTTCTTCTTGGATCTGTTCTTCTCCCTCTGTGGAATCCCAGGCAAGATGACCGAACCCGGATACCATTACTATCTTTGCCTATTGCTAGTGTCTCGATCTTTAGTTTTGCCTCGATGCCCATGTTTTTCCTGTCAGCCTCCTACTTGTAACCATTGCCATGTTTAACCACCCTACCTATGCAAACCGTTGAATGGCTAAGTACGCTTCGCTCAGCCCCTCTTATAGCATTGTTAGTTGCAGGTGAAGAGTGAAGATGCTTGCTTCATGTTGAAGTTTGGTTGGGTTATATCACACTATATAAATGCTTAAAAATGAAATCATCTATATACTGGCAGGGTGGAAGGCTAGGCCTTTTGCTTGGTGTTTTGTTCCACTCATGCCGTTAGGAACCATATAAGCCGGTGTTATGTTCCTTGATTTCGCGTTCCTAACACGGTTGGGGTGTATGGGACCCCCTTGATAAACCGCTAAGTGCTAAGTCTTTTCCAGCAAGTCCCAACATTTGGTACTATTTGCCTCATAATAACAACTTAATTAATTAATTAAATTTGCATAGAGGGTCGCTCCCTCGAGGATCCTTTATTTCTACATAGCAGGGGGGGCCAGTGCCGATGGTGTTGGTCCCAAACGGGGAGCCTGCGGGAACCACCACGGGGAAACTCGAGGTTTGGGTCCTGTAGCTTCGCCCATCCGGTCGTGTCCTGAGACCTAGATACGCGCGGCTACTATCAGGGTGTCGACACGCCGGGAGGATTTGCTGGATTAGCCTTACCTTAGTTCGGTTTAACTTGAGCACGGGATTCCGAGAATACTCGGGTCTTCCCAACTATGGAGTTGCGACTCCGCGGATCGTGGGCTTGTAATGGGCCAAGTTGGAACACCCCTGCAGGGTTTGAACTTTCGAAAGCCGTGCCCGCGGTTATGTGGCAGATGGGAGCTTGTTAATTCCGGTTGTAGATAACTTGACACAATGTTTCTAATACACTACCAGTGTGTGTACCATGACTGTCAATTTCCGAATAGGGATTCGGGAGTTGAACACGGTGGGGTTATGTTTGACCGGCTTTAGTTAGGATCACTTCGTGATCATCTTTCGACCGATGCAACATCTCTTCTCGCTCTCTTTTGCGTAAGTTAGTGCTAGTTGCTGCTGCAGACTCTTGTTTGTTCCTTCACCTCTTATTCTTTTCTTCAGCCTTGTCCACACCCAAGGCTTAAATAGTCTTGCTACCCGGGAACGGGATTGCTGAGTCCTCTGTGGCTCACAGTTACTTCACCACACCAGATGCAGGTTCAGCCGAGTTTGATGCAGGAGTTGGATCAGTTCTTCACCGGGAGCTCGATGAAGAGTTTGACCGTTTGCTTGTGACGCTTCGACGATCAGTAGTGGTTTCTACTAGGATTCGATCTTGACCTGTGGCTTTATGTTGTTTTGGTATCTTTCTTTTGGTTCTTCACCCGTAGTCGGGTTGTGATGTTTTGTATGATGATTGTTTATGTAATGTATTGTGTGAAGTGGCGAGTGTAAGCCAACTATCCCCTTTTGCAATTTAATCCCTCTTTTACATGAGTCGTGCAAAGATACCAAACTTGAGATCATTCTAGGATGGGCTTATATCTTTAAGTCGTGCCTCGACACGTAGGAGATATAGTCCCATCCTGGGCATTATACGCACCCCAGTGGCCACTCACCTCGGGCCCCGCGGCAAGGTCCACCGAGTCAATGGCGGCGTGGAAATCGACGTCGTTGTCTTCGAGACCCCCCGCTACAGGAACCGCCATCGTGGTGCGCGGCGCTTGGCTACTGCAC
>LR738714.1:402773088-402786311 GCA_902687465.1 Secale cereale | reverse complement strand
CGAACCAGGCTCCCCTGCTCATCATCCTCTCGCGCTCTATGGAGATGGAAGAGGCAGAGCTGGTGCTGCGCCGGGGCATGGTGGACTTCATCACCGGAGATAGGCCGGCAGTGGCTGCACACAATTTCGAGGACGTCATGTACTCCTCCCTCGACCTCCACCCCGGAGACTTCACCGTCCACACCTACCACCCAGAGGATTACCTCCTCGTCTTCACCTCCCGCGAGCTCATGGACCTCCTTGCTGGTGACCATTTCATCAGCGGACCCGGGTTCACCCTCGCGCTACGCCCCTGGAGCAAGCTCACCCGCGCCGATGACGGTTCGCTTGAACACTCCATGCAGCTGGAGCTTCATGGCATCCCGGCGCAGGCATGACACCTGTCCATGGCCGAACAACTCCTGGGCAGCAGCTGCTGGATCGAGCGGTCACCCGAGCAAGCACTCCCGCGCTGACCTCGCCACCTTCCGGGTGACCGCGCGCACCCGTGACCCCGTAAACATCCGCCGGGCGGCCATTCTTGAGATCGTGGAATCCATCCCAGCTCGCATCTGCTCCGCGCCGCCGACCATCTGCACCCTGCAGTACCCGGTGTCTATCACGATCGCCGCTGCTGCCACGGCTGGGCAGCCTGCCCGGGTCACCAACTGACATCGCGGCCCGCGAAACGGTGCACCTGGCGCGGGTGACAGGGGTGCCAGTCGCCGCGACGAGGGCGGCCGAGGCTGTCGCCGCGGGCGGAAGCGCTGCCGCACCTCCGACGCTTCTGATAGCCGCACGGATGGCGCGGCCATCGACTCTATGGGCTGGCGCTCGTCCAACATCCATGCCCGCACTGATGGCATTGCCGTCGGTGCTGGCTGGCCCGACTCCCGTACCCGTACGGTTGCAGCGGCGCCGCCGCCAACGAGGCAAGCCACCAGCCGCACGGGGGACCCCTGGCCCGCTGCTACTGGGCTCCACAGTTCCCGCGGCTTTGTCAAAAGGGGAAAGCGCGATGGAAAGAAAAAGAGGATGGCAGAGGCCCAACTAAGGGAGTGCTAGACTAGGGGGTCCTTAGGCGTCCGGCCTGTTATCCATGGGCCGAACTGATGGGCTGTGAAGACATGAAGGCCGAAGACCGTGCCCGTGTCCGGATGGGACTCTCCTTGGCGTGGAAGGCAAGCTTGGCAACCAACTATGAAGATTCCCTCTTATGTAATCAACTCTATGTAACCCTAGATCCCCCCGGTGTCTATATAAACCGGAGCGTGTAGTCCGGCAAGAATATACTCATTACTATATTCATACAGGCTAGGCTTCTAGGGTTTAGCAATTACGATCTCGTGGTAGATCAACTCTTGTAATACTCATATTCATCAAGATCAATCAAGCAGGAAGTAGGGTATTACCTCCTGCTTATTGTCAAACTCCTATGGTTAAGTGAGGGTAATAAAGGCTGTATAGTTTGATTGCCTTGTTCGTTGCACTTAACACCTTATTTAAGGACCAGAATGTGGAGTAAAGTGTGTTTAGATTTACCCTGAACACCCCCGTACTATCTACGTGGGGGCAGAAGCTGACGACTGGTCAACCCTCAGATTTTAAATAAACGGCCGCACATGAGGAAAAATTTCGTTACAAGCATCATATTACACACCGATCTTGTTTCATATTACAGGACAACCCGAATGTTTTCACGGGAATATCACGTCCTTCGCACATTGCTCTGCCACAAGGTGGGATACCTCCACGACTCCGTCGAAATATAGCTCGGGTCGACGATGCTCCTTGCCCTCCGGCGGCCCCTCGGTCGTCAGCTTCTTGGCATCCAGCTTCGCCCAATGTATCTTGACGCGGGCAAATGCCATTCGCGCACCTTCTATGCACATCGATCGTTTCAAGGCATCGAACCGTGGGCAGGCACTCACAAGCCGCTTCACAAGTCCGAAGTAGCTGCCGGGTATGGGCTCGGCTGGCCACAACCGGACTATTAGGTCTTTCATGGCTAGCTCGGCCGACCGGTGCAGCTCGACCAGCTGTTTCAGCTGGTCGCTAAAGGGCAGCGGATGTTCTGGTACAAGATATTGAGACCAGAATAGTTTCTCTGTAGACATCCCCTCTTTGGCTCGATAAAACTTGATAGCATCTGATATGCTGCGTGGCAGATTCGTAAACGCCCCTGGAAAACACAAATTCGGGTAAGTACAAGTTTCCTTCGCACATTTGCTTTGCATAGCAAAATACTTACCCACCGCAACTTCTTGGCCGCCTGAATCTCCTGGCGGGCGTTCTGGGCTTCGGCTCGAGCATCCTGTGCGCTCTGGCGGGCCCTCGCAAGTTCGGAGTCTTGCGTCCTAAAATCACGCTCCAAGGACTGAAGCTTCTCAACGGCGTCCTAGAGCTCTTGTTGGGCCTTGTTAACCAGGGCCTCGTGCTTCTCGCGCGCGGCGCTTTCCCTGGCCGCTTTGCCCTCGGCCTCGGCTAACGCCTTCTTGAGGGCTGCCACCTCGGTCGTGGCCCCTAATAAAGTTCATGACACTTTAGTCCGCATGGACCACTCATCCTTATTAAATGAGCATGCATGTTACTGCATACCATGGCTATCCTCCAGCTGCTTCTTCATGAGGCCAAGCTCTTCCTCGGCCTGCTCCAGTTTCTGTTTCAGTCCGGAGATCTCCGTAGTATGAGCGTTAACATCCCCCCGCGATGACTGCTTATTCACATAGACACCTTATGTTAGACTCCTGCGAATATTATTTTCGATCCCCTGTTCGGCTCTTTCTTTCCGAACACCGAACAGAGCATCAGGGGCTACTGTCTACACTATGATATTCTTCCTACAATTACATTACTCAACTCAAAGCCTATTAGAAGGCTAATGCAGGCTTCGCTCAGTCCGCTTTTGGCGGACTGAACCTTCTCAATCACTGTACCCATAAAGGTACGGTGTTCATCCACAATGGAAGCGCCCCGTAGCGTTTCCAGCAGATTATCCGGTGCCTCTAGTTGGACAGAGGTCACCGGCGGAACATGCACACCTCCTCCTTTCGGGGAAGGCCATGCGCTTGACTCCGGAGCGGTGAAAGTCTCTGGAATAGTATCCGGCAGAGGGCCAAATGGAACCCGGCCTCCATCACCAGCCCCCATGGGGGATTTTCCCTCCATGTGTCCGACGGCTGAGGAGTCATCCTAGAGCGCCACCCTGACGACCTCCGGAACCTTCCCCCATTCTGGTAAAGTCCTTTGGGACACCAGCTCATCATCACAATTGGGCGAGACCGAATGAGCAGGTGGCGGAGACACGCTAGCCATCTCCTTAGAGTTTAGCGAACCCTCTGTAGAGGATCGCGGGGAGCCGTCATGGGTCGAACTGGAATAACACCATCTACACATATCAATATTAAAAACTGGAAAGGCCCGACGTTTGGGCACGCATAAGGATTTTGGTACTTACGATGCGGCCTGAGGCTTGGTCCGGGAAGGTCGCTCCGGACTACTATCGATATCCCACGTGGAGTTATCCGCACGGGAGCCCCTCCCCTTCTTGGGTGTCTTCGCCTCTAGATTCATGGAGGCCGCTCTCTTCTTCCTCCCCACCTCGGGTGGGGAGTCTTCTTCTTCTTCCTCCTCCTCGTCATCGTCTTCGGCGGATGAAGAGTGAGTCTCATCTTCGGACGTCACGTCTGAAGCGCCTTTTCGGCGAGCGCCCCTCCGGGCCCCTTCGGCCGCTTTCTTGGCCTTCTTTGTTGGCACCTCATAAGGTGCTGGAAACAGCATTTTCGTCAGTAATGGGAATTTTTGGTCTTCGGGCAGCAGAACCGGACAGTTAACCCCCCTTCTACCTCGATCCAGGCATGTAAACAAGGATGGGAAGGCTTAGACTTTTTCCTCAGAATGTGCTAGTAAAGGGTATACCTTGAAAACATGAAAGAACTTACTAAATTAGCCTGGACTTTTATGTTGAGCCCGCGATCCTCGGTCGTGGGCGGTGGCGTCTCGCCGACCTTGAAGAGCACTTTCCAGATGTCTTCGTGTGTCGTGCCGAAGAGATCTTGTAGCGTATGGTGCTTGGCCGGATCATACTCCAACAGACAGCAAGTCCGGCGTTGGCACGGAAGGACCCGACGAATGAGCATGACCTGGATCATGTTGACAAGCTTGATTTTCCTATCTATCATGTTCTGGACACATGTCTGGAGTCCAGTAAGCTCGTTCGAGGGACCCCAGGTTAGGCCCCTCTCTTGCCAGGAGGTGAGCCGCATCGGTGTTCCAGATCGGAATTCAAGGGCCGCCGCCCAGTCAGTGTCGCGCGGCTCGGTGATGTAGAACCACCCCAATTGCCACCCCTTCACCGTCTCCGTGAAGGAGCCTTCAGGCCAGGTAACATTGGGCATCTTGCCCACCATGGCGCCTCCACACTCTGCTTGTTGACCGCCCACCACCTTCGGCTTCACATTGAAGGTCCTCAGCCATAGACCGAAATGAGGTGGCATGCGGAGAAAGGCCTCGCACACGACAATGAATGCCGTGATGTTGAGAATGAAGTTAGGGGCTAGGTCATGGAAATCTAGCCCGTAGTAAAACATCAGTCTGCGGACGAACGGGTGGAGATGGAATCCCATCCCGTGGATAAAATGTGTGAGAAACACAACCCTCTCATGGGGCTCTAGAGTAGGGACGATCTGTCCTTTGACCGGGAGTCGGTGAGCGATCTCCTTGGCCAGGTATCCGGCCTCCCGGAGCTCCTTGATGTCCTTCTTCTTAACGGAGGAGGCCATCCACTTGCCTCCAGCTCCAGATCCTGACATGTTTGGAGTGCTTTCTCGAACGAGAAAAAGCTAAAGCTTGGGTGCTGGAGCTCAAGGACGGAAGGGCTGAGGGTGAAAAAGGGGGTGAGTGAAAAAAGGGAATCCTTATCCCCTTATAAAGGCCACGAATATCGAGCGCCTCCCCTCTCGCCCTAAAAGGCTCTCCTATTCCCAAGGCCTGTGTAAACGACACGGTTAGGTTACCAATACCCGCATTGATGAGAACCCCGCAATAAGGGGGCATGATCTCTGCTTTGACAAGACGTGGCGATAGCAACCGCGTCTCGGGATGTGGAGCGGCGGACATAGAACGATCTAGAATTATGACCGGTTGGACGTGATGTCATGTTACAAAAATTTGTCAACAGATTGGATACGTGTAAAATTATATTCTCTCCGCGGTTGTGTATGGTGTGTGTGACAGGTCCGGATACTATCATCGCATCCAAAGACTATCTTGGAGTTCGGGAAGAAGGGAACCTGTCTTGCAATGCCGAAGACAATCTGCGCGCCGGACACCTCGTCATTGAAGCCAGGTTCAGGGGCTACTGAGCGAGTCCTGGTCTAAGGGTCCACAGGCATCCGACATGTTTTCCAAGGGCCAGACTGATGGGCTGTGAAGACATGAAGGCCGAAGACCGTACCCATGTACGGATGGGACTCTCCTTGGCATGGAAGGCAAGCTTGGAGACCAACTATGAAGATTCCCTCTTATGTAACCAACTCTATGTAACCCTAGATCCCCCCGGTTTCTATATAAACCGGAGGGTGTAGTCCGAAAAGGATATACTCATTACCATAGTCATACAGGCTAGGATTCTAGGGTTTAGCCATTACGATCTCGTGGTAGATCAACTCTTGTAATACTCATATTCATCAAGATCAATCAAGCAGGAAGTATGGTATTATCTCCATAGACGCACAGTTCGGGACCCGCTACCCGAGATCCACCGGTTTTGACACCGACACCGACGTGCAAAAGTTGCATCCTCTACGGCTGCTTTGCCCCCTCGTCCTCCCACTCGTGGCCCAATAGTGGGGGGCCCACATGACTGGCAAGGGAAGGCACCCGCCCATTGGCTGGCGCCCATCATGACAAGTTTGAGAGCGCTGGCACACACCCTTCGCCTGTGCAACAGGACCTCCACGCCTGCCCCCAAGGACCACCTGATGATGCCACAAACCTAGGGTAGGGTAACATGCCTGACCTAGAAACCCTACCCAAGATCACTGCCCCAAAGATCAAAGACATTCCAAGGATGACAGAAGAAGCCGACTGGTATGGCCAAAGAGAGCAATTCACTTGACAGCATAGCCCACTCGAATAACACAAGTCCATTCGACAGAATGAAGCCACTCGACCATGCAGGAAACCACTCGAATCCTGAAGGTCAAAGGTCTCGTAAGACTAGCAACGGTCAGGCATTCACTTCGCAGTAATGATGGTCTTTACTGTCCTTTATTATAGGCGTTATTAGTAACATCCTGCTTTTATGTACATTGCACCCTCTGTAACGTGGGATGGCTGGGGTCCTGGCGCACTCTATATAAGCCGCCCCTCCTCCGGTACAGGGGTTCGCAACCCCTGTAACACACACATCTATTTCCAGTCGACCGCCTCCGGGCACTAAGACGTAGGGCTGTTACTTCCTACGAGAAGGGCCTGAACTCGTAAAACCCTCGTGTACAACGTTGCCATAGCTAGGACCTTGCCTCATCCTACGTACCCCTACCCTTCTTGTCAGACTTAGTACCACGACAGTTGGCGCCCACCGTAGGGCAGGTGTCTTAGCGACTTTCGGTGAGGTTGGAAGTTGTTTCCCGACCTCCATCGCCATGGTTTCCGGCGGTGGTCTGGCATTGGGCTGCAAGATCCGACTTGGCGCGCTCATCTTCATTGCCGACGACTCTGCCTGGCTCCAAGAGGCCCCCCTCGATGTCGAGGCACTACCCATCCGTGGGACAGCGCACTTCCGCGCGAGTGCTTGTGGCTTCCTACTCCGGCAGTCGTCGACCCAGTATCGGTCAGCTCCTTCGTCGTATCCACTCCCTGCTGTTCGCCGCCGCAAGCGATCCGGTTGGTCGCGGCTCCAATAGTGGGTGAAGCACACAGCGGCTCGCCAGTCGGCCACCCCCCAAGTCACGGCCATCGAGCCCGACGAGTACCACTACGGGCCGGTCGATCTGTCAACTGGCTCCGTAGACATGCTTTCCGAGTGCGGGAGCAGTGACCCCACGTCAGAGGTCCTCATGGTCGACTCGCAACACAGTCCACCGAGGTACACTTGCGGTGGAAACGGTGGCATCGATGATGTTCAGTCGTACGACCACGATGGGTACATACCCGAGCCCCTCACTGCCGAGCAATGGGAAGAGCTCTGTCGCCGTAACGAAGATGCACTCTATACCCCCATCTTGGGAGAAACTCCTGAGGCTCGAGCTCTGGAAGCGACGCGCCTAGCCACCGTGGCCGAGCACACGCATCTGGAAAACCTTCAACCTTCGCTCAATGATCGAGCCTACTGATTGATTCCTGAATCCAGTCGACGGCTGCGGTAGTTGTTCCCGCGCGAGCCCCAAGTATTCCGCACACCGATTCAGAACCTTTCAGCTGCAGCCCGCATCGCGGAGTCAATCCAGCCGTCTCAGTCGGAGGCTAGAAGAGGTCTGCAGCAGATTCGGGCACTGCTTCGAATAGCTGGGGAGCAGAATACAGCCGTGTCCGAGTCACGCAATAGAATTCATAGCAGATCGGTGGCGGCGAACACCATCTGGTCGGCCCATAGCCCAAGATCGCCGCCGCGGCGTGAGGGCCGTGGAACCCGTCAAGAGCAACACCCAGGTCGGAACTATGATTAGTACGACCGTCGACTCGGTCATAATGATCGCCGCCGAGTGCCTATGCCTCCTCCAGGAAGCGGATCATACTCGCCCCGGCGACATGATGACTGGCGCCCGCATGGTGATGAGAGAAGGATCCCCGTGGATCACCGAAGACATATATTGATGCAAGATCAATTCTTGTGCAAGGTTCGGTCGACAGGAACCGGGCGCACCGAGAAGGATAAGACAGAGATCATCCGAGTGGCAGCCGAGCGTCCGTTTCTGGGCCCGAGTGTTTCAGCAATGCCATCAGGTCCGCAGAGATCCCCCCAACTTCAGATTCGCAGCAGGAGTGAGCAAGTTCACCGATGAGTTGAAGCCAGATACTTGGCTGGAAGATTACCGAGTGGCTGTATTGATTGGTGGTGGCAATGATGATGTGGCTATGAAGCACCTCCCTCTTATGTTGGGTGGCTCGGCCAGAGCATGGCTGAATCAGTTGGCCCCTGGGAGCATTTTCAGCTGGGAGGAGTTGGCCCGAGTGTTCATTACGACCTTTGAGGGAACTTGCAAGCGGCCTGCTGGACCGGCAGAGTTGCAACATTACGTCCAGAAGCTAAATGTGACTTTGAGAGATTACATCCAGAGGTGGACCACTCTGCATCATATGGTGGAGAACGTGCCCGAGCATCAGGTAGTCTGCGCCTTTAAAGAGGGTGTACGGTACAGAGAGCTCAACTTGAAGTTCGGTCGGAGAAGAGATATGTCTCTGACTCGGATGATGGAGATAGCCGGTTGGTATGCTAATGGAGAAGGAGTGGATTGACTCCTTAGTGTCAAGAAACTGGTCGGCCAAGATGATGGAAATTCCAATCGGAAGCCGAAGCGTAATGCAGAGCCCGCAACTCCTGGAGAGGAGGAAGTTGTTACCCAGGGGAAGAGTAAAGGGAAACCTAAAGGTCCTTGGATCCCCAAGAAAGTGAAAGACCAAGTAGGGAATGACGTTCTTGATTTACCATGTCCTATTCACATGAAGAAGGATGAAGAGGGGAACTTGATTTACCCCAAACATACCACTCGACAATGTCGGCTCCTGATTCAGAACTTCCAGAAGGACCAGTCTGCTGAGAAGGAGAAAGAGTATGAGGAGACTGAAGACAGAGAAGGGGATGGAGGTTACCCCCAAATCAACTCCACCTTGATGATTTTTGCTGACGTTGAAAGCAAGAGTCGACTGAAAGTTATCAACAGAGAAGTCAACATGGTTGCTCAGGCAACAACGACGTACTTAAGGTGGTATAAGACTCCAATCACATTCGACCAGTCCGACCACCCCGCGCACATCGCTACCTCCGGGCAGCAAGCGTTGGTGGTCGACCCAGTTGTCGACAGTACGCAGTTGACTAAGGTTCTGATGGATGGCGGCAGTGGTCTGAATATCCTGTACGTTGAAACCATTTGGCGAATAGGCATTCCGATGTCCAAACGGAGTGAGAGCAACATGAGATTTCGCGGAGTCATCCCCGGGAAGAAGGCCGACTCACTTGGTCAAATCACCCTTGACGTGGTTTTTGGCGATTCGACTCATTACTGCAAAGAAACGTTGACGTTCGAGGTGGTGGACTTCCACAGTGCTTACCATGCAATTCTGGGCAGGCCCGCCTATGCCCGTTTCATGGCTCGACCATGCTATGTATACCTCAAACTGAAGATGTTGGGGCCAAAAGGCATGATCACTATCACTGGGTATCGGCAAAAAGAAGAAGAATGCTTCCAGAAAGGCTAAAAAATTGCTTATGAGCAGATGGCAGCAGTAGAGATGGAAGAATACCAAAAGAATGCGGATCCGAGTGATTTGTTGTGAGCTAAGAAGCCTGCTTCCGAGTCAGCATTCTAGTCGGCCGGAAAAATGAAGCCCGTGCATATTCATCCTACTGACCCCAATGTCGCTCCAACTCACATCTCAACCACACTCGACAGCAAATAGGAAGAAGCGCTCATCTAGTTCCTCCGTGAGAACTGGGACATCTTTGCATGGAAACCATCCGACATGCCAGGTCTACCCAGGGGACTGGCTGAGCACCATTTGCGAGTCGACCCAAAAGTGAAACCTGTGAAGGAACATCTCCGGCGGTCTGCCGCGGAGAAGAGGAAAGCAATCGGCGAAGAGGTGGCTCGGCTTCTGGCAGCTGAGTTCATCCACAAGATTTACTACTCTAAGTGGATCGCCAATGTAGTTATGGTCCCCAAGAAGAATAGGTCACTCCGCATGTGCATCGATTTCAAACATATCAATCGGGTCTGCCCGAAAGATCATTTCCCTATCCCTCGCATCGATAAATCGTCGACTCAACTGCGGGGTGTGAGCGTTTGTCTTTCCTGGATGCATATTCCGGGTACCATCAGATCCGACTGTTTGGACCGGATGAAATAAAAACAGCCTTCATAACCCCCATTCGGGTGTTTTTGTTATGTTACAATGCCTTTTGGTCTCAAGAATGGCGACACAACTTTCATGCGCATGATCCAAAAGTGTCTGCTGAAGCAAATCAATCGGAATGTGGAAGCGTACATGGATGACATCATGGTCAAGTCACGTAAAGGTTCTGACCTACTGACTGACCTCGCCGAAACATTCGCAAACCTGAGAAGTTATGATATCAAGCTCAACCCGTCAAAGTGCACATTCGGAGTCCCAGGCGGCAAGTTACTCGGTTTTCTTGTTTCCGAGCGAGGAATCGACGCTTACCCAGAAAAGGTCAGCGCTATCCTTCGAATGAAACGCCCCCTGCGTATACACGATGTTCAAAAGCTTACTGGTTGTTTGGCCGCATTGAGTCGATTCATCTCTCGTCCCAGTGAGAAGGCATTACCTCGCGACCGACTGATGAAGAAATCCGACAAGTTCGAGTGGAATTCTGAAGCTGAAGCAGCGTTCGAGGAACTCAAAGCCCTGCTTTCCGCCCAGCCGGTGCTTCCTGCCCTAGTCAGCAAAGAGCCTCTATTGTTGTACATCAGAGCCACTTGGCAAGTTGTCAGCACAGTACTCACGGTCGAGCGGGAAGAAGAAGGCAAAGCCTACAAGGTTCAACGCCCAGTATACTACATTTCCGAAGTCTTGAATCCATCTAAGCAGAGATATACGCATTATCAGAAGCTTGTGTATGGGATCTACTTGACCACCAAGAAAGTTGTGCACTACTTCTCAGATCATCCAATTTCAGTCATCAGCAACGCTCCGTTATCTGAAATTGTGAACAATTGGGATGCAACCGGTCGAGTGGCTAAATGGGCGATTGAACTCCTTCCGTTGGATATCATGTTTGAAGCAAAGAAAGCAATCAAGTGTCAGGCAATAGCAGATTTCATTGCCGAGTGGATCGAACAGGAGCAACCGACTCAAATCCAGTCGGATCATTGGACTATGTTCTTCAATGGATCCAACATGATGAATGGATCCGGTGCAGGTGTGGTTTTGGTGTCCCCCAGAGGCGGCAAGCTCAGTTATGTCCTGCAAATTCACATTGATTCTTCGAACAACAAAGCTGAATATGAGGCACTTTTGTACGGGTTGCGTATGGCCATTTCACTCGACGTCCGTCGCCTAATGGTGTACGGCGACTCGGATTTAGTGGTCAATGAAGTAATGAAGGAATGGGACGTCAGGAGCCCAGCGATGACCAGTTATTGCAGCACAGTGCGGAACCTAGAAAAGAAGTTCGAAGGTTTGGAGCTCCACCACGTGCCCAGAATAAAGAATCAGCTTGTTGACGACCTCACAAAGATAGGCTCCACTCGGAAACCTATCCCGAAAAATTTGTTCTTGGAGCATCTACACACCCCGTCAGTCAAGGAAGACCCCTTCACAAAAGAGCCCCCGCAACCGATAAGTGCGTCCAACCCGACCAAAATTGAAGTCCCAGTTGTGGTCGACTTGATCATGGAAGTCTTGGTGATCACACCCGACTGGACAGTGCCATATATTGTGTACTTTCTCAGGCAGGAACTCCTAGAGGATGAGGATGAGGCTCATCAGATTGTCCGTCAATCCAAAGCTTTCACTGTGATACAGGGAGAACTCTACAAAGAATGTGTCACAGGAGTCGCTCAGCGTTGCATCACCCCGGAGGAAGGTCGAATGATCCTGATTGAGATTCACTTGGGAACCTGTGGCCACCATGCTTCCTCTCGGACCATTGTTGCCAAGGCATACAGGGCCGGGTTGTACTGGCCCCGTGCGAACGAGATGGCGAAAGATATAGTCGACAAATGTGAGGGCTATTAGTTCTACTCAAACATGTCCCACAAACCTGCGTATGCCTTGAAGACTATCCCATTGGTCTAGCCGTTTGCTGTTTGGGGATTAGACATGGTTGGGCCCTTCAAGACATGCAGGAGTGGCTTCACTCATTTGCTCCTGGCAGTGGACACGTTTACCAAATGGATCGAAGCCAAGCCCATCAAGAATCTCGGTGCGAGCACCGCCGTTAGCTTCATCAAGGAACTGATGTTCATATATGGAGTCCCTCACAACATCATCACGGATAATGGCTCCAACTTTGATTCAAACGAGTTCAGAACATTCTGTACCTCCCAGTGCACTCGAGTCGACTACGCATCCGTTGCACATCCACAGTTGAATGGGCAGGCAGAAAGGGCAAATGGCTTGATCCTTCAAGGGTTGAAACCACGACTGATGTGTGACCTCAAAGACACCACTGGTGCCTGGGCAACTGAGCTAGCGTCTATTTTGTGGGGACTGAGAACAACTCCGAACCGGTCGACTGATTGGACCCCCTTCTTCATGGCGTATGGTGCTGAGGCCGTACTTCTGAGTGACTTACTACACAACGCCCCTCGGGTAGACCTCTTCTCAGAAGTTGAAGTAGAACAAGCTCGCCAATATGAAGTCAACCTCCTAAAGGAAGAGCGCGAGATGGCTCTGATCTGCTCGACCATATACTAGCAGGACCTGCGTCGATTCCACGCCCGCAATGTTCGAGGTCGAGCATTCCAGGAAGGAGATCTTGTACTCTGAGTATGTCATAAACGACCTCACAAGCTTGTTCCAGCCTGGGCAGGCCCCTTCATCATGACCAAAGTACTCCACAACGGGGCATACCACCTCTACAACGTAGCCCAGAAAATAGATGAGCCCTGCTTATGGAATGCGGATCTGCTCTGCCGCTTTTACACTTAAGGCACTCGACCGCACGAGTTGTAATAAGAATCCTTCAGTTTGCTTTTCAAACACAAGTTTGTGGTAATTCCATAATGCTTGTTGTTCCAAAGGCGCATGTTCTCAAATCCTCCAGTGGGTGGCTTAGCCGCGAAACCGATTTGCCTAAGTTTCAAAACCACTCGTAGTCAAGAGCAACCCTCTCACTCGGGGGGCTTAGCGACGAATCCAATTCGCCTAAGTTTCGAAAACACTCCGGGTGAAGAGCAACCCTCTCACTCGGGGGGCTTAGCAGCGACCATGTAATCGCCTAAGTTTCAAAAACACTCCGAGTGAAGAGCAACCCTCTCACTCGGGGGGCTTAGCTGCGATCGCCTAAGTTTCAAAAACACTCCGAGCGAAGAGCAACCCTCTCACTCGGGGGCTTAGCT
>LR738714.1:402511612-402772942 GCA_902687465.1 Secale cereale | reverse complement strand
GAAGAGCAACCCTCTCACTCGGGGACGTAGCTGCGACCCCGTAATCGCCTAAGTTTCAAAAAACACTCCTAGTGAAGAGCAACCCTCTCACTCGGGGGCTTAGTTGCGACCCCGTAATCGCCTAAGTTTCAAAAACACCCTAAGTGTAGAGCAACCCTCTCACCCGGGGACTCGCTAGCAATCCAGGCAGCGCCACAAGTACAATGTACCTTGGCTCTCCGAGCTGCGCCACAAGTACAATTTACCTAAGCTCTCCGAGCCGCTCCACAAGTACAATGTACATTGGCCCTCCGACCTACACCACAAGTACAAAGTGGTTCAGCTCTCCGAGCTACACTACAAACACAACGTACCTTAGCCTTCCGAGCTGTGCCATAAGTAAAATGTCTACTTGGAATCAAAAGATCCAAAAGCGTCGGAAGCAAAGCAAACATATTTCAAAGGAAATCAAGTGCGGATAAAGACCCGGAAGGTTCGGGCAGAAGTACTCGGACATAGAGCCCAAAAGAGTCTAACGATTACAAAATCACTCAGGATTCTGAGGCAAATTGAACTGGGGCATAAAGTTTGTTCACTCTTCAAGAGGAGGAGGGCTTGCAGGCGCGATGTATTCATCCATGTCGATTCCGTCGACGATGCGGGTGGCAGCCTCGAGAAAAGTCTCCATGAATGACTGAAATTGAAGCTTTTTGGTATTGGCAACCTTGAGAGCAACCAACGTTTCTTCCTTCACCTCGTTGCAATGCATGCGGACCAGAGACAACGCCACATCAGCGCCACACGGGACGGATGACTTCTTCCATTCTTGCACTCGACCAGGGATCTCATTGAGCCGAGTCATCAGGGACTCAAGGTCATTCTAGAGCACCGTCCCCCGCCAGAGCGCCGTGTCACTCTGCGACATCACCGCCTTCAGCCGGGCAAGATAACTGGTGGCACTGGTAAGATGAGACTCCAGTCGCAAGATGTTCATTGCAACATTTTCCTTGACAAGAGAATTGGCAGGATCCAGACCCGTATCGATCCGTCCAGTTTCTTTCTCAAAATTTTGGCAGAATTCTACATAGACAAAAATATGATGAGTCAACAATTGAGTTATGAATCGAGAATCATGATTCAGTCGGACAAAGGAAGATACCTTCGAGCATGAGGAACATCTTTTTGGCAAGATCGCCCAGATAAGTCTCCAACCCATCCCTATTCTGTGAGAGATCCCCAATCTTGTCGTCCAGAGCAAGGTTGGCCCTCTTCAGTCGCATCACTTCCTTGTTGGCTTCATCAAGGGCAGTCTTCAGCTTGGCATTTTACTCTTCTAGCTTGCCGACTGAAGCCAGCTTCTGTTTGGAATGTTCAGTTTTCTCGTATGCCTTCTCCTGCGCAGCTGCCAAGTCAAGATACTTCTGCTCCAAAGATACCTTCATCTGATCTGCAAGAGAGAATGCTAGACAGATGAGACCGAGGATATCCGCGTCCGCTGGACACACTCATTTAGATACAGTCGACAAGTTCTGTACTTTTCATACCAGATGCTTCATTTTTGGCTTTTTACAAGTTCTCCCTGGCCAGCCCCAGATCAAGATTGAGTTGGATCTGCTTCTTCTCAAGATCCCCGAATTCAGCTCCAAACTCACAAGATTTCTACAATCGACAAAGAAGACAAACTAGTCAAAACGGACAAAGACAGTCATTTCCACTCGGAGAAGTGCAGAGAGCAAAGTGTTACGACAAGAGAGTTCTAAGACTACTGTAGAGTCAAACACTCAACAGTGGCCTCGGGGACTACACCCAGTGGGTGCACTCAGCGTGCCCCCACCGGTTCCCACTCGACTAGATCCGTCCTGTATGAGCGGAAGACGTAAAAAAAGAGAGCCGCATATTGTTCTTAGATCATAGCCGACTGCCAGCAGTCGACCATGGTCTCGAGGACTGCACCCAATGGGTGCACTCAGCGTGCCCCCACCGCTTCCCACTCGACCGGATCCGTCCTGTATGAGTGAAAAGAGTTCAAAACCAGACAACAACATCAGTTCTAAGACCATAACCGACTGCCCATATTCGACCATGGCCTCGGGGACTACACCCAGTGGGTGCACTCAGCGTGCCCCCACTGGTCCAATCGCCACAACCGGAGGGATTGGATCACAATCGTCACTGGGTGGAATATCATCTTACGAACAAAGCAGCGATTTTCAGGTGGAATATCATCTTACAAACAAAGCAGCGGTATTCAGATCGAAGATACCGACAAAATAATAGTCAGTCGGAAAAGACTTACCTGGACATTGGTTTGAAGGGCCAACTAGCATTATAAGCAGCCATGCTGGCCTCATATTCTGCCTTCGTCTGCTCCATCCTCAGCCCTGCTTGACGAACGGCTTCATTAGCCGCATTCATGGGGTCCTCCGGGACATGATGAGTAGCAAAGAGCGCAGACGACGGGGCAGTCGGAGTAGCTGAAGGATCCGCAACCTGGACCAGATGGACAAACAGTCGACACGGGAACGACAAAGGAAACCGCAGCCCGAGGCGTGTCTCCTTGTTGCTGGGCGTCCAAACCAATAGACACCTTCCGACCTATCCTTCTTATGTTCCTCCGAGGAACTTCTATGTGCTCGTCATCATCATCAGGCAACTCGATAACATTGGGTGGGCGCTGATTAAACATTTGACCAAAAGGAAAGATTAGTCAGCTGACGGAGTATTTAATAAAAGTAAAGACATTTTCGAAGAACTATACCTATACTGGATGTGGCCATGTCTGTTGTCTCCTCGTCGTCGTGGACCTTGTCAATCTCCACAGAGGTTCCAGAAGCGGCAGCGCTGAAGATTGCAGAACACACTCGGTAAAACGGACTAGAGAATCAACAAGATGCATCAGATTTCTTGAACAAGAGAAGAACAGAGAAGAATGACACTCACGTGGAAGCAATCGAAACGTCCACCTTGATCCTGGGCAGGGCCTTCCGAGGCTTAGAAGAAGCAACCTTGGGCTGTTTCGAAGGCTTCTCAATCGGATCAGGAGAGGACGTCCGAGTGCGTTTTTGTAACTAGGAACTGGAGGGAACCATCTTGGCGTGCACGTTGTTCGGATCGTGGGTCAGCTTGGAATGCCTCTCGATGCGAGGCGGTGACTCGACCTCTTCGCCGCTGCTCGAGTCCTCGCGCTCCTCCTCGGTCTCCTCATCGGACTTCCACTCGGTGGCTTCGCCGACGCCCTCCACCCCCTCTTGGACTTGCTCTCCATTGGGAACCGAATACATCTCAGTGTATATCTGCAAAGGAAAGAGTTGATCAAACATCAATCAGATTCACAGACATCTGCAAAGACGAATCGGAAAATCCGCTCGGGAATCTGAGCCAAACCTTGTCTGGTTCGTGATCTGCGTCGAACGGGCAGACTCTCTTAGTCCCCCGAGGGTTATCCTTGTTCCCAGTGATGCTCTTCAACCATTGCTCCACCGTCTTCTCGGCGACCACCTCCGGGTGGACCCGAGCGGTGTCATTGGTGCCCGAGTACATCCACATCGGATGATCACGAGCTTGGAGAGGCTGAATCCATCGACTGGGGAACACCTCCAGCAGGTCCATCATAGTGACTCCATCGCGGATCAGCTGAACCACTCGCTCGACCAACATGTCTACTTCTACTTTCTCAGCCCGACTCACAAGCAACGGGGGAGGCTGACTAACTCGATCCAGAGTAAAAGGAGGGAGTCCGGTCGACTGACCAGGAATCGGGATGTCCTTGTAGTAGAACCAGGTCGACTCTCATCCTCTGACCGACTCGGGAAGGACCATGGAAGGAAAAGTACTCCTACCCCTAGTCTGAATGCCTAAGCCGCCGCACATCTGGATCACATGTTTCTTCTCGTCACTCAGATTCGCCTTCTTGACGGATTGGGAACGAAAAGTGAAAATGTGTTTGAACAAACCCAGTGCGGTCGACACCCCAGGAAGTTCTCACACACGGAGATGAAAGGGGCGAGGTACGTAATGATGTTAGGAGAAAAGTGGTGCAACTGAGTGCCGTAGAAGGTGAAGAAGCCTCAAATTGAAAGGATGCGGGGGCAAAGAGAAACCTTGGTCAACGTGAGTCACGAGGAGGATGCATTCCCCCTCCTGCGGGTGCGCCTCGAGCTCGTCCCCCGGCAGCCTCCAGTAGTCATGGGCGATACTTACCTGGACGTTGGTCTGAAGAGCCAACTAGCATTATAAGCAGCCATGCTGGCCTCATATGCTGCCTTCGTCTGCTCCATCATCAGCCCTGCTTGACGAACGGCTTCCTTACCCGCGTTCATGGGGTCCTCCGGGACATGATGAGTAGCAAAGAGCGCAGACGACGGGCCAGTCGGAGCAGCTGAAGGATCTTCAACCTGGACAGTCGACACAGATGGACGAACAGTCCACACGGGAATGACAAAGGAAACCGCAGTCTGAGCCGTGTCTCCTTGTTGCTGCGCGTCCAAACCAGCAGACACCTTCCGACCTCTCCTTCCTTTGTTCCTCCGGGGAACTTCTGTGTGCTCATCATCGTCATCAGGCAACTCGATAACATTGGGTGGGCGCTGATTAAACATTCGACCAAAAGGAAAGCTTAGTGAACTGACGGAGTATTTAATAAAAGTAAAGACGTTATCGAGGAACTATACCTACACTGGATATGGCCATGTCTGCAGTCTCCTCGTCGTCGTGGCCCTTGTCAATCTCCATAGAGGTTCCAGAAGCGGCAGCGCTGAAGATTTTAGAACACACTCGGTAAAACGGACAAGAGAATCAGCAAGACGCATCAGATTTCTTGAACAAGAGAAGAACAGAGAAGAATGACACTCACGTGGAAGCAATCGGAACGTCCACCTTGATCTTGGGCAGGGCCTTCCGAGGCTTAGAAGCAGCAACCTTGGGCTGTTTCGGAGCCTTCTCAATCGGATCAGGAGAGGATGTCCGAGTGCGTTTAGTACCTGGGAACTGGAGGGAACCATCTTGGTGTGCATGTTGTCCAGATCATTGGTCAGCTTGGAACGCCTCTCGATGCGAGGCGGTGACTCGACCTCTTCGCCGCTGCTCAAGTCCTCGCTCTCCTCCTCGGTCTCCTCGTCAGACTTCCACTCGATGGCTTCACCGACTCCCTCCGGCCCCTCTTGGACTTGCTCTCCATTGGGCACCGAATACATCTCAGTGTATATCTGCAAAGGAAAGAGTTGATCAAACATCAATCAGATTCATAGACATCTGCAAAGATGAATCGGAAAATTCGCTCGGGATTCAGAGCCAAACCTTGTCTGGTTCGTGATCTGCGTCGAACGGGCAGACTCTTCTAGTCCCCTGACGGTTATCCTTGTTCCCAGTGATGCTCTTCAACCATTGCTCCACCGTCTTCTCGGCGACTACCTCCGGGTGGACCCGAGCGGTGTCATTGGTGCCCAAGTACATCCACATCAGATGATCACGAGCTTGGAGAGGCTGAATCCATCGACTGAGGAACACCTCCAGTAGGTACATGACAGTGACTCCATCGCGGACCAGCTAAACCACTCGCTCAACCAACATGTCTACTTCTACTTTCTCAGCCCGACTCACAAGCAACGGAGGAGGCTAACTGACTCAATCCAGATTAAAAGGAGGGAGTCCGGTCGACTGACCAGGAGTCGGGATGTCCTTGTAGTAGAACCGGGTCGATTGTCATCCTCTGACCGACTCGGGAAGGACCCTGGAAGGAAAAGTACTCCTACCCCTAGTCTGAATGCCTAAGCCGCCGTACATCTGGATCACATGTGTCTTCTCATCACTCGAATTCGCCTTCTTGACGGATTGGGAACGACAAGTGAAAATGTGTTTGAACAAACCCAGTGCGGTCGACACCCCAGGAAGTTCTCACACACGGAGATGAAAGGGGCGAGGTACGTAATGGTGTTCGGAGAAAAGTGCTGGAACTGAGTGCCGTTGAAGGTCAAGAAGCCTCGAAAGAAAGGATGCGGGGGCAAAGAGAAACCTCGGTCGACATGAGTCACGAGGAGGACACATTCGCTCTCCTGCGGCTGCGCCTCGAGCTCGTCCCCCGGCAGCCTGGAAGAGTCATGGGCGATGAGGCCCCCTCCGCCACCTCCTCCATATCCTCCACCTGCATCGTGGACCTGATCCAATCCCCCTTGATCCAGCCGGGCGGCAGCCCGGTCCTTGATGTCGACCCACGATTGGTCTTCTTGCCCTTCCCCGTCGCCATCGCTCTCTTCGCGTGCTCCAGAGCCACCGTCTTACCCATGAGGGCGAACCGCGCGCGGGTGAAGCAGCGGTGGGCGAGGAGCGGTGGTGCAGTAGAGGAGCGGAGGTAGAAGAAGAAGTTTGGGCGCACAGTGCCCACACATCGGCCGCGGCGCTTTCTTATAGCCCGGCGGTCGAGTGACTGGCTTGTGGGCCCAAATGATCATGTCAAATCTCACAACAGATGCACGCCCGATACGTGGGGAAAAAGGTGACGCGGAAATCGAGGCACCCATGTATATCTTGACTGATTACCGCGTCTCGTTCCGTACCGCGCGCTTCCCTGAAGTTCGAATCCCACAAAATACGAAGACCGCAGAGCGGCCAATCGCGCTGAAAACCGCGCGCCCCGCCGGCATTCGAAACTGTACACAAAAGTTCACTCGACGGTTTCTGAATCAATCAAGGAAACTAAATTAAGGTTGAAGGGCCAGCCTGATCGCCCGGTTCGAGGAAGATGCCTCTGAGGCATCAGACTTGGATCAGAATCAACTTCAACCCTCTTTTTTCACTCGGACCACAATCCATTCGGGGGCTACTGATGATGCCACGGACCTAGGGTAGGGTCATAGGCCTAACCTAGATACCCTACCCAACGTCACTGCCCCGAAGATCAAAGACATTCCAAGGATGATAGAAGAGACCGACTGGTATGGCCAAAGAGAGCAATTCACTCGACAACATACCCCACTCGGATGACCCAATTCCATTCGACAGAATGAAGCCACTCGACCATGCAGGAAACCACACGACTCCTGAAGGTCAAATGTCTCGTAAGGCTAGCAACGGTCAGACATTCACTCCGCAGTAATGATGGTCTTTACTGTCCTTTATTACAGGCGTTATCAGTAACGTCCTGCTTTTACGTACATTGAACCCGCTGTAACGTGGGATGGCCGGGGTCCTAGCGCACCCTATATAAGCCACCCCCTCCTCCGGTACAGGGGTCCGCACCCCCTGTAACACACACACATCTATTTTCCAGTCGACCGCCGCCGGGCACCGAGACGTAGGGCTGTTACTTGCTCTGAGAAGGGCCTGAACTCGTAAAACCCTTGTGTACAACCTTGCCGTAGGTAGGACCTTGCCTCCTCCTACGTACCCCCTATCCTTACTGTCAGACTTAGTACCATGACACCAGCTTCGACGCACTTGTGCCAGGCACAGATCACCCTGACACGCATGGGGATCAGGACAGCAGCCCAGCTAGTCAATCCCTAGCAAGCGAGGTCCCCGACTCCCAACCTTTAGAGGTCACGCCGGACCCGCTGCGGGACGCTCTGCTTTTTTGTCGCTGCCATTGGCCACTGAGGCCGCGCCCACAGCGGACCTGTCCACGGAGACCCCACGGGAGCTGGAACCCACCACGATGCGCCCTACGGCCAATCCCACGATGCTAGCCGAAGCCACCCATGAGCCTCCAGAAGCGCCCGCGCATGACATGCTGCACATGGAATCCACCTTGGATGCCGCTCCGGCCCAACACAGCCCCGTGGCCCATTGCCACGCCCAGCCTGAAGCCCAACATGAGTCCCAACATGGGATCCCGAGCGACAAGACAGGATCTGCCAGTTTGCCTTGCCCACCTGCGTGATTTGCAACGCCCCCGATCACCATGCGCCGCTCTCGACCGCGTGTCGCAGCACCGGCAGCCTGGACCCTGGGCCACTTCCTCGCCGCCGCGACCAAGCAGATCGACGCTGCCCTGCCAATCCCTGGCCAGAGCCAGCGACAGATCCTGCCCAACTTCACCCCAAGGCGTGGGAGATCGGCCATGTCCACCGCTCGCAAGACAGCCACGCCGCCAACGGCGGAGAGGCGTGCCCAGATCCACATTCTGCGCACCCTTGGCATCATTGGAGTTGATCAAAGGATCACCGCAGTAGAGATGCAGGCGTATGAGGGTCTCTTTGTGGCGACCATTCCCCTGTCTATCCCGCCGGCCATCGCCGCTCTAGTTGACCGCGAGCTCCCGGCAGATCCAGCCATCGCGCCGATCACCATGATGGTTGCGAGAAGCCCCATCGAGGCATAGCCGCGCCGCGCACCATGACGTCGACCTCTTCTTAATGGATCACAACCCCAAGATGATCAATTGGAACATGCGTGGCCTCAACACGCGCGCTCGTCGCACCGGTATCCGTTCGCTCGTTGTAACCGCAAACATCTGCATTGTCTGCCTCCAGGAAACGAAGATGACTTTGATTTGCTCGTCGACTATCCTTGAGACCCTTGCCTCGGAATTCGATGACTATGTGTACCTCCCCGCGCTTGGTACTCAAGGCGGAATCATTCTGGCCTAGAAGAGCCGTGAGGTGTTCATCACTGATCCTCTTTTCACGGCAAATGCCATCACGGCCAAGGTTTCCCGAGAATCGAGTGCACGCATGCCCTAGTGGCTCACCGTGGTCTACGGGCCCCAACTGGACGCCGACAAAAATGCATTCTTGCAAGAGTTGTGCGACATTCGCGTGGACGGCCCTGAACCATGGATGTTGTGTGGCGACTTCAACCTCATATATCAGGATGAAGACAAGAACAAATGGCCACCTGAACCGCCACATGATGGGTTGCTTCCGGAGCACCCTCAATGACCTCGTGCTCAAGGAGATCTATCTCAATGGACGCCGATACACTTGGTCCAACGAGCAGTCACCCCCGACCCTCGTCCACCTTGACCGCGTTTTTTGCACGACGGACTGGGAGGAGCTCCATTGGGAGTGCCATCTTTGGTGCCTCGCCTTCGTCGTATCGGACCACAGCCCGTTGCTTCTCGACTGTTCTTCGATGCCACCCACCCACCGGCGATTCCACTTTGAGGAAGTCTGGGTCCGGTTGGATGGCTTCCAGGATGTCGTCACAGCAGCCTGGCATTCCATCCACGACCCTGACCCATTCAGGCAGCTCATGCTTCGCATGATGGCCACGGCGCGCAAGCTCACAAGCTGGAGCTCGAGGACGGTTGGCAACGTACGGCTCAAACTAGCGATCTCCAGAGAACTCCTCCTCCGGCTTGATACCGCGCAGGACCACCGCGCCCTATCCCCGCACAAGGATTGGCTGCGCCGACAAATCAAGGCGTCATATCTCGCCCTCGCCTCCCTCGAGCGCACCATTGCCCAACAACGTGTCCGCCTCGCATCACTCAAGGACGGCAATGCCAACACATCATTCTTTCATTTGCAATGCACGTACCGGCACCAAAAGAACAGGATCCATAGTCTCCTTGTCGGCGAGGGTGTGGTCACCAACCCCTTGGAGATGGCCGCGGCTGCCTACACCCACTTCGATGCACTCCTGGGCACGAAGGCGCCCTGGGACTGCGCCCTCGACCTCACAGACCTCATCACTCCCGCCAACTTGGAGGACCCGGATGTCCCATTTGACGCCGAGGAGATCTGGCAGGCGGTCAAACGGCTCCCCGCGCGCAAAGCCCCTGGCCCCAATGGCTTCACGACTGAATTTTTACGCGCATGTTGGCCCATTGTTCGGTAGGACTTTGTCGACATCTTCAGCCAGCTCTACGCTTTGCGAGGCCGCAGCTTCAGCTACCTCTATCAGGCGCTGCTCACCCTGCTGCCCAAGCGCGCCGACGCTGACGCCCTCGGCGACTTCAGGCCCATTAGCCTCACGCACTTGGTCGCCAAGATTTTCGCCAAGGTCCTCTCGCTATGCCTCACGCCCAAGCTCAACTCTCTCGTTAGCACAAGCCAGAACGCCTTCATCCTCGGACGCAATCTACACGACAATTTCATCCTCGTCCGTTAGTCCGCTCGTCTGCTGCACCAGCTCGGCGCCCCACGCGTGCTCCTGAAACTAGACCTGGCGCGCGCCTTCGACTCGGTCAGATGGCCATTCCTGTTCGACGCCCTTCGCCGATATGGCTTCGGCACCAGGTTCCTCGACTGGCTTGCCATCCTCTTCTCTTCGGCAAGCACCAGGGTGCACTATAACGGAGAGTCGGGCCCTGCTATCTAGCATCAATGTGGGTTTCGCCAGGGCGACCCCCTTTCACCCCAGCTCTTCGTGCTCGGCGTCGACACGCTAGGCCGCCTTCCCCACAGCGCGACCGAGCTGGGCATTCTGCAGCGACTTCACCCCCGGCACCTGATGCCATCTGTTTCCCTCTACACTGATGACATGATCCTCTTCTGTCACCCCACCCTGAGCGATGCCACCACCATCAAGAGCATCATGTAGCTTTTTGGGCGTGCCTCTAGACTCCAGGTCAACTTCACCAAGAGCACAACGACATTGATCCGTGCCAGCACGGATGAGGCCGCGCCTGTCGTCAACTTGCTCGGCTGCACCATCTCGAGGTGCCTATCACCTACCTAGGCATCATCCTCACGCTGCACCGACCGTCCGCAACCCAGCTTTAGCTTGTCATCGACAAAATAGCTGGCATGCTCTCATGTTGGAAGGCACACCTCATGAACAAGGCTGGGCGCCTCACATTCCTGAAGTCTATCCTTAGCGCGATTCCGATCCACCAGCTGCTTGCTTTGCCCCCCCTCCAAGAAGACCATCAAGGCGCTCGAGAAGATTCAAGGCGGCTTTCTCTGGGCCGGGCGCGCGAAGGCAAACGGCGGGCACTGCCATGTATACTGGCAGCGGGTTGCCCGCCCGATCCCTCTTGGTGGCCTTGGAGTCCGCGACCTCGCGCGCACCAGCCTTGCGTTGCGCACGTGGTGGCTCTGGTTCTGCCGCACGGATACTTCCAAGGCTTGGGCAAGCCTCGACCTCCAATTCTCTGTCATGGAGCACACGTTCTTCTTCGCCTCCACCACCATGCAGCCCGGGGACGGTACGGACGCCATCTTCTAGGAGGACCGATGGATTGCTGGACAATCCGTCCGCGAGATCGCTCCGCTCCGATATGCGTGCATCCCCAAACATCGTCGCAAACTCAGGACTGTTGCGGATGGGTTCGAAGACAACCGTTGGGCGTGAGATATCCAGGGCACGGTTGGCATCCACGAGATCAGAAAATACCTCCACCTTTGGCACTGGATTGAGGGCACAACCCTCTCTGCCGAGCCCGATTGCCTCATCTGGAGTTGGAGTGCGAACGACATCTACTTGGCCAAGTCAGCGTACACGGCCACTTTCGCTTGGTCCACAAACTGCGCCGCCTGGAAAAACTAGACGCCGCCGCCTGTCCGCCTCTTCCACTGGCTCGCCCACCTCGACAGGTGTTGGACCACAGACCGGCTCGCTCGACGTGGCCTGCAACACCCCGAACAGTTCCCCCTCTGCGACGAGGCACCTAAACCATACACCACCTCATCCTCGCATGGCCCTTCGCTTGGCAAACCTGGCATGAGACGCTAAGCTAGCTACGGATCCCGTGCACCCTGCCGGACGACGAGCCTTTGCTTCTGGACTGGTGGGAATCGGTGCGACACTCCACCCCAATGCCCATGCGCAAGGGCCTCGGTACCGTGACCCTCCTCGTCCCCTGGATGATATGGAAGCACCGCAATGACTGCATCTTCAACGGAGCCCGCCCATCTGTGAACACCCTCCTAGCGAAGATCAAGGAAGAGGCTGCCCTTTGGGCAAACGCGGGCGCGCTAGGGCTCAAAGCCATTACCCCCCAGACTTGGGACATCCATTAATTCAGTTTCTGTTAACAGCCTCATAGGAGGAATGTAACCGCAACTCTCTCTCTTTACAATGCAATGAAACGCACACTCTCATGCGTTTTCTCGAGAGAAAAAAATCTTGTCTTTAACAGTACCCAAAGTGAATGATTTGTTTTATCATACTAACCCATCTCACTAAGTTTTGTTAAGTTTTGTGTGATTGAAGTTTTCATGTTTTGGGTGAGATGTCGATATGAGGAGAATAAGGAGTGACAAGACCCTAAGCTTGGGGATGCCCAAGGCACCCCAAGGTAATATTCAAGGAAGATCCAAGCAACTAATATTGGGGATGCCCCGGAAGGCATCCCCTCTTTCATCTCCAACATTATCGGTAACCTCACTTGAAGCTATATTTTTATTCGTCACATGATATGAGTTTTGCTTGGAGCATCATTTTATTTTGTTAGGATTTGCTTGCTGGCATTTAGAATAATGTTTTGTATCTTTTATTTCAATAGAAGTGACTAGGATAGCCTTTACCATGCTTATTTTGTAAGTCTATATGTTGCTCTTTGAAAACAGAAAGTTTGTCACTCTTGTTAAAATTCTAGAGAAAAGTCAGAATGTGATAAAAGGTTGAAACTTTTTGCATAGTAAGCTATGACAAATTTCCTACATCATTTTAAATTTTCAAAAACCAATTGATTTAGGGAAGAATGGATCCTTTTGCATTCTTTATAAAATGTACTGTTTTGACAGGTTCCTGTTATGTTTGCATTGTTTGCATATGTTTGCGTGTTTAATGAATCTATTTGAGGATGGGAGTATTAAATATGTATAGGTATTTAGTATGCAATGTTAAATAATAATTTTAGTGATTTTCTTCAATAGAGAATGATAAGGATTTGTATTGATTTATACTAACTTATCTCACGAGTTCTTGTTGAGTTTTGTGTGGATGAAGTTTTTTAGATTTAGGAAAATCGTGATATGTGAAGAATTAAGGAAGCACAAAAGATCAAGTTTGGGGATTCCCAAGGCACCCCAAGATAATATTTCAATAAATCTCAAGCATCTAAGATTGGGGATGCCCCGATAGGCATCCCACCTTTCTTCATCAACAATTATCGCTTAGTATCGGTTGAGCCTAAGTTTTTGCTTCTTCACATGAAGTGTGCTATTCTTGAAATGTCATTTTATTTTGTTTTCTTGCTGTTTTAATAAAATACTTAGATCTGAAAGTTTTTCAATAAAATAGAGCCCTCAAATAGTGCCAGGGAGGCTAGGTAAGTGGCATTCACATCCCGTCAACGAAGCTCTTTTCTGGCGTCGTTGCTCAAGTGATTCACTTATATCTTGTTGAGCATGTGTGTTTTAGTATTTTTGAAGAAATTATCTCTTGCATCACTTAAATTAATTTTAGAGAAAGAAAATTTATGCTCATGAACTTCACTTATATTTGTTTGAGCTTATCAAAGGCAACACATGAAAATTAGTCCGAAAGTGATAGATATCCAAGAAGGATACAACAAAAAATTTCATGAAGATCATTGGACAAAATAAACTTGATTCCTTGTAATTGTTTTGAGATATGATGATGTGATATGTGAGTCATGTTGATGAGTAATTGTGCTTTAGTAAGAATATTGGTGTTAAGGTTTGTGATTTCGCTATGCAAGCACGAAAGTCAATAGTCATGCAATGAAATTACGTCCTACTTGTGGTGCATTATTCGATGTTAATTATGCTTAGTGCTCGCTTATGAGATTATTCGTTTCTTGGTTGGTCGCTTCCCAATCTTTTGCCAGCCTACATTTTGCACTAAGTATGATCACTACTTGTGCATCCAAAATCCTGTAAACCAGTTTTGCCACATGAGTCCACCATACCTACCTATATGCGGTATTCCTTTGCCGTTCTAAGCAAATTTGTATGTGCCATCTCTAATTTTCAAAATAAATTTCTCTTTTGTGTGCTCGTACCGCTCGTGGAACGGCGAGCGGTGGCTAATATTTTCCATGCTAGATGTGTTGTTCTCATGATGAGTGTTTATTCACTTTCAATTGCACGAGAGTACGACAACGGTATTAGGGATGCCCAGTCCTGAAATGAAAAATAAATTTACTTTATGTTGATAAATAATAAATTCCTTAGAAAGTGTTGGTATGGAGGGCACCCGTGGATACGGTTAGCCATGGCTTGTGAAAGTTTGGTGGAAAACGGAATACACATTATTTTATGTTTGGGAACCTCCTATTATATATCTAGTATGGAAAGTGTTGGTAACTCTAAGTCATTTTCGTTGGTGGGAAAAGTATGCCACCCAAAATAATTTCATCTCTCAATTTAAGCTTTGAGCTCTCGCACCTCTACAAATCCCTACTTCCTTCTGTGAAGGGCCTTTCTTTTACTTTATGCAATTTTTATTTTTAATTTGAGTCGCCATCTTCTCTTATAAAGCACCAAATAGGAGGCACTATGATCATACTTGAGTATTGGGTGTAGATAATATGCGAGTGTGTAATGCCCAGGATGGGACTATACCTCCTACGTGTCGAGGCACGACTTAAAGGTATAAGACCATTCTGGAATGATCTCAAGTTTGGTATTTTTGCACGACTCATGTAAAATTAGGGATGAAATTGCAAAAAAGAGATAGTTGGCTTACACTCGCCACTTCACACAAAACATTACATAAACAAAACATCATTCAAAACATCACAACCCGACTACGGGCGAAGATCTAAAAGAAAGATACCAAAACATAAAGCCACAGGTCCGAATCGCCCCTAGTAGAAACCACTACTGGTCGTCGAAAACGTCACAAGCATACGGCTATGCTCTTCATCGAACTCCCAGTGAAGTACTTGAACCAGCTCCTGCATCATACTCGGCTGAACCTGCATCTGGTGTTGTAGTATCTGTGAGCCACGAGGACTCAGCAATCCCATAACCATGGATAACAAGACTAGCAAAGCTTTATGGGTAGGAAGAGGTAAAGTGGTGAGGTTGCAGCAGCGACTAAGCATAATATGGTGGCTAACTTTCGAGTACAAGAGTAAGATGAGCATCTACGCAAACGGTCGCAACTAGTAGTGATCGCTAAAGATCCTGAACTACATACGAATCAAACATAACCCCACCGTGTTCTCTTCTCAAAGTGAAAAGAGACAGTCACGGTTACTCACACAGTTGTGTGTTTTACTTCGGATCCTCTGTCAAGTTTTCTACAACCGGACATTAACTAATTCCAATCTGCCACATAACCGCGGGCACGGCTTTCGAAAGATCATAACCCTGCAGGGGTGTCCCAACTTAGCCCATCACAAGCTCTCACGATTAGCTGAAGTGATAAATATAATATCATCACTCCTTATCTTAGGGAAATCCGATCAGGCTCGGCATCCCGGTGCACAAGACATTTCGACAATGGTAAAACTAGTCCAGCAAGACCTCCCGGTGTGTCGACACCCTGATAGTAGCCGCGCGTATCTCGTCTCAGGACACGACCGGATGGGCGATGCTACGAGTAAAACCAATCCTCGAGTTACCCCGTGGTGGCCCCGCAGGCTCCCTGTTTGGGACCAACACCATCAGCACTGGCCCCCCCTGTTATGTAGAATTAAGAACCCGGGGACATGACCCCCTATGCAATTAATTAATTAATTAAGTTATTATTATGAGCAAATTAAAACCAATGTTGGGCCTTGCTGGAGGAGTTTTATTCAAAGACGAACTGTCAAGGGGTCCCCATCCACCCATCGTGTAAGGAACGCAAAATCAAGGAACATAATGCCGGTTTATCGGCGCCTAAGGTGGCATGAGTGGAACAAAACACCGAGCAAAAGGCCAAGCCGTCCACCCGTGCCCAGTATATATGTGAGTTAATAATAATAATAGATATTGTGATATTCCAACAACAAGTTCCCTCCTGGAACGATCTTCATCTTCACCTGCAACTAACAATGCTATAAGAGGGACTGAGCAAGCGGGTAACATAGCCAAACAGTGGTTTTGCTAGGAAGGTGTCAAAAGGTTAGAGGTTTCATGGCAACAAGGAGAGGGTTGACAATAAAAGATGGGTAGCGCGACATGTAACGATAGCATCGAGACAACTATGCATGGCAATGGTAGTAAAGGTATCCAAGGGTATGATCATCTTGCCTGGGATTCCGCAAGGAAGAAGAACAAGTCCAGCAAGTAGACGGAGCAACATAGTCGAGCGAATCCTCACAACTCTGGAACGAAACCGAAGCTAACAAGAGAAGCAACCGGAAAGAAGCAAACAACACGGTAAACACACAAGCATAAACATGGCATACGATGCACAAACAAGTATGATGCATGTCCGGTTTAAATATGCATGTCATGGCAAAGTGCACAAACAAGTACTACAAGTTAAGTGGAGCTCAATATGCAACGAGTTGCATATTGAAGAAACACCACATGTTATTTATTTAGTTGACTCTCGTTTATTTACAAGACAAGATTAAATGTTTTTAACATGGCAAGAGGTGAAGCAAAAACAAACTACCTATTTAGACATTTTAAATGAGGCCGGAAATAACAACAACAATTCCGGGAAAAACCCCATATGCATGTTTAGCAATTCTAAGCAAACAACAACTCACACATTTTAAAATTGTTAACATGATGCGGATGACATGATCAAGTTTTATGCAATTTTTAGTTAAAGGTTGTCATGAAGATGATAAGGAGTATTTGTCACCGTGGTGGAAGGAAAGGGTGCCACGGCAACGATCCGAAAATATGCAACGCAACATCTTGGTTCCGGTAACCCGTTGAGAGACCGGTGCAAAAGAAAAGGTGGCGTGAGCGAGTCGAACAAGATGAAAAGGTGGGGTGATCCCGTCACCGGGTTCCCATGAGTCGGCGACGAGGCAACCGAGGAGCATGACAAAAGACGAAACGGGCACGGAGCACACAAGGGAAACATCTCATACAACCACAAGCAAACGTTCTCGGGGTTATACCTTCGAAGCGTTCGTTCTCGGAGGGGTTCGAGTCGTCGAGGGACGTAGTGGAAGTAGACGTTCTCGCGAGTCGGTCGTAGAGGGAAGTAGCCGTTCCGTAGAGGTACACGTTATGTAGCCGTTCAAGTTCCCGTAGATGTTCGGTTCGTCGAGGTACTTGTCGCGTCGTAGGGGTACTCGTGGAATCCGTGTAGTCGAACTTGAAGGTCGTCGACGTCGTGGTACTTGAGGTCTCGTTCTTGCGACGGTAGTGGTACACGCACGTAGACGAACTTGACGGTTTCGAGGGCTCCGGACACCGTGGTACTTGTCAAAAACCGCATCGGATGTAGTCGTACAGGCGTCGGGCGTCGAGGTACTTGTCGCGTCATGGTACTTGGTGCGTCTCCGAGTAGCCGAACTTGACGGAGAGGAACTTGGCGAAACCGGATGGTCCGAACAGAAAATTTGCACCCAAAGGCAACAGGACATGGTGTTCTCGGTGTCCAAGGCACTGGTTGCCGTGGCGCTCGGACAGAGTGCAGCATCAGGAGCGGCAAGAGGGGCTGCATGGGAGGCACGACCACGCTCTGCTGCAAGGTCGGGGGCGCGAACATCCATGGCGTCGGGCTGAACTTGCCGGTCTCGGAGCAGCGAGGAGGAGGGGCCAGCAGGGCGGTGCAGCGGGGCGACGGGGAGGCCAGAGGGAGGCGCTCGGGGAGGCAAGGCGTAGGTAGTTGGCGTCCGTGGCCAGAGACGGACAGCGGGGCGGCTGGACGAAGCCTTGGCGGCGACGGCGGCAGCTCCTGGCCGGCCGGGCTGCTCGAGGGGCCCCTCCCTTCGGCGACGCAGCTGGCGGCGCGTTGGAGATGGAGGGTCACGGGCGCGCGGCGCTGGAGATGGAGGGCGCGGGCGCTGCGGCGCTGGGGCTCGGCTCGTCCCTGGAGAAGGCCGCGGCGAGCGCAGCTACAGCCGCAGCGAGGAGCGTTCGAGGAGGAGAGGTGAGGGGCGCGAGGAAGAGGGAGACGGCGGAGGCAGCATGCTACGAGGAGGAGGGAGGCAGGGGAGGATCGAGCAGATGGGATCGGGGAAGAGGGGACGTGGGTCGGGACGAGTGCGGCGGCTGAGGGAGAGGGAGGAGCGAGGGGTGAGAGCGAGCGCTAGCTAGGGTTCGGAAGGGGATGCGGCTGGGCCTGGCCTATGGAGGACTAGTGGCCGGCTGGGCCTTGGGCCATGTGGGTGGAGATGGGAAAAAATAGAATCCTGGTTGGCCCTCTTTGATCCCTCACTTAAACTCATATTTTGTTTAACAATAAACATGAGTTACGGAAAAAGATCATGGAGTTAGGAGAAGGGTTTAGCTAAGAATAAAATATCCCTAGAACCCTGGAATTGTGGGCTATATTAATAAAATCCTTTGGCAATTTTTAGAGACTACTAATTTATGCAAGTTTGAAAATAACTCAAACTTGAATAAATCCGTAGGACAACCAAAGCACTTCCAAAAGACATGGAAATTGGAGGAGGTGGTCTTGGCATGACCTTGTATTTATAGGAAGATATTGAACATTTTCTCGAACAGGAAAATGTCACTAGCAATAAACGAGTGAGACATGAAAAGAAGAAGCTAGTGGGGAAGGTGCACTTGACAAGGGATTTGGAGGCAAGAGAAAGATGGAAGTGTGTTTTTGGTGATTCCAAAGCACTGGGATATTTTTATAATAGCTCCCTACTATCGGGAGGATATGTTATAAAGAGAAGTCACTAGTGAAATCCCTCGATTTAAATAGATCAGAAGATCTATGCAATTTATTTGGTTGAGATGTAAAAGAAATAAGACATGATGGCATGATGACATGATGCAATGCAAAAAAATAAATAACACAAGCACAAAAGAAACACACGGGAGAACCCGGAACATGTAGAATCTCTGGAATCTTCTGGGACGTCGGTCTTCGGGCATCACAACTCTCCCACACTAACAGAGGATCTCGACCCGAGATCCTAGAGATGGCACCGGTAAAAAAACGGAAGAGGAAGAGGTAAAACAAAGTTGCTTCTTTGACAGACGAGTGAAACCACGAACCTGAGAGGTTGACCAATCTTGAAAGAAAGAATGCAACGGAGATGAACGAAGATGAAACACTCCATTAGAAAAGAGGAACAAGGAGCACTATGAGAACCTTGAAGGTTGAAAGACATGAAACAAGAGCTTACGAATCAAAAGAATATGAAACCGCAACGGTATAGCCAAGGAATAAGAATGACATATTTCGGACAACACTCCGACTGAAAATGTAAGGAATTGAACATGAACTTGCCAAGTTGGGATGATACTTGATTAAAACAACAACATATTGCCTCCAAAACAATTGAAAGAATGGCACAAGGGGAAAGATTTCAGATAGCACTCCGGTTGAAAAGAGAGGCAAAACTTGATAAGATGAGGGAACTTGAATGAAGAATACAACACTCCGGTTAAATGATAAACAAGGAAAGAACATGATCTTGATAAAACGAGATGATGGTTTGGAGATAGCAACATCACAATGCCTCCGGAATGGAAGAATAGCATATAATTCAATGAAAGAATTGAACGGAGAAGAAAAAGACAACTTCTCCGACAAATGAATATGAAAAACATCCTTACGAAGAAGGGTTGAATGGAGTTGTTGGAAAAATCAACAACGAAAGCGAATAAGCTTGTTGTGGGCTTATGGAAAACATCTCAAAATTATGAGGTGACATGCTGCCACTAACGGAAACAAATGATTGGCTTGAGATCAGCAAGGAGACGAAACTTATTTCACCGAAATGATAAATGAGGAACTTGGGTCATTTATAAGCACCATAATAGCAACAATCCTTAGGGAAAGCTTTTAGGTGAATTATAACCCAAGATGACTCCAACGAATAATTGAAGAGTTGGAAAGATCTCTTGAACAAAGAAAATAATGGTTTTAAATATCTCATTCTTGATAACTTGTGAATCATGAAACATGGAGGAAAATCATCAAGAATGACATAACACCATCTCAAAGATAAGGTAGAACGGATTGCAATCGGAAAGCATGATGAAGAATGCTTGAGCTTCAACAAGAATCTTGATGAAGACTTCGAGGATGAATTAAAACATGATGAACCACCATGAGAACTCCGTAATGAAAGCATGAGAAGTGAAAGATGAAAAGAATAAGATTCAAGGCCTGCGATGAATTAGTTGGAGCTTTGAAATGATATAATTGAAATAACTTGGAACTCCGGAAAACAAGATGAACAACTTAGAACCGAGAATATGATATGATGAACAAGCTCCAGACAAAACAATTAAATCACCTTGAAGGAATAAGAATAAGAATTATGTCATGCATCTCCTTCACCAACTTAAATTGATGACAACCAAAGGATTTGGCATACTACTTATTCTCGTTGGAAAGGATTAAGAGAGATCTCGCACAAGCTTGGGTAAATCTTCAACGAACCACCGGTAGGATTATGAAAAAAACAACTGAATTAAAACGATAACAACGGAAGGGTAATCTTGAAAGAACCACCGTAAAAAATATGGAGACGAACGAAGAGACATCAATGAAGAATATTTGGAGGACGAAGTTGAAAACTGAGAACGAAGAAATCTTCTGAAATGATGGCCTTCGGAGGATCACAAAGAAAAGAATTCATGAAATGCTCTGGAAGAATAAAAGAGGAAGGTTGACCTGAAGTTCAAGGGAATTTGAAAGCGGTCTTGGAGGAGGCATGTGACTGATGGGAATCATTCTTACGTCACACTTTGAAAAGAATTAGAATAACTCCGGAAAATTAGAAGAGTCAGGTAAGATCCTAGGAAAAGACCTGTGGGTTAGGGCCCAATCAAGGAAACCACCGTTGAAAAAAGGTTGCTTAAGAGATATTGCACCGGTTGAATTACATGGCTTGAATAAGATAGCAATCCTCAAAATAGCTTGAACGGATTAAGAATGGAAACGCGAATCTTCTGAGATACCTTGTACACACCGGATATGGATAGGAGAGTTGAATGAATAAGAGAGCCTTCGGATAATAATTTCAACATGGGAAAACATGTGAAACAACAAGGAAGAGATATGATCATGACCGAAGCTTGAATTACATCCACCGGCAGAATTTGAGAACAAAAGAATGATGAACTTGGAGTTTCCTGAGCATCTTCACGATAAATCACCGGATAAGAACATTGAAGGAAATGAATGAAGAAATATCACATGAATAAAATGGATACTTGACTAAGAATTCTGGCTCCGAGAAGAAGAAGGGTGGGAGGGTGGGGAAAACAAAGACAACTTGAGATGAACAAAATGGACACCGGTTGAAAAAGAATTTAACATGACCATCTTGATGATTAAGAAGGACTAGCACTCCCATAGAAATATGAGAACACCGATTAAGAAAGGTATGGAATCAACATTTGACATCGAAGCAACTCAAATACCAGAATCAAAACAAAAACAAAGGATAGATATGTTGCAACATAATCTTCACAATATCATTCGAACGGAGAATTGAACGAATGAATTCCACAGGTACATCAACTTGTTGAGAAGCCACTTGGGAGAACAAAGGTAAATAAAAACAAGAAGGAGCAGATAGAACAAATACAAGATAGAAGCTTCGTTCGACATATTCGTGCTGAAAGCTCATGGAACGTGTTACAAAAGGGTTTTGCAATCCCCGGATCAGCATAGCCAAGGACCCTTTAAGATGCAACTCCCGATCGGAACAACGCCCATAAAACCACTTCACTCAATGTGGAACCCCGAACTTCATATCATGCGCTCGTTGGAAAAATGCCTACGAACTACTGGATGAACCCACCTATTAATTTCCGAAAGTTTCCAGTTATGCAATCAGGTGTTGGGGATACAGGGGAAGCATCGCGCACTCAACTCTAATCCTACATCCAGCTGTATCCATCCTTCAACACATAACCAGTTATTTTCGGAAACTCGTTTACCTCTGACCTTCAAAACACATCTACTATACAAGCTATGGCAATACTCCCGAACTACCTCCCCAGTACTGGGTGATGTCGGGGTTATCTTGCCACTAACCGCATAGGAGAGTTTTCGATGTCGGCCGTCTTAAGTATTCCAGAACAGATGCGATATATTTGTGACGACAACACCTCGGAGCTCAACTCCCCGGGACACTGCCACAACCCCTAAATGACAGGAGGCATCGAGAACAATGTTCTCGTCACAAAGACATCGGAACAGTCCAAACAATACTTGTGTGATCCTAAAAAAAATTGGTGAATTTTTGAGAGTAGAAGAGACAAAGTAATCGTCAGGAGTCCTCACCAGAGTGAAAAGAGTTGAGGAGCAAAAGAAATCCTACTCTCCGATATATATATAGGACTCAAAACATTTTCAAGTGTGTGCCTAGACTCAACCGTCAACAATTCGATCAATCAGTGGGGGCTTCTAGGTCGGAGAAGGCTCTGAATACCAACTTGTAATGCCCAGGATGGGACTATACCTCCTACGTGTCGAGGCACGACTTAAAGGTATAAGCCCATTCTGGAATGATCTCAAGTTTGGTATCTTTGCACGACTCATGTAAAATTAGGGATGAAATTGCAAAAAAGAGATAGTTGGCTTACACTCGCCACTTCACACAAAACATTACATAAACAAAACATCATTCAAAACATCACAACCCGACTACGGGCGAAGATCCAAAAGAAAGATACCAAAACATAAAGCCACAGGTCCGAATCGCCCCTAGTAGAAACCACTACTGATCGTCGAAAACGTCACAAGCATACGGCTATGCTCTTCATCGAACTCCCAGTGAAGTACTTGAACCAGCTCCTGCATCATACTCGGCTGAACCTGCATCTGGTGTTGTAGTATCTGTGAGCCACGAGGACTCAGCAATCCCATAACCATGGGTAACTAGACTAGCAAAGCTTTATGGGTAGGAAGAGGTAAAGTGGTGAGGTTGCAGCAGCGGCTAAGCATAATATGGTGGCTAACTTACGAGTACAAGAGTAAGATGAGCATCTACACAAACGGTCGCAACTAGTAGTGATTGCTAAAGATCCTGAACTACATACGAATCAAACATATCCCCACCGTGTTCTCTTCTCAAAGTGAAAAGAGACAGTCACGGTTACTCACACAGTTGTGTGTTTTACTTCGGATCCTCTGTCAAGTTTTCTACAACCGGACATTAACAAATTCCAATCTGCCACATAACCACGGGCACGGCTTTCGAAAGGTCATAACCCTGTAGGGGTGTCCCAACTTAGCCCATCACAAGCTCTCACGATTAGCTGAAGTGATAAATATAATATCATCACACCTTATCTTAGGGAAATCCGATCAGGCTCGGCATCTCGGTGCACAAGACATTTCGACAATGGTAAAACTAGTCCAGCAAGACCTCCCGGTGTGTCGACACCCTGATAGTAGCCGCGCGTATCTCGTCTCAGGCCACGACCGGATGGGCGATGCTATGAGTAAAATCAATCCTCGAGTTTCCCCGTGGTGGCCCCGCAGGCTCCCCGTTTGGGACCAACACCATCAGCACTGGCCCCCCCTGTTATGTAATTAATTAATTAATTAAGTTGTTATTATGAGCAAATTAAAACCAATGTTGGGCCTTGCTGGAGGAGTTTTATTCAAAGACGAACTGTCAAGGGGTCCCCATCCACCCATCGTGTAAGGAACGCAAAATCAAGGAACATAATGCCGGTTTATCGGCGCCTAAGGTGGCATGAGTGGAACAAAACACGGAGCAAAAGGCCAAGCCTTCCACCCATGCCCAGTATATATGTGAGTTAATAATAATAATAGATATTGTGATATTCCAACAACAAGTTCCCTCCTGGAACGATCTTCATCTTCACCTGCAACTAACAACGCTATAAGAGGGGCTGAGCAAGTGGGTAACATAGCCAAATAGTGGTTTTGCTAGGAAGGTGTCAAAAGGTTAGAGGTTTCATGGCAACAAGGAGAGGGCTGACAATAAAAGATGGGTAGCGCGACATGTAACGATAGCATCGAGACAACTAAGCATGGCAATGGTAGTAAAGGTATCCAAGGGTATGATCATCTTGCCTGGGATTCCGCAAGGAAGAAGAACACGTCCAGCAAGTAGACGGAGCAACATAGTCGAGTGAATCCTCACAACTCCGGAAAGAAACCGAAGCTAACAAGAGAAGCAACTGGAAATAAGCAAACAACACGGTAAACACACAAGAATAAACATGGCATACGATGCACAAACAAGTATGATGCATGTCCCGTTTAAATATGCATGTCATGGCAAAGTGCACAAACAAGTACTACAAGTTAAGTGGAGCTCAATATGAAACGAGTTGCATATTGACGAAACACCACATGTTATTTATTTAGTTGACTCTCGTTTATTTACAAGACAAGATTAAATGTTTTTAACATGGCAAGAGGTGAAGCAAAAAACAAACTACCTATTTAGACATTTTAAATGAGGCCGGAAATAACAACAACAATTTCGGGAAAAAACCCCATATGCATGTTTAGCAATTCTAAGCAAACAACAATTCACACATTTTAAAGTTGTTAACATGATGCAGATGACATGATCAAGTTTTATGCAATTTTTAGTTAAAGGTTGACATGAAGATGATAAGGAGTATTTGTCACCGTGGTGGAAGGAAAGGGTGCCACGGCAATGATCCGAAAATGATGCAACGCAACATCTCGGTTCCGGTAACCCGTTGAGAGACCGGTGCAAAAGAAAAGGTGGCGTGAGCGAGTCGAACAAGATGAAAAGGTGGGGTGATCCCGTCACCGGGTTCCCACGAGTCGGCGACGAGGCAACCGAGGATCATGACAAAAGACGAAACGGGCACGGAGCACACAAGGGAAACATCTCATACAACCACAAGCAAACGTTCTCGGGGTTATACCTTTGAAGCTTTCGTTCTCGGAGGGGTTCGAGTCGTCGAGGGACGTAGTGGAAGTAGATGTTCTCGCGAGTCGGTCGTAGAGGGAAGTAGCCGTTCCGTAGAGGTACAGGTTATGTAGCTGTTCAAGTTCCCGTAGATGTTCGGTTCGTCGAGGTACTTGTCACGTCGTAGGGGTACTCGTGGAATCTGTGTAGTCGAACTTGAAGGTCGTCGACGTCGTGGTACTTGAGGTCTCGTTCTTGCGACGGTAGTGGTACACGCATGTAGACGAACTTGACGGTTCCGAGGGCTCCGGCCACCGTGGTACTTGTCAAAAACCGCATCGGATGTAGTCGTACAGGCGTCGGGCGTCGAGGTACTTGTCGCGTCGTGGTACTTGGTGCATCTCCGAGTAGCCGAACTTGACGGAGAGGAACTTGGCGAATCCGGATGGTCCGAATAGAAAATTTGCACCCAAAGGCAACATGACATGGTGTTCTCGGTGTCCAAGGCACTGGTTGTCGTGGCGCTCGGACAGAGTGCAGCATCAGGAGCAGCAAGAGGGGCTGCATGGGAGGCACGACCATGCTCTGCTGCAAGGTCGGGGGCGCGAACATCCATGGTGTCGGGCTGAACTTGCCGGTCTCGGAGCAGCGAGGAGGAGGGGCCAGCAGGGCGGTGCAGCGGGGCGACGCGGAGGCGGGAGGGAGGCGCTCGGGGAGGCGAGGCGTAGGCAGTCGGTGTCCGTGGCCAGAGGCGGACAGCGGGGTGGCTGGACGAAGCCTTGGCGGCGACGGCGGCAGCTCTTGGCCGGCCAGGCTGCTCGAGGGGCCCCTCCCTTCGGCGACGCAGCTGGCGGCTCGTTGGAGATGGAGGGTCGCAGGCGCGCGGCGCTGGAGACGGAGGGCGCGGGCGCTGCGGCGCTGGGGCTCGGCTCGTCCCTGGAGAAGGCCGCGGCAAGCGCAGCTGCAGCCGCAGCGAGGAGCGTTCGAGGAGGAGAGGTGAGGGGCGCGAGGGAGAGGGAGACGGCGGAGGCAGCAGGCTACGAGGAGGAGGGAGGCAGGGGAGGATCGAGCAGATGGGACCGGGGAAGAGGGGACGTGGGTCGGGACGAGTGCAGCGGCTGAGGGAGAGGGAGGAGCGAGGGGTGAGAGCGAGCGCTAGCTAGGGTTCAGAAGGGGATGCGGCTGGGCCTGGCCTATGGAGGCCTAGTGGCCGGCTGGGCCTTGGGCCATGTGGGTGGAGATGGGAAAAAAATAGAGGCCTGGTTGGCCCTCTTTAATCCCTCACTTAAACTCATATTTTGTTTAACAATAAACATGAGTCACGAAAAAAGATCAGGGAGTTAGGAGAAGGGTTTAGCTAAGAATAAAATATCCCTAGAACCCTGGAATTGTGGGCTATATTAATAAAATCCTTTGGCAATTTTTAGAGACTACTAATTTATGCAAGTTTGAAAATAACTCAAACTTGAATAAATCCGTAGGACAACCAAAGCACTTCCAAAAGACATGGAAATTGGAGGAGGTGGTCTTGGCATGACCTAGTATTTATAGGAAGATATTGAACATTTTCTCGAACAGGAAAATGTCACTAGCAATAAACGAGTGAGACATGAAAAGAAGAAGCTAGTGGGGAAGGTGCACTTGACAAGGGATTTGGTGGCAAGAGAAAGATGCAAGTGTGTTTTTGGTGATTCCAAAGCACTAGGATATTTTTATAATAGCTCCCTACTATCGGGAGGATATGTTATAAAGATAAGTCACCAGTGAAATCCCTCGATTTAAATAGATCACAAGATCTATGCAATTTATTTTGTTGAGATGCAAAAGAAATAAGACATGATGGCATGATGACATGATGCAATGCAAATAAATAAATAACACAAGCACAAAAGAAACACATGGGAGAACCCGGAACATCTAGAATCTCTGGAATCTTCTGGGACGTCAGTCTTCGGGCGTCACAGAGTGTGTTTCATGAATGGATCAATGGTTAAGCATAATAGGTTAGGGATAACTTATTTTAGCATTGATATTTTGAAAGACATGGTTTGTTGATATTCTTGAGTATTAAAGTCCTCATGTTAAAACTAGACTATTGCTTGGAACCATATAAAAGTCCAATTATACATGCTAGAAAGAAAAGACATGGCAGGCACCATTCCACATCAAAATTATGTTTTTATCATTTACCTACTCGAGGACGAGCAGGAATTAAGCTTGGGGATGTTGATACGTCTCCAACGTATGTATCAATTTTTATTGTTCTATGCTATTATATTATCATTCTTGGAAGTTTTAGAATAATTTTATAGTCATTTTATATCACTTTTTTGTACTAACCTATTGATATAGTGCCAAGTGCCAGTTGCTATTTTGTGCATGTTTTTATATCGCAGGAAATCAATATCAAACGGAGTCCAAACACCGCGAAACTTTTTTGAATTTTTTATGGACCAGAAGACTCCCAATGGGCCAGAGCGGCACTTGGGAGGTGCCACTAGGGGGCACAACCCACCCCCAGGCGTGCCCAGATTGGTTGTGCCCACGTCGGTGCCCTCCAGCAACCCTTCTTCACCCTATAAATTCCCAAATGTTCCGAAACCCATCGAGGTAGACCTAGATCAGAAGTTCCGCCGCCACAAGGCTCTGTAGTCCACAAGATCCAATCTAGAGCCCTTTCCGGCACTCCGTCGGAGGGGGAAACCATCACCGGTGGCCATCTTCATCATCCCGGCGGCCACCATGATGAGGAGGGAGTAGTCCACCCTTGGGGCTGAGGGTTTGTACCAGTAGCTATGTGTTTAATCTCTCTCTCTCCTGTTCTTTAGATGCACAATCTTGATGTATTGTGGGCTTTGTTAATATAGTCGGATCATATGGTGTTTTCCCCTCTCTATCTTGTTGTGATGAATTGAGTTTTCCCTTTGAGATTTCTTAGATTGAATACTTTTATGTATTTGAGGACACTTGTTATATGTCTTGCAATTGAATACTCGTGGTAACAATGGGGTATCGTATTGATTCACTTGATATATGTTTTGGCACTCAACTTGCGGATTCCCGAGGTGACATTAGGGTAATCTATGCATAGTGGTTGATGCACGTTCTTGTCTTCGTTTCTCCGGTAGAAATATTGGGACACTCTTTGTAGTTCTTTGTGTTCGATTGAGTATTATGAATATAAATTTGTTTTGGTGTTATTTTAGTATGAACTCTTGATAGATCGATCAGAAATAATAACTTTTGTTATTTTAGTACAAACTCTTGATAGATTGATCGGAAAGAATAACTTGTGTTATTTTAGTATGAACTTTTGGATAGATCGATTAGAAAGAATAACAACAAACAATTCCTTCTTATGTTCTCTGCTAAATAGGAATTTTGGAGTGATTCATCATCGCACGTTGAGGGATGGTTATGTGATCCAATTATATTATAATTGTTGAGAGATTGCACTAGCGAAAGTATGAACCCTAGGCCTCATTTTCAAGCATTGCAATACCGTTTGTGCTGCGTTTTATCACTTGCTACCTTGCTATTTTTTATTGTTACTATTACAAAAATCAATATTTACTATCCATATTACACTTGTATCACCATGTCTTTGCCGAACTAGTGCACCTATACAATTTCCCATTGTATTTGGTATGTTGGGGACACAAGAGAATTTTTGTTATTTGGTTGCAGGGTTGTTTGAGAGAGACCATCTTCATCCTACACCTCCCACAGATTGATAAACCTTAGGTCATCCCCTTGAGGGAAGTATGCTATTGACCTACAAAACTCTGCGACTGGAGGCCCAACACGAATCTACAAGAACAAGTTGTGTAGTAGACATCACCATCCTGACAAGATCTAGAGGGCACGCATGAAGGTGATGGATGGAGAGTGCGTCTAGGTGATGCCCTGATCACCACCACTAGGACTAGAGGAGCACGACATGAGGGATAGCGATAGGGAAGACGAAGTCGGAGTCCACAAGGAAGCCCGCTAGGGTCCAACTCGGGGAGGCGGAGACATCCACACCCAACACCCTAGCAAATAGCTCTGCCGGGGGAAAAAGACCCAGGTGCAGATGATGGTGCTGCCTGCGCCTAGCTGATGGTGACGGTGCGACCCACAACTTAAGTCTGTATTTTAGCCTTCGTGCTTTACGACCGGAGACTCCTTGCCGTCGTCCTCCCCACCGGTGTGGTCATTGTCGCTGTCGCTCGAGGAGGAGCTTTTGTCTTCGGTCGAGCTCCCCGTGCAGTACCCTAAGCGAGCACCCGACCACCTGAAGACCTTAATGGAGAGAAAATTAGCCTCCATTAACTTGAAATTGAGTACATGCCCTGTGTTGGATCTCGGGTTCCGGCAAAACACTTAAGGTTCAAACTCTGGGGTGCGCACAAAGATCTCTTATTCTGTCCTAGCTTGTCCACCCACCGATCCCTAAGCCTAGATCGTCAGATATGAAGAACAAGGGACACAAAGTTTATACTGGTTCGGGCCACCGTTATGGTGTAATACCCTAATCCAGTGTGGTGTGGTGGATTGCTTTGCAGGCTGATGAAGAACTAGTACATGGACGAACTGCCTCCTGAGGAGAGGGGTTCTTGTGCTCGGGTGAGCTTGTGGTGTGTGGCCTTCTATCTGATTAGCTCAAGATGAGATGATCCCAATGGTGGTGGCTAGTCCTATTTATAGTGGCCCAGGTCCTCTGCCCAAATATTGAGCGGGAAGGGATCCCACAACGGCCAAATTTGAAGGGGGACAGCTAGTACAAGCTATCCTGACAAAAGGTGGTCTTCGCCTGCGAAAGGCTCTGGTGGTGACGCCGCCGTGGGCTCCATGGTGACCTCCGTTCCGCTGTCCTACTGGTCTTGGTCTTATTGCACCGATATGGCAACCTTTGTCTGACACCTCAGGACTCTTCGCCTACACCTGCTCCTTTAACACCAAAGAGGAAACTGGCACTCTGCGGCCGCTGGCGCCCGCCTGGCCTTGGTCGTCACTGCTCAAGTCACGAGGACCTCGCGAGGTGTCCCTCGCCTCAATATCTCCGATCCTCACGAGCCGGCCTAGTAAGGCCGCCTTAGGGGATGCCTTGTGTCATCCACCTCCTGAGGCTTGGCCCCTCGCGTTGCTGAAGATGTTGGACCGTACCAGGCCGCCTGATGAGCCACGCCCTGGGCCGCAGGCAGGAAAGTCTGGGTACCCCCGTTCCCAGAACGCAGACACCCCACCGTCAAGTTGTGGGCATGAGAAAAAGTTTTCCAGCCGCATGGGAGAACCATGACATGAGGCGCGGGGAACTCTATGTCCGCCCACATGCTGCCATTATAGCAGCCCCTCATATGCAGCCTCAACCCTAGCAGTTGTTCTACATCCATCACTCTTGTGAAAGGAGTGAGGATTCGAAGGCGGCTGCGCGGAGGCCCGCACAGGTTGACCATGAACTCCAACGGCTGATCCCTGATGTGGCCTTCATTTAGGACGAGGGCAACTGGAGGAGGGGCGATCAGGATACCGCCACGCCCTCCTCGGCCCCGGGCGCCACGACGGTCGCGCCCTTGTCCTGCACCTCCAGCTCGTGCGGTGGACTCTACCCCTACATCTCCAGCGGGGGGAGGGAGCCACTGTCGAGTAGAAGCCCTCATCGCCACTACTGGAGAACCACCGCATCCTCTTCCCCTCACCATAGTGGAAGAGGGATGCAAGGAGAAGAAGAAGGAGGACATGTGTGTGGGTAAGCCCTCTGGCCACTATCGGATACAAGGCTCCACAGACCCTTGATAGATTCGAACACTGGGGTGCGTGCGAAGAACTCAACTTCCCTCTCTGCCTGCTCGTCGATCTCATGTCCTAGCTCGATGAACAGGAAGGAAATGGGGCAAGGCAGTTTACCCAGGTTCGGGCCACCTCGCAGTGTAATACCCTACTCCTGCTTTGTGGTGGATTGCCTCGAGGTGGGCTGAGGATGAACCAGTACAGTGGTGGAACAACCTCAGGAGGTGTGTTCTTGCTTGTGTGGTGGTGAGGGTGGTTTGAATGATCCGTCCCCTTCAAGGGTGGTGGCTAGGCTATATTTATAGTGGCCTCGGTCAACTTCCCCCAAAATGGAGGCGGGAAGGGATCCCGCAATGACCAAATTAGAAGGGAGACAACTAGTACATCTTATCCCAACGAAAGGTGGTCTTCGCCTGCAAAGCTTCTGGTCATGACGCCATGGTGGGCTCGGTGATGACCTTCGTCCTGTTGTCCTGGCGATCTTGGTCTTGTTGCATGGAAATGGAAATCTTTGGCTGATTCCTCGGGTCTCCGTGCCTACGCTTGCTTCTTTGGCACTAAAGAGGAAACATGCTGCACTGCGCCCGCTGGCACCCGCATAGCCTTGGTCGTCATGGCTTGCGTCATCTGAACCTCATGAGGTGGAGGCTTGCATATAGATCTCCGCTCCTTCTGGTGGCCTTGGCGTCGTTTGCCTCGCGAGGCTTGGCCCCTCACGAGGGCCTTGTGTGTTGATGCTAAAGATGGGTCATACCAGGCTGGTGAAGGAGCCATGCCATGAGCCACAGGCAGGCAAGTCTGGGTACTCTGGTTCCTAGAACGCCGACAGTCGCGCCTCCTCTTATAGGAGAACATGGTTGTGGGCTGGCTCCCCACCACCAAGAAGGCAACCGCCTCGCTCCGCCAATCTAGTCCCTCTGTGTTACTTACGACGTCCATAATCAGGAACCGCTCTCCTGCGCCTATCCACAACATTGAGTTTCCTGCCGTGGCACTGATTCCCACACCCTGCACATCCGCCACCAACCCTACGCGATGCGTGCATCGTACGTGACGGAAACAACATGGGTAGTGGGATGAGTAAAATGGCAGATACCTTGCCACGAAGGCGGGTAGCCCACAATCCACTACATGGGTCACCCCACGTCGTTTAGCACGACGCACAAAAAAAAACTAGAAACTGATTCAATCACAGGTTAATGAAGAAGCAAAGGAGATATCAAGGAAGAATAGAATACCATTTTAGTTTGACTAAAGTGATTTGCATGTGTACTTTTAGGGCCTGCCCCAACGATGCTTGGTAGCATGTATGTGCCAGGACCGGCGGCTCCTTTTGATGCAACGAACATTGATGATCGTTCCTCTGACTGTACACACGCGTGTTGACAAAGCCATAGCTAGACCAACATACAGAGTAAGGCCAAGCCAGAACAGCAGCTCTTTGTGTGATCAAAGAGCGGATCAAGAAGACCAAGACAACAGAGACAATGGAGCATCACCTTGGGAAAGCCTCCCTTGTCGGGCAGGAGAGCCTGGCCGGGTCGAGGCCGCCCCAAGGACAAGTCCAAGGTTTCCCTGATAGGCTTGCCGGGTCCGCCAAGGGCAAATCTCCCAGCCAAGGCGCCACCGCTCCACCTCACGATGACGCATGTCAGTTATCAGTGCGGTGTCGAGCTCCCAAGTGAGTAAGTGGCTTCCTCTAAGAATGTAGTAGCCATTTGGAAGATAGATTACTCTCATATGAAACTTATCCAGAGGTGTGTCAAGAAGATAAGGAGAAGATGATTAAGTGGCACGGCAGGCTTGTCGGGTTGCATCCTTAGCGTGACACCTAGCAGCGCATTTAATGCACTTTGTCCTAACTGCCAGAGTTAGGTATGATAGCACTGTTAGTTATCTAATCATGAGATAAAGACCATTTTGCCACAATGGTCACCCCTTAAGCTATAAAAGGAGGTCCGAGCCAGGTTCGGGCCCTCGCACACTTGTATGCACGTAGTTGCTCTCCTCGATGCTACCTTGCCGGGCTTGAGTGCTGCTTGTTCTTGGCATCCTTTCATCCAATCAACCAAAAGTAGTAGTTGGGTTTTACGCCTCATGGTGGCCCGAACTTGGGTAAAAGCCACCAACGTCACCATTGTCATGTTGCTTTATGGCCTCCGCTCTTTGTGCAACGTGAGCTCCCCTCTTGCCGAACCACCAGGAGCCGATGGCCCCATAGGTGATTGTGTTCCTCCACAACACGGAGGGAAGTTTCTCCGGTAAAACAGCTCTGCCAGAGCCCTAGATTGCTTCAGCCCAGGTTCCGCCTCGGGACGGCGACGCTTTGTCCCGAAAGCTCCCTTCTTATTTTTCTAGGTCAAAACTCTCCATGTAGCAGAAGATGGCCGTCGGATGATGGCCAGGTGGCTTACAAGCATTGGGAGAGCGCCCTGGGGGGTAGGGCGTGTCCCCCAGGCTTGTGGCCACCTGGTGGGTCCCCTTCTGGTTTTTTCTTCGCCCAATATTTTTATATATACCAAAATAATCCTCCGTAAAATTTCGGCACATTTGGAGTTGTGCAGAATAGGTATCTTAGATTTGCTCCTTTTCGGTCCAGAATTCTAGCTGTCGGCACTCTCCCTCTTTATGTAAATCTTGTAAAATAAGAGAGAAAAGGCATAAGTATTATACCATATTGTGAAATAACAGTCCATAATGCAATATGTATGAACATAAAAGCATGATGCAAAATGGATGCATCAACTCCCCTAAGCTTAGACCTCGCTTGTACTCAAGCAAAAGCCAAAATCAATTATGATGACCACATGTTTGGAGATAGAGGTGTCAATAACATAAAATACAGACATGAGGGCATCATGATCATCTTAAGAACAACTAGATATTGTCATATAACTTCTTATACCAAAGTGATAATTCGGTCACAAAGTAAAGTATGAATCACAAACCTTATTGAAAACTAACAAATTATGATCTCAGTCATTGAAGCAATTGCAATTTATCATAACATCGGAAAGAGTCAATGTAAGAGCTTTTATATAGCAAGTTCACATATTCAACTATCTTTTAATCTTTCATAATTTCTAACACTCACACGATACTTATGAGATCAAAGCTTCAATCAAACACATAAGCACATAGGGGCTTATAGTATTGCCTCCCAACAATTTACCTCAAGGGTAATGTCAAAAATAATAGTTTATGATCTTCAGTCGAACAAAAACTAAAGGACTAGATCATGCTAATTTTTTTATTCTACTAGTTCAAGATATAACCAACAAGATCGAACTAAGATAGACGATAAAGGTAAAGTGTGATGGTGATACAATACCGGGACACCTCCCCCAGGCTTGGCACAAGCCAAGGGGAGTGCCCATACCCATGTACTCAAGTCTCCTTCTTTGGTGGTGGTGATGATGAGGTTCATGATGTCGACACTTGTTCTCCGTCTTCCAAGGCATAGGCTCACCATCGTAGAAGGATGAACGAGTCTCCGGATTCTCAAATCTGCAGCCAAACTCTTCTTCTTAAATCTATACTCATACTCACTGTTTGGGTTTTGCAGGTCATACATTTGTGCTTGGATATGCTTCTTTTTCTCATGAAGCATGAAGATGGCCTTTCCAATATCTTTGGTGTCCACCTTGTGGTCACGGGTAAATTCCGTGATCATGGATTGGTTAGCATTGAGTCCCCGTTCCACCATCCCTTGGCACTTGAAGACCTCCTACTCCAACGCTTCAAGCCCGGCATCCATGCTTCTAGTCCTCCTTGGCCTTGAACATCCCAGATGTGAAGCACCCCCTTGTGCAGCTCAATGGTTTGAGGTTGTATCATCACCTCCAGAAGGTAGGGGTTGATGACCTTCTCAAAGAAATTGTCCTTGGAGGTACTTGGGAACGTCACGATGATCTAGATCTGTAAGAAAAACTGCTCGAAACCAGAATAGAGGATATTGCCGTGATACAGTGGTCCAAACCTTCGGGAGATTATATAATGAATTTTTACCATGCAAAACAAGTATTGTGGGAGAAAACGGGGTCCGAATGGCACACAAGGTGGCCACAAGCCTAGGAGGCGTGCCTAGGGGGTATGGCGTGCCCCCATGGCGTGTCGCCTCTTGTTGTGCTTTTCGGACTACCTTTTATTTCCCTAAAAAATATTGCAAAACGGAGTAAAATTGCGTTTGGAAAACTTTTGGAGTCGGTTTACTTACCGTATCACATACCTATTCCTTTTCAGAGTTCTGTAGCGTGCTGGAAAGTTTCCCTTATGTACTCCTCCGGTGATATGGTATGAATAATATTTGTTTCGACATTTATGGGAGTACCTAAGATATAATGTTTGATTCTTTGCCCGTTTACCACCCTCGGGTTATTGCCCTCGGCATTGTTGATCTTGATGCACCAAAACGATATACTTCCTCGATAATGTAAGGTCCTTCCCATTTAGAGAGAAGTTTCCTTGCAAAAAACCTTAAACTAGAATTGTATAGCAAGACTTGGTCACCTACATTAAGTTCCCGTTTTTGTATTCCTTTGTCATGCCACCTTTAACTTTTTCTTTAAATAATTTGGCATTTTCATAGGCTTGGGTTCTCCATTCATCAAATGAGCTAATGTCAAATAGCCTCTTTTGACCGGTAAGTTTAAAATCATAATTAAGTTCTTTAATTTCCCAATATGCTTTGTGTTCTAGTTCAAGAGGTAAGTAACAGGATTTTCCATAAACCATTTTATACGGAGACATGCCCATTGGATTTTTGTAGGCAATTCTATAATGCCATACTACATCATCAAGATTTTGAGACCAATTCTTCCTAGATCTATGGACTGTATTTTGCAAGATTATTTTTTCTTCCCTATTGCTTGGCTCTACTTGACTACTAGACTGAGAGGGTGATAAGGTGAGGTAATTCTATGGTTAACATCATATTTAGCAAGTAGTTCATGGGAATTACCATGAATGAAGTGTGAAACACCATCACACATTAAATATCTAGGGACTCCAAACCTTAGGAAAATAACCTTATTTAAGCATTTTACTAACAAAAAGGCCCGCGCGTTGCAACGGGAGAAAAAATTCACTCATATCTCTAGTTGGGTCAATTGGACAAACTGTGTGTGGCTGGTTGGCAGGTTATGAGATCGAACCCTCCCATCCGCAATTTTGTTTTTCTCCGGACCTAGGCCACAGTGCGCCGCTAGATAGTCTTCCTCCATTGGGCCAAAACGGGTGGCAAGTAACGAAACTAAATAGCGTACATGAAATTAATTGAAGTGGGACCAAATGAAGCGGGACGAAACCAAGAATATCACCTCCCTTTAATAGTAGGTATAGAATAGAGGTGTTATGATCAGCACTACTATTTGGAATAGCTTCTACCCCCTTAGTAACGTAACCAACATCAACTAAAATATGTGTAAACCCATTACAGGATGGAAAAGGTCCAATGAATTCAAAACCCCAGACATCAAATGGTTCAATAACAAGTGAATAAATCATAGGCATTTCCTGATGTCTACTAATATTACCAAGACATTCATCACAAGAAAAGACAAACTTACAGGCGTCTTTAAAAAGAGTAGGCCAATAAAAACCAGATTGTAGTACTTGTGTGAAGTTCTGTCTCTTGGATGGTGTCCTCCGTAGGCCTCGGAGTGACACTTGTGTAGGATTTGTTCCTCATCTACTCCTTTATAAAGGTGTGGATCATCCCGGAAGTAGTGTCTTAAATCATAGAAAAACTTTATCTTGTGTTGGCATGTGAAACTAGGTGGTATAAATTTAGCAACGATATAATTAGCATAGTCTGCGTACCATGGAGTACTATGAGAAGTGTTTATGACCGCTAATTGTTCATTGGGAAAGCTATCATCAATGGGTAGTGGGTCATCAGGAATATTTTCTAACCTAGACAAGTTGTCTGCTACTAGGGTCTCAGCTCCTTTGCTATCAATGATATGTAAATCAAATTCTTGTAGTAAGAGAACCCACCTAATAAGTCTAGGTTTAGCATATTTCTTTTCCATAAGATATTTAATAGTAGCATGATCAATGTGGATAGTTACTTTAGATTCAACAATATAGGATCTGAATTTATCACAAGCAAACACGACCGTTAAGAATTCCTTATCAGTAGTAGCATAGTTTCTTTGGGCACTGTCTAGAGTTTTACTAGCATAATGGATAACAATTAATTTCTTATCAACTCTTTGTCCTTGAACAACACCAATATCACTAGCATCACACATAATTTCAAAGGGTAGGTTCCAATCAGGCGGTTGAACAATAGGTGCAGAGACTAAGGCTTTCTTAAGTATTTCAAAGGCTTTTGCACAATCATCCTCAAAAACAAATGGAATTGCAAAAGATTAGTAAGAGGCCTAGAAATTCCAGAGTAGTCTTTAATAAATCTTCGATAGAAGCCAACATGACCAAGGAAACTTCGTATACCTTTGATATGTTTAGGACACATCATTTTTTCAATAACATCAACCTTAGCTATATTAACTTCAATAACTCTTTCGTACATTTTATGCCCCAAGATAATACCTTCATTAACCATAAAGTGGCACTTCTCCCAATTCAACACAAGCTTAGTTTCTTCACATCTCTGCAAAACTCGATCAAGGTTGCTTAAGCAATCATCAAAAGAAGTTCCATAAACGGAAAAGTCATCCATGAAAGCCTCAACAATCTTTTCACAAAAATCAGAGAATATAGCGGGCATACATCTTTGAAAGGTAGCAGGTGCATTGCATAAACCAAAAGGCATACATTTATAGGCAAAGGAACCAAAAGGGCATGTAAAAGTAGTTCTTTCTTGATCCTCTTGTGACACATGTATTTGGGAAAAACCAGAATATCCATCTAGAAGGCAAAAGTGTGTATATTTTGATAACCTTTCTAGCATTTGATCTATAATGATCTTTCCTAGTAGCTTTGTTTAATTTTCTAAATCAATTACCATCCTATAACCTGTAATAATTCTTTGTGGAATATATTCATTTTTATCATTAGGAACAACAGTATCCCTTCTTAGGGATACAATGAATGGGGATTACCCATTTACTATCAGATATGGGATAGATTATACTTGCTTCCAGAAGTATTAATATTACATTTATCACCACTTTCTTCATCTTAGAATTTAACCGTCGCTAATGGTCAAGAACTGGTTTAGTGTTTGGTTCCACCTTAATTTTGTGTTGGCATAAAGTGGGACTAATGCCCTTAAGATCATCAAGAGTATATCCAATAGCGGCACGGTGCTTCCTCAGAGTTTTAAATATCTCTTTTCTTCATGCTCTGAAAGGTTAGCACTAATAATAACATGATATATCTTCTTTTCATCAAGACAAGCATATTTTAGAGTATTGGGTAATTGTTTAAGATCACACACAAGCTCACTCTTGGGTGGTAGAGGATATCCAAGAGTTTCAATAGGTAATTTGTGTTTCAAAACATGCATTTATTTAAAGAATATCCCATCTATTTCATTTCTTTCATCCATGAACATATCATTTTCATGGTCTAGCAAATATTGCTCTAAAGGGTTTGTAGGAGGTACAACAATAGAAGCAAGACCAGTAATTGCATGCATACCATATGGATCTTTATCATGAGATTTTCTATAGAATTTATAGAAATTAAACTAATGATACATCACCGAAATTAACATTGACCGTTTCTTTAGTGTAACCAATTTTAGCATTCACTGTGTTCAAGAAAGGTCTACCAAATATAATGGGACAAAAGTCATCTTGTGGGGAACCAAGAACTAGAAAATCAGTAGGGTATTTTATTTTCCCACACAAGACCTAGACATCTCTAACAATCCCCAGTGGTGTGATACTATCTTTGTTTGCAAGTTTAATAGTAACATCAATATCTTCTATCTCAGCGGGTGCAATATCATTCATAATTTCTTGATAAAGAGTAAAAGGGATAGCACTCACATTGTCGGGGTACACAAACAAGGGTGTATGTTTTCCCCTCACTCGTGCCCCGAAAACAAGCCAACGGGCCCAAGGAGAAGTTTACAACACCAGGCTTAGATCAAGGCATGAAGGTATCATCTCTTTGAGGAATCAGAGAGCTGGCCAAGGAGATCAAGACAACCAAGACAAGCCAAAGGAGCAAGATATCGCCAAGGGAAAAAACCTCACTTGTCGAGTAGGCGAGCTCGCCAAGGTCAGGACCGCCCGGAAGCAAGCCTCCGAGATCTCCTCCGCAGGCCTGCTGGGGCTCGCGGAGGCAAACCACGACCTCACAATGACACCCGTCATCAATCAGTGCGGTGTCAAGCTCCCAAGTGGCTCAGTGGCAGCCCCTTGCCACATGGCAGCCACTTCCTACAAAAAGAACCCCCAAATGACACTCGTCCTGAGACGTGTCAAGCAAGCAGGTGCGAAGCTAGCAAAGCGGCCCGGTGATACGTCCAAAACGTATCTATAATTTCTGCTTGATCCATGCCTCTTTTGGGTGATATTGCTATGTTATTTATACACTTCCATACACTTTTGATCATATTTCGACTAACCTATTAACTCAGTGCACCCCAGTGCCAGTTTCTGTTTTCTGCTGTTTTTGTATTTCAGGTTTTCCCGTCACGAAAACTGTCAGAAAAATCCCGGAAAAATTATATAAAAAATCAGCGTTCCGGAAGCTTCCACACGGCCGAAGAAGGGCCGGAGGGGGGCCACCAGGGCTCCAGGCGCCCTGGTGGCGCGAACCCCCTCCTGGCCGCGCCAGGGCGGCGCCTGGGCCCCCCAGGCCTCCGCCGATGCCCCCCTTTGGCATATATTTATATCGCGTCCCGAAACACTCGAGGACGGAACCCTTTTTCGCGATCTCATCTCTGTTCCGCCGCCGCCGCACTTCCAAGATCGGGAGCACCAGGAGAACTCTTCCCGGCACCCTGCCGGAGGGGAGGATCACCACCGGGAGCCTCTCCACCACCATGGACGCCTCCCGGATGAGTTGTGAGTAGTCTCCCTTGGACCATGGGTCCATGACCAGTAGCTATGTGATGTTCTCCTCCCCTTCTTGTGTTGGGGAACGTTGCATGGGAAACAAAAAATTTCCTACGCTCACCAAGATCAATCTAGGAGATGCATCTACGAGAGAAGAGTCGGATCCACATACCCTTGTAGATCGCTAAGCGGAAGCGTTGCTAGAACGCGGTTGATGGAGTCGTACTCGCGGCGATTCAAATCGCGGAAGATCCGATCTAGCGCCGAACGGACGGCGCCTCTGTGTTGATTCAACACACGTGCAGCCCGGTGACGTCTCACACGCCTTGATCCAGCAAGGAGAGAGGGAGAGGTTGGGGAAGACTCCATCCAACAGCAGCACGACGGCGTGGTGGTGGTGGAGGAGCGCGGGACTCCAGCAGGGCTTCGCCAAGCGCTGCAAGAGACGAGGAGGGAGAGGGGTAGGGCTGCGCCAAGAGGGAGACGTTCTCATCTGTCTAGCAGCCCCAAAACCTCACATATATATAGGGGGAAGGGAGGGCTGCGCCCCCTTTAGGGTTTCCCACCCCTAGGGGTGCGGCCAGCCCTAGAAACCCATCTAGGGTGCGGCCAAAGGGGGGGAGAGAGAGGGGGCGCCCTAGGGTGGGCCTTAAGGCCCATCTGGACCTAGGGTTTGCCCCCCTCCACTCTCCATGCGCCTTGGGACTTGGTGGGGGGGCGCACCAGCCCCCTTGGGGCTGGTCCCCTCCCACACTTAGCCCACGCAGCCTTCAGGGGCTGGTGGCCCCACCTGGTGGACCCCCCGGGACCCTCCCGGTGGTCCCGGTACATTACCGATATCGCCCGAAACTTTTCCGGTGACCAAAACAGGACTTCCCATATATGAATCTTTACCTCCGGACCATTCCGGAACTCCTCGTGACGTCCGGGATCTCATCCGGGACTCCGAACAACATTCGGTAACCGCGTACATACTTTCCCTATAACCCTAGCGTCATCGAACCTTAAGTGTGTAGACCCTACGGGCTCGGGAACCATGTAGACATGACCGAGACAACTCTCCGGCCAATAACCAACAGCGGGATCTGGATACCCATGTTGGCTCCCACATGTTCCATGATGATCTCATCGGATGAACCACGATGTCAAGGATTCAATCAATCCCGTATACGATTCCCTTTGTCTATCGGTATAGCACTTGCCCGAGATTCGATCGTCGGTATACCGATACCTTGCTCAATCTCGTTACCGGCAAGCCTCTTTACTCGTTCCGTAACACATCATCCCGTGATCAACTCCTTGATCACATATTGTGCACATTATGATGATGTCCTACCGAGTGGGCCCAGAGATACCTCTCCGTCATACGGAGTGACAAATCCCAGTCTCGATTCGTGCCAACCCACCAGACACTTTCGGAGATACCTGTAGTGCACCTTTATAGCCACCCAGTTACGTTGTGACGTTTGGTACACCCAAAGTATTCCTACGGTATCCGGGAGTTGCACAATCTCATGGTCTAAGGAAAAGATACTTGACATATAGAAAAGCTTTAGCATACGAACTACACGATCTGTGCTACGCTTAGGATTGGGTCTTGTCCATCACATCATTCTCCTAATGATGTGATCCCGTTATCAACGACATCCAATGTCCATGGTCAGGAAACCGTAACCATCTATTGATCAACGAGCTAGTCATCTAGAGGCTTACTAGGGACATGGTGTTTGTCTATGTATCCACACATGTATCTGAGTTTCCTATCAATACAATTCTAGCATGGATAATAAACGATTATCGTGAACAAGGAAATATAATAATAACCAATTTATTATTGCCTCTAGGGCATATTTCCAACAGTCTCCCACTTGCACTAGAGTCAATAATCTAGTTCACATTGCCATGTGATTAACACTCACAGGTCACATCGCCATGTGACTAACATCCAAAGAGTTCACTAGAGTCAGTAATCTAGTTCACATCAATATGTGATTAATACTCAATGAGTTCTGGGTTTGATCATGTTATGCTTGTGAGAGAGGTTGTAGTCAACGGGTCTGCAATATTCAGATCCCTACGTTCCTCGCAAAACCTTATGTCATATCGTAGATGCTACTGTCACGTTCCACTTGGAGCTATTCCAAACTGTTGCTCCATTATACGTATCCGGTATCTCCACTTAGAGTTATCCGGATAGGTGTTAAGCTTGCATCGACGTAACTCTTTACGTCGAACTCTTTATCACCTCCATAACCGAGAAACATTTCCTTACTCCTCTAAGGATAATTTTGACCACTATCTAGTAATCCACTCCTGGATCACCTTTGTACCCTCTTGCCAGACATGTGGCAAGGCACACATCAGGTGCGGTACTTAGCATGGCATACCGTATAGAGCCTATGACAAAAGCATAGGGGACGACCTTCCTCCTTCCTCTTTCTTCTGCCGTGGTCAAGCTTTGAGTCTTACTCAACTTCACACCTTATAACTCAGGTAAGAATTCTTTCTTTAACTGACCTATTTTGAACTCCTTCAAAATCATGTCAAAGGTGTGTGTTCCTTTTGAAAGTATCATCAGGCGTCTTGATCCATCTCTATAGATCTTGATGCCCAATTATGTAAGAAACTTTATCCAGGTCTTCCTTTGAAAAACTCCTTTCAAACAACCCTTTACGCTTTCCAGAAATTCAACATCATTTCGGATCAACCATATGTCATTCACATATACTTATCAGAAATGTTGTAGTGCTCCCACTCACTTTATTGCAAATACAAGTTTCTAACAAACTTTGTATACCCAAAAACTTTGATCACTCCATCAAAGCATATATTCCGACTCCGAGATGCTTGCTCTAGTCCATAGAAGGATCGCTGGAGCTAGCATATCTTTTAGCATCCTTAGGATCGACAAAACCTTTCTGATTGTATCATATACAACCTTTCCTTACGAAAACTGGTAAGGAAACTTGTTTTGTCATCCATCTGCCAGATTTTCATAAATGCAGCTAATGCTAACATGATTCCGACGGACTTAAGCATCGCTACGGGTGAGAAAATCTCATCGTAGTCAACTCCTTGAACTTGTGGAAAACTCTTCGCCACAAGTCGAGCTTCATAGACGGTGACATTACCGTCCACGTCCGTCTTTTTCCTAAAGATCCATTTATCTCAATGGCTTGCCAGTCATCGGGCAAGTCCACCAAAGTCCATACTTTGTTTCGATACATGGATCCTATCTCGGATTTCTCGGCTTCTAACCATTTGTCGGAATATGGGCCCACCATCGCTTCTCCATAGTTCGTAGGTTCATTATTGTCCAACAACATGACATCTAAGACAGGATCACCGTACCACTCAGGAGTAGTACTTATCCTTGTCGACCCACGAGGTTCGATAGGAACTTGATCTGGAGCTTCATGATCACTATCATTAGTTTCCTATTCAACTGTCGTAGGTTCCACAGAAACATCTTTCTGTGTTGCACTACTATCCGGTTGAAGTGAGGGTTTGACAACCTCATCAAGTTCTATCTTCCTCCCACTCAATTCTTTCGAGAGAAACTCCTTCTCGAGAAAGGACCCGTTCTTAGGGACAAACATTTTTGCCCTTGGATCTGAGATAGGAGGTATACCCAACTGTTACCTTTGGGTATCCTATGAAGATGTATTTGTCCGCTTTGGGTTCGAGATTTTCCCGGCTGAAGCCATAAGCCTCGCAGCCCCAAACATTGAGAAACGACAACTACGGTATCTTGCCAGACCTTAGTTCATATGGCGTTGTCTCAACAGACTTATATGGTGCCCTATATAAAGTGAATGCAGCTGTCTCTAATGCATAACCTCAAAATAATAGCGGTAGATCGGTAAGATACATCATAGATCGCACCATATCTCATAAGGTTCGATTACGATGTCCGGACACACCATTACGCTGTGGTGTTCCAGGGGACTTCAACTACGAAACAATTCCACAATGTCTTAAGTGATTGCCAAACTCATAATTCAGATAATATCCCCTTGATCAGATCGTAGGAACATGATCTTCTTGTTATGATGATTCTTAATCTTCACTCTGAAATTTTTGAACCTTTCAAACGTTTCAGACTTTTGCTTCATTAAGTAAATATACCATATCTACTCAAATCGTCAGTGAAGATGAGAAAATAACGATATCCACCACACGCCTTAATTCTCATTGGATCACATACATCAGCATGTACGATTTCCAATAAGTCACTTACCCGTTTCATTGTACCTGAAAACGAGATCTCAGTCATCCTGCCCATGAGGCATGGCTCGCATGTGTCAAGCGATTCAAAATCAAGTGACTCCAAACGTCCATCAGCATGGAGTTTCTTCATGCATTTTATGCCAAAATGACCTAAGCGGCAGTGCCACAAGAAAGTGGTACTATCATTATTAACTCTACATCTTTTGGCTTTAATATTATCATTATGTGTATTACCATGATCGAGATTCAACGAACCATTGGGTGCATGACCATAAAGGTATTATTCATGTAAACAGAATAACCATTATTCTCTAACTTAAATGAATAACCGTATTGCGATGAACATGATCTAATCATTTTCATGCTCAACGTAGACACCTGATAACATTTATCTAGGTTCAACACTAATCTCGAAAATAGAGGAAGTGTGCGATGGTGATCTCATCAACCTTGGAAACACTTCCAACACACATCGTCACCTCGCCCTTAGCTAGTCTCCGTTCAGTCCGTAGCTTTTGCTTCAAGTCACTAATAATAGCAACTGAACTGGTATCCAATACCAGGTGCTACAAGGAGTACTACTAAGGTACACATCAATAACACGTATATCAAATATACTTTGTTGAAGTTGCCAGCTATCATATCTACCATGTATTTGGGGTGGTTCCGCTACCATGTGACCGTTCCCCTTACAATAGAAGCACTTAGTCTCGAGGTTTGGGTTCAACCATGGGTTCCTTCATCAGAGCGACAACAGGTTTGCCATTCATGAAGTTTCCCTTCTAGCCCTTACCCTTTTGAAACCAGTGGTCTTGTTAAACCATCAACACTTGATGCTCCTTCTTGATCTCTACTTTTGCGGTACTAAGAACCGCTGACAGCACCGGGATTATCACCATCCTTTGCATGTCATAGTTCATCACGAAGTTCTAGTAGCTTGGTGATAGTGTCTAGAGCATTCCGTCAACCACTATCTCACCTGGAAGATTAACTCCCACTTGGTTCAAGTGATTTTAGCACCCAGACATTCTGAGCACACGCTCACTAGTTGAGCTATTCTCCTCCATATTTTTGGCAAAGGAACTTGTCAGAGGTATCATACCTCTCAACACGGGCATGAGCCTGAAATCCCAATTTCAGCTCTTAGAACATCTCATATGTTCCATGGCGTTCAAAACGTCATTGGAATCCCGATTCTAAGCCGTAAAGTATGGTGCACTAAACTATCAAGTAGTCATCAGGACGTCTCTGTCAGGTGTTCACAACATCCACAGACAACGTTGTAGGGGTTTGCACATCGAGCGGTGCATCAAAGACGTAAGCTTTCTGTGCAGCAGTGAGGACACTCCTCGGACTACGGACCCAGTCCGCATCATTGCTTACAATTATCTTTCAACTTAGTCTTTCTCTAGGATCGTATTAAACAGGGAGCTACAACGCAGTTATTGGTCTACAACATAATTTGCAAAGGCAACTTAGACTATTGTTCATGATAATTGAGTTTAACTAATCAAATTACTTATAACTTCCACTCAAATTGACATCCCTCTGGTCATCCGATCGTGACATGATCCAAATCCACCAACCCAAGTCCGATCATCACGTGAGATGAGGTGGTGTCAATGGTGAACATCTTCATGTTGATCATATCTACTATATGACTCATGCTCGACCTTTCGGTCTTCCGTGTTCCGAGGCCATGTCTGTACATGCTAGGCTCGTCAAGTCTAACCCGAGTGTTCTGCATGAGCAAAACTGGCTTGCACCCGTTGTATGCGAACGTAGAGTCTATCACACCCGATCATCACGTGGTGCTTCGAAACGACGAACCTTCGCAACGGTGCACACTCGGGGGGAACACAATTTCATCTTGAAATTTTAGTGAGGGATCATCTTATAATGCTACCGTCGTCCTAAGCAAAATAAGATGCATAAAAGGATTAACATCACATGCAAATCATAAGTGACATGATATGGCCATCAACTCGTGCTTTTGATCTCCATCTCCAAAGCACCGGCATGATCTCCATCGTCATCGGCGTAACACCATGATCCCCATCATCATGATCTCCATCATCGTGTCGCCATCGGGGTTGTCGCGCGCCCACCATGCTCTTACTACTATTGCTACCGTTTAGCGATAAAGTAAAGCATTACATAGCGCTTAATGATTGACACGCAGGTCATACAAAAATTAAATACAACCCTATGGCTCCTGCCGGTTGCCGTATACATCGACATGCAAGTCGATATTAACTATTACAACATGATCATCTCATACATCAAATATATCTCATCATGTCATTGGCCATATCATATCACAAACATACCCTGCAAAAACAAGTTAGATGTCCTCTAATTTGTTGTTGCATGTTTTACGTGGCTGCTATGGGTATCTAGCAAGAACGCTTCTTACCTACGCAAAGCCACAACGGTGATATTTAAGTTGCTATTTAACCTTCTACAAGGACCGCCTTTGTCGAATCCGATTCAACTAAGGTGGGAGAGACAGACACCCGCTAGCCATCTTATGCAACAAAAGTCACATGTCTGTCGATGGAACCGGTCTCATGTACGAGGACATGTAAGGTTGGTCCGAGCCGCTTCATCCCACAATACCGCTGAATCAAGAAAAGACCAAGGAGGGAAGCAATCTAAACATCAACGCCCACAAACTCCTTTGTGTTCTACTCGTGATTGCATCTACGCAAAGACCTGGCTCATGATGCCACTGTTGGGGAACGTTGCATGGGAAACAAAAATTTTCCTACGCTCACCAAGATCAATCTAGGAGATGCATCTACGAGAGAAGAGTCGGATCCACATACCCTTGTAGATCGCTAAGCGGAAGCGTTGCTAGAACGCGGTTGATGGAGTCGTACTCGCGGCGATTCAAATCGCGGAAGATCCGATCTAGCGCCGAACGGACGGCGCCTCTGTGTTGATTCAACACACGTGCAGCCCGGTGACGTCTCCCACGCCTTGATCCAGCAAGGAGAGAGGGAGAGGTTGGGGAAGACTCCATCCAACAGCAGCACGACGGCGTGGTGGTGGTGGAGGAGCGCGGGACTCCAGCAGGGCTTCGCCAAGCGCTGCAAGAGACGAGGAGGGAGAGGGGTAGGGCTGCGCCAAGAGGGAGACGTTCTCATCTGTCTAGCAGCCCCAAAACCTCACATATATATAGGGGGAAGGGAGGGCTGCGCCCCCTTTAGGGTTTCCCACCCCTAGGGGTGCGGCCAGCCCTAGAAACCCATCTAGGGTGCGGCCAAAGGGGGGGAGAGAGAGGGGGCGCCCTAGGGTGGGCCTTAAGGCCCATCTGGACCTAGGGTTTGCCCCCCTCCACTCTCCATGCGCCTTCGGACTTGGTGGGGGGGCGCACCAGCCCCCTTGGGGCTGGTCCCCTCCCACACTTAGCCCACGCAGCCTTCAGGGGCTGGTGGCCCCACCTGGTGGACCCCCCGGGACCCTCCCGGTGGTCCCGGTACATTACCGATATCGCCCGAAACTTTTCCGGTGACCAAAACAGGACTTCCCATATATGAATCTTTACCTCCGGACCATTCCGGAACTCCTCGTGACGTCCGGGATCTCATCCGGGACCCCGAACAACATTCGGTAACCGCGTACATACATTCCCTATAACCCTAGCGTCATCGAACCTTAAGTGTGTAGACCCTACGGGCTCGGGAACCATGTAGACATGACCGAGACAACTCTCCGGCCAATAACCAACAGCGGGATCTGGATACCCATGTTGGCTCCCACATGTTCCACGATGATCTCATCGGATGAACCACGATGTCAAGGATTCAATCAATCCCGTATACGATTCCCTTTGTCTATCGGTATAGCACTTGCCCGAGATTCGATCGTCGGTATACCGATACCTTGCTCAATCTCGTTACCGGCAAGTCTCTTTACTCGTTCTATAACACATCATCCCGTGATCAACTCCTTGATCACATATTGTGCACATTATGATGATGTCCTACCGAGTGGGCCCAGAGATACCTCTCTGTCATACGGAGTGACAAATCCCAGTCTCGATTCGTGCCAACCCAACAGACACTTTCGGAGATACATGTAGTGCACCTTTATAGCCACCCAGTTACGTTGTGACGTTTGGTACACCCAAAGCATTCCTACGGTATCCGGGAGTTGCACAATCTCATGGTCTAAGGAAAAGATACTTGACATATAGAAAAGCTTTAGCATACGAACTACACGATCTGTGCTAGGCTTAGGATTGGGTCTTGTCCATCACATCATTCTCCTAATGATGTGATCCCGTTATCAACGACATCCAATGTCCATGGTCAGGAAACCGTAACCATCTATTGATCAACGAGCTAGTCATCTAGAGGCTTACTAGGGACATGGTGTTTGTCTATGTATCCACACATGTATCTGAGTTTCCTATCAATACAATTCTAGCATGGATAATAAACGATTATCGTGAACAAGGAAATATAATAATAACCAATTTATTATTGCCTCTAGGGCATATTTCCAACATCTTGTGCTTCACTAATTAGACCTCGTGAGCTGCCCTACATGATCGAGGCACATATGTAATCCTTATGCTGTTGCTATGTTGAGTTTGCTGGGATCCGATGGATTGTGAGATTATGTTCAGATTGTGTTTGAGTAATATATTTGATTTACCTCTTTTATATTTATGTTCTTAAGTAATTCTTGCATGTTCTCCGTTGCTATTTATTGCTTTGGCCAAGTAGTAGGTAGTGAGTCCAAGAGGGAACGTTATGCTCGATTGTGGGTTCATGCCCCTCGATGACTAGCTTGAGTGACAGAAACATGAGTCTAGGGGATGTGCTGTTGCCACAAGGGGGAAAACAACGGTGCTTGTGCCCGCGGGTGCAAGGATTGTTTACTTTACGCAAAGTTCTTTTAATGGAGTTGTCTGTTGCTTTGAGTTTACACTATGGGTGGGACTCGCAACTTAATACCAGCGAGATGTTCTGGATAGATATCTCAAGGTGGATGATTAGTAGTAGATGCAGATGGATTTCGGTCTACTTGCCTTGGCGTACCGCCCATGCTTTGATCCTCTACCTTTCTTGCAACATAGTTAGCATTGGTTTGCGCACATAATTCTGTCAATTGCCTAGCTGTAATTCGTTTACCTCACATAGTTGTTTTATCGTCTTTTGGGAGAGAGACATCACTAGTGAACATCATGGGATCCCGGTCCATATTACCATCACTGATCACATCCTCTATTTACTTTCTGCTTTTACTTACTATTTGCAGCAATACCTATCACTATTATCACTTGCGTTTGATCCTTTGTAAACGACAAGGCCGGAGGGATTGACAACCTCTCTGTACTCGTTGGGAGCAAAGTTATTTGTATCTGTGTGCAGGTCCACGTTGATTGCTAATATCTGGCGCCGTTAGCAGTTGACACCTTCTTGTTGAAACTAGGACTCTCAGGGGAAATCGATCCTTGGTATCTTTGCCAAGGGAAAACTTCCGCTACACTGCATCTCAAACCTTCCACTTGGGGTAACCAACGAGGGGCGAGAAGCCATCAAGCAAAGTTTTCTGGCGCTGTTGCCGGGGACTCCACTCTTCAAGATAGGGGAGTTGCACGCTATCTTTTATCTTTGCTTTTTAGTCTTGTTAGTTTACCTTTCAGTTTTCTTTATGTCTTTTCACTAGTTTTGCTTAATGGAAAACAACAAAAATATGAGAGAGCTTTATAAGCTCTACCTTGCTTTGGGACATGATGTGTTTGAAGAGAAAATTAAAAAACCTATGGAACTTTATTATTTGCATAACAATCATGATGGTGGTGATGTTATTAGTATGCTTTCTTTGAATATCAATATTGCTAATGACATGGAAAGCTCTAAGCTTGGGAATGACACGTTTGATGAACATGATATTTTTAGTCCCCCAACTTTTGATGATTACAATGATGAATATGATGTTTTCAGTCCACCTACTATTGAGGATAAAATTTATTATGATTATGATATGCCTCCTAAATACAATGATTACCATGATGGTTATGATTGCTTTACTCTCACTATTCCTAATAAGAAATATTTTGCTTATATGAAGAGTAATGATACCTTTTTGCATGTGGATCATGGTAACAATGCTTTATGTGATGCTTATATTGTTGAGTTTATTCGTGATCCCACTGAAAATTATTATGAGAAGGGAACATATGCTTATAGATATTTCAATAATATCAAGTTCCCTCTCTTTATGTTGAAGGTTTTGAAGCTGCACTTGTTTTGTCTTCCTTTGCTTATTGCTTTGTGCTTCAATGAATTATTGTATTGCAATATTCCTATGCATAGGAAGCATGTTAGGCTTAAATGTGTTTGGTATTTGCTTCTTGATGCTCTCTTTTGTTCTTCAACTCTTATTCCTACGAGAGCATCATTAAAGTCTTAAGCCTATCTTTATGGCTATAAATAAAGAGCTCTAGGGAGACAACCCTTGTTATCTTTGTGTCGGTGTACTAAGATAGGGGTACCTTAGTACCCCAACTTGTGCACGGGCAGTAGCAGCTTCCCGCGGCAGGGTTTACCACGTGCTCGCCGAGAACCTTTCCGGTCCCTATGAAGCCATTCAAGAACAAAGTATACAAGTCAGAAGATCAAGACCCTGGCAAGTGGAGCTTGCCGGGAAAGCCGTACCAGGCTCAAGGTTATCACTTTAACACAAGACCCTTGGAAAGAGGAGCTTGCCAGGAGGACCAAAGAACACATATCCCAAGAGATGCCTCGGCGCATCATGCGCCCCGGCAGGGCCCGGAGAGCGACAAGCTTCCGGGCCCGGCAACATCATGACCCCGGCAAGGTGCTTGCCGGGGAAACCTATGCTGTGTGCCCGCGCTCCAGCTCATCGGCCCACGCGTCGCCCTAGGGCCCTTCCAGGGGCACGTGGCGGATGGCTGTGCAGCCTGGGGTACACGGTGGCGAGCCACGGTGACGAGGCTACCGTCGTGGCGAACGGAGGAGCATGGACGGACACTTTTGGGGTCGATGGTGACGGGCATTTAATGCCCTTGTCCCCCACTGTCAAGGTTAGGTGAAGACCACTATTCATCCACTGTTCACGTACTATTCCCGCACTGTTACAACTACCACCAAATTTACACTTTTGCCCTACTCTACGTTGACACCTGTCGGTGACCCCTTGAGCTATAAAAGGAGGCCCATGCACAACGTAGAGGAGGTTCGGAACCTAGACAACTCTTTCGCTCGGTGTAGCTAACTCTTCAAGCTCCTGAGCTCAAGAACTCAATACAATCCAAGCAGGAGTAGGGTTTTACGCGTCCGCGCGGCCTGAACCTGGGTAAACTGCCCGCGTGTGCCCCTCGATCTGCTCTCCGTGCTCCCTCCGCTCCCTTACCGCAACGTAGAAGGGGCTCCGGTCCCATAGGTGCTCGTGGGAGGACAGTTTCCCCCGACATCTTTGGCGCGCCAGGTAGGGGGGCGTCGAGGTTGTGCGAACCTGATCCGGCGCTCACGCGGGCGCATTCTTCATCAACCTATCCAGCTTCATCAACTTCATCAGCAACATCAACATGCCTCCGAAGAAGAAGGCTTCGGAGGTCGGAGGCCCGTCCGCGTTGATTCCACCGCCACCAGAACCAACGGTTGGTGGAGGAGACGCCGGCGGAAGGGTGGTCGCCGGCGAGGAAACTCACGGCGCCACCAAGTCCAAGGACAAGACGGACGACCGGGCGAATTCCAAAGCCTCGGTGTCCGTAGACGCACCACGTCTCTCTCGGGAGGTGCCAAGCCAGCAGCGCCGTGGTACAGGAGGTACCATACGCTTGCTGGGGAAAGGGCAAACCGGAGGATCGCGGGATGCTCAAGGCCACCGTCCTGGTACGAGCAAGGCGCGGTCGCCGGGGCGAGAAACTGCTTCTTCTAACCCTGTTAGAAGTCCGAGCATATCTCGCTCCTCGCACCGCTCGCCGCCGCTCCCCTCCTCTCCAGCAGAAGCTCTAGCAAGAGCACAGCTGCTCCTCGACTTCCCTCCAGCAGCAGACAAAGCCGAAGACTGGAGGGCGACGATCCAGAGCCTCATCGCCTTCGCCAACAACGACACGCCGCAGCAGCCGGCGACATCGCGGCCACGGCAAGTTGACCAGACGAAGGCCGATGGCGACAAGACCGCCGGGGGTGCGACCACCATGCACTCCCCGCCGCGGAAGCAGAAGACGCCACCCCGCCGGATCAACGTCGACGACGACTCCACGGCGTCGTCGGATCCGCGGGCTCGTCGGGACCAGCGCCAAGTCCTCGACGATCGGCGACAAGAAGACGCTCGGACGCGCATCGAGCGCCGACGAGAAGCTCGAAGACAATCAGACCACCGCGCTGGGACCGCTGTCGACGCGCACGCGCCCGGTGAACCAGGCGACTTGCCGTACGCGGCAGGTTGCCCTGCGTTCACCCGTGAGCTGCGGCAAGTCCAATGGCCCGGCATGAAAAACTTCAAGCCCGACGTACCCGAGAAGTACGACGGCAAGACGCACCCCTCGGAGTTCCTCAGCATCTACACCATCGTGGTGCAGGCTGCCGGGGGACGCGACGAGAAGATACTAGCCAACTACTTCCCGCTAGTACTTAAGCCAAACATCGGGTCTTGGCTTATGCACTTGCCGGAGAACTCCATTTCTTCGTGGGCAGACCTGTGCCACCAGTTTGTTGGCGCCTTCGCGGGCGGCCACAAACCCCACGGCCAGGAAAGCGATCTCCACATCTTGGCCCAGAAGGAGGGAGAGTCCCTGCGCAAGTACATCCAGAGGTTCAGCCGCGTGCAACACAACATTCCCGACGTCCACCCCGCCGCGGTTATCAGCGCGTTCCACCAGAACGTGCGTAACCGCCGCATGAGGGAAGAGAAGGCCATGACCAAGATCCGGGATGTCAGCAAGCTCTACGCTCTGGTCGACAAGTGTGCGCGCACCGAAGAGGGAAGGAAACTCCCTGGAGAGGATGCTGGCGCAGGAGGAAGCGACAGCGAGGATGCCGCCCCGGCAAGGAAGAGCCGGCGGCGGAACAACAGAAAGAAGAAGAGCAAGGAGGTGCTAGTCGTCGAGCAGTCCGGCAAGGAGGCTCCCGCCAAGAAGGTACATGCTGGAGGTTCCGGCAAGGAGCCTGCCCCTGTGGCGGCAGCCGACAAGCAGGACGGCTCCGACAAGCAGTATTGCAAGATCCACTGCACCCAGGGCCACGATCTTCAGAACTACAAGCGAGTCGAGTACCTCGTAGAACAGCAGAAGGCTGAATACGAGCGTCGCGACAAGGAGAAGGCCCAAGGTGGCGGAGGAGAGCCAAGCAAGAAGCGGCCGTTCAATGGCCGGGGAGGACGCCGTGGCAAGGCCAAGCAGCGGCAAGGTGATCGACCTCCCCGGGGCCGCGACAAGGATGAGGAAGAAGACGACGACGACGACATGGAAGAAGGTGATAACAGCGAGCAGGAGTTCCAGAAGGCCACAGAAGTTCTGTGTGTCGACGGAGGCGCCTCTCTGCACACTTCCCACCGCCAACTCAAGCAGTGGGTGCGGGAAGTGAACGCAGCTGAGCCGCCCGTCGAGTCATGCAGGCTCCTGAAGTGGTCCAGCACGCCCATCATTTTTGACCTTGAGGATCACCCTGACCGCACAACGGCGGTCGGGTGCTTGCCCGATGTTGGTTTCACCAACTATCCGCAACCTCAAGGTCACCAAAATGTTGGTTGACGGCGGGGCCGGCCTCAACTTGATCTCCTCAGCTGTGATCAAGAAACTGCAGATCCCTGACAGTGAGCTCGAGGAAACCGGGTCATTCCAAGGGATCAACCCGGGAAGGAGCAAGCCGAAGGGGAAGATTACTCTGCCCATGACCTTTGGCGGGGAACTCAACTTCAGGACGGAGAGGATAACCTTCGACGTGGCCGATATCCCATTGCCATACAATGGGATACTTGGACGTCCTGCCCTCGCCAAGTTCATGGCAGCTTCCCACTATGCCTACAACGTACTCAAGATGCCGGGGCCGATAAGCGTCATTTCTGTCCCTGGCGACAAGAAGGACGCGCTTATCTGCGCCGACAAGATCTACCGGGATGCAGCAGCCACAGCGGAAAGCTACACACTTGCCACTGAAGCTCCCGGGGGGAAGACCAAGACCAAGTCCGGCAAGAGCTCTGGGGCCCACTCCGGCAAACGCACCTCTTCGGAGTGCTGCGCTGCCATCGAGGACGCACCATCGAGCTCCACCGGCAAGTGTAAGAAAGGAATGGCAGCTCCACCGGCAACCAAGAAGGTGTCCGCCAAGGTGGACGGCACTGGTGGTACCTTCACCATCAGTGCTACACTCGATGACAAATAGGAAAGCGCGCTCGTTGCCTTCCTGCGGGCGAATGTCGATGTGTTTGCGTGGCAACCATCTGACATCCCCGACGTTCCCAGGAAGGTAATTGAGCACAAGCTTGCTGTTTGTCCTCATGCGCGGCCCGTCAAGCAGAAGGTCAGGAAGCAAGCCGTGGAGCGCGAAGAATTCATCGCCGAAGAGATAAAGAAGCTAGAAGCAGCGGGCCTGGTTAGATGCGTGATCCATCCTACGTGGTTAGCAAATCCAGTTGTCGTACGCAAGGCCAATGGGAAGTGGAGACTTTGTATAGACTTCACTGATGTGAATAAAGCATGTCCTAAGGATCCATTTCCCTTGCCGCGTATTGACCAGATTGTTGACTCCACTGCTGGATGTGAGCTGCTTTCCTTCCTTGATGCATACTCAGGTTACCATCAGATATTCATGGCCAAGGAAGATGAAGAGAAGACTGCATTCATTACTCCATGTGGCACATATTGCTTCATACGCATGCCCTTTGGATTGAAGAATGCAGGATCAACGTTTGCAAGGGTGGTGCACACTGCTTTTGAGCCACAGATACACAGAAACGTGGAAGCGTACATGGACGATATTATGGTCAAGAGCAAGAGCAAGGATACCCTGATCCAAGACTTAGAAGAAACATTTGCGAACCTACGCAAGATCCAGCTCAAGTTGAACCCCGAGAAGTGCGTCTTCAGAGTCCCCTCCGGCAAGCTTCTCGGGTTCTTTGTGTCCCAGAGGGGGATTGAAGCCAATCCCGACAAGATAAAAGCCATCGAGAAGATTGAAGCCCCGAAGCGCGTCAAGGACGTAAGGATACTTGCTGGTTGTGTGGCTGCCCTCAGCAGGTTCATTTCAAAGTCTGCAGAACGCGCCCTGCCTTTCTTCAAAATCTTGAAGAAGGCAGGTCCGATGAAATGGACTCCGGAAGCGGAGGCAGCGCTGCAGGACCTGAAAGGATACCTGTCCTCTACTCCAATACTTGTCGCACCTAGACCACAAGAGAAGTTGCTGCTATACTTAGCAGCAACCAATCAAGTGGTTAGTGCTGCGTTGGTAGTGGAAAGGGAGGCAGAGGAAGAGCCCATGGTCCCAGCAAGCGAATCCAGCGACAAGCAGGGGGCTGCTCCGACAAGCTCTGGCCCCGACAAGGACAAGTCTGCGCAGGAACAAGGAGAAGTGCGAAGGAGGATGGTGCAGCGTCTAGTGTATTTTGTAAGTTCCCTCTTGCAGGGGGCTAGATCAAGATACTCTGGGGTGCAGAAGTTGCTTTTCGGCCTCCTCATGGCCTCGAGGAAGCTGCGCCATTACTTCCAAGCGCACGAGATAACAGTGGTCACTCGCTTTCCGTTGAAGAGGATATTGCAAAATCCCAAAGCAACAGGCAGGATCGTCGAGTGGGCACTGGAACTGTCAAGCTTTGGTCTCAAATCTGAAAGTACTTCAACCATACAGAGCAGAGCTTTGGCAGAATTCATAGCAGAATGGACCCCAACGCCAGATGAAGAAGTCCAAGAGACAAGCGTCCCCGTCCAAGAAGCGAGCAGTGAATGGATGATGTACTTTGATGGTGCTTTCTTGCTGCAAGGCGCCGGTGCCGGCGTGGTACTCATAGCGCCCACCGGAGAGCACCTCAAGTATGTTATCCAGATGCACTTTCCCAAGGAACAAGCGACAGACAATACTGCTGAGTATGAAGGTTTGCTTGCCGGCCTCAGAATTGCAGCCGAACTTGGGATCAAGAAGTTGATTGTGCGGGGAGATTCACAATTGGTGGTCCGACAAGTGAATAAGAGTTATCAGAGCCCTTTGATGGAAGCTTATGTCGATGAAGTGAGGAAGCTTGAAGAGCACTTTGAAGGTCTGCAAATGGAGCACGTCCCAAGAGCTCAGAATGATATTGCGGATGTCCTTTCGAAGTGCGCTGCAATGAAGTTACCTGTGGAACCAGGGACCTTCCTTCTCAAGTTAACTCAACCATCCGTTACACCATCAGTTGGGCAGAGCAAGAAGAGAAAGTTGGTCTCCGGCGACTACTTGCCGGCGGATCTTCCCGAAGCCGCCGCCAAGGTCCCCAAGATCAGCGGCCAAGATGCTGAGGAACAGTTTGCTCCTGTAGATCCAAGGGTCTGTACAGTTGAAGCAGGCGTTCCCGACAAGCCCTGCCCCGGCAGGCTTGCCGGGGGACCATCAGCTCCGGCAGAGCCGGAGGCTCTTGCCGTAGAAGCTGGGGTTCCCGCAGCAGCCCTCATGCCTTTAGTCCTTGTCGTTGAGCCTCGGGCTCCGGCATGGGCACAGCAGATCGTCCGTTTTTTGCAAACTGGAGAACTTCCCGACGAGCCAGAAGAGATAGAGAAAATAACCAGACAGTCAAGTATGTACCAGTTCGTCGACAACAAACTGTACAGAAGAAGACTCAACGGTGTCAGGTTGAAGTGCATTTCCAGAGAAGATGGACATAAGCTGTTGGCAGAGATACATGGAGGCATATGTGGCCACCACATTGGCGCAAGGGCACTTGCCGGGAAGGCATTCCGGCAAGGGTTCTTCTGGCAAGAAGCCCTCCAAGATGCAACTGCACAAGTAACCAAGTGTGAAGCGTGCCAGTTCCATGCCAAGCAAATTCACCAGCCAGCTCAAGCTCTCCAGACGATCCCTTTGTCCTGGCCCTTCTCGGTCTGGGGGCTCGACATCCTCGGCCCCTTTCCCCGCGCTGTCGGGGGCTTTGAGTACTTGTACGTAGCAATCGACAAGTTCACAAAGTGGCCAGAAGTGGAACCAGTGAGAAAGGTGACAACACAGTCAGCAGTCAGGTTCTTCAGGTCAATTGTTTGCCGTTTCGGAATCCCTAACAGGATCATCACCGACAACGGCACACAGTTTACAAGTCGCACCTTCATGCAATACGTCCAAGACCTTGGCGCCAAGGTCTGCTTCGCTTCTGTTGCTCACCCGAGGAGCAATGGTCAAGCGGAGAGGGCCAATGCTGAAGTGCTGCGCGGGCTCAAGACAAGAACCTTCGACAGGCTGCGCAAGTGCGGAAAAAACTGGATAGAGGAGTTGCCGGCGGCTCTTTGGTCAATCAGGACGACACCAAGTCGAGCCACCGGACAGACACCCTTTGCTCTTGTCTATGGAGCAGAGGCAGTTCTCCCCACGGAACTCGTGTACGGATCTCCTCGAGTGCTCGCTTATGATGAGCTCGAGCAAGAGCAACTGCGACAAGATGATGCATTGCTCCTTGAGGAGGAACGTCTCCAGGCTGCTGTACGAGCTGCTCGATACCAGCAAGCCTTGCGTCGCTATCATAGCCGCAAGGTTAAGGCCAGGAGTCTCGAGGAAGGCGACCTTGTTCTTCGGCGTGTTCAGTCCGCCAAGAATTCCAACAAGTTGACGCCGAAGTGGGAAGGCCCTTATCGGGTGAGACAAGTCACAAGGCCCGGCGCTGTCCGCCTTGAGACCGAAGAAGGCTTACCGGTGAGCAATTCCTGGAACATAGAGCATCTTCGCAAGTTTCACCCATAAGGCACGGTTGCCGTGATCCGCTCCGGCAACCACCTTTTGTACGAGTGTTGCCGTTGTTGCATGTAAACCTTTGTACAAAGCCGGGCGCAGACCCCGTGCATCAGTAAAGCTTTTTGTGCTTCGCACTATTTGCCATTTCCATGCTTTTCTTTGTTATTTGCATGCATTGTTTGGCACCTTGTGCAACGCACATCCCAGGTAAGCACTAGCAAGCCGAGAGGCCCTATACTTGTTTCCCCTCCTCTTTTTCTTTCCCTCTTAAGCAGAAGGAGTATTCCTCGCGCACATGTTTGCCGGGGGGGAAGGAGGTGGAGGATAAACCAAGTGCTGTTCAAGAAAGAGAAGCCTTGTCGGGGAACAAGCAATTTATGAAAGCTAAGTTACCAAAGTTTGAGTAATTCAAATTTTTAATTTTTTAGTTGTCTTCCTTGAACAACCACACTTTGTATGGAAAACCTGTGCGCGGAGGAACCTACCCTTGGCTAACCGCACCCTTACTTTGTTTTCGAGCACGCTCAACGACTTAAGTGAGCTGCGACAAGTGTCGCGCCCTTACTTCGTTTTTGAGTTCGCTCAGCAAGCTAAGTGTGCTGCGACTAGCTGCGGCAAGGTTACTTGCCGACAAGGTCTTTCGCCAGCAGGCTGCTAAGAGTCCAGCACTCAGCGCTCGCGGCAAGGGCCCCTTGCCGGCAAGTCCCCTGAAAGCGTAGGGTAGAAAGCATACAAAGTGGAGGACCAAAAGCAAGGGAGATAACACTGCATTGACTGATCAAAATAAGATTGTATATTACAAAGGTAGCTTGCCGTAATACTAATAGATTCTTGTCTATAACATGCCTTGCAGCGACAAGGGAAACAGAAAGAAAGGAATCTAATCTACGCGGTCGCCTTCACGCCTTGTGATTTTGTTCACCTTGGCGACGATGTGGGCAACCTGCGCCTTCAACGCCTCCTAATCAGCGTCGTCCGGCAAGGTGCGGAGGACATTGACAAGGTTGATGCCGGGGTTGCGATAGACGATTTTCGTCAAGACACGTTACAAGGTGCCCTGCAGAGCCGACGCGCCTCGTCGGCCAGCTGCACGGGGATCTTCTCCTGCAACCGCCCAAGTGCCGGCGCTATTCCCCTGAAGAACAGACTTAACTTGGCGCTGTGGGGGAGATTCTCGTCCGGGGAGTACGCGAGATGCTCCGCCCTCAGCGCCACCATCTCCTTGTCGATATTGGCAGCGGAGGTGACCAGATCGTCAGTCCACTGCTCCACCGCCCGGCTGAAGTTGTTCGCTGAGACGGCGACGCTCTTCACCAAGTTCCGCTCCTTGCGGAGCTCGTCCTTCAGCTTCGTCTCGCGGTCCCGGGCGGCGTCGAGCGAATCAGTCAGAGTGGAGACCTTCAACTCTAAGTCAGCAATGGAATCCTTGGCGGCAGTGAGCTCGTCGCCTTTCTTGAAGAGACGTACCTGCAGGTCAGAGTTGGTGTGGGCATCTTTCTCCCGCTCCACATTGAGCGCGGTGATTCTGTCCGCACTCGCCTTCAGGTACCGCTCCAGCTGCTCCACCTTGGCCTCAAGGTCCTTCTTGGCGGTCTCCGCGGTGGCTGCGGCGGCCTTCGCCTCCTTCAGGGCCCCGCCAATGGCCTGCTCCCGGGCGGTGAGGTCGTCCTCGTGGGCATCGAGGTCGACCTTCCGCTGGTTGAGCACTCCTTCTCGCCGGGACAGCTCCTCGGCGGCCAACCGTTGCTGCTCGTCCACCTCGGCCTTCTCCAGGAGGAAGGCTTGCTACGCTCCGGCAAGCTCGTCGCGCTCCTCAGCCAAGTGGCGGAGGGCTGCTTGGTTGTCGGTGCGAAGCTCCACGGCGCGTTTCTCCAAGTCAACTCCAGCCTTGGCGGCAAGAGCTTCCCGAGACTCCAGCTTCGCCTGCCTGGCCCGGTACAGAGCCAGGAGCCGGCAAAGGAGTTTCTCCTCTTCGGGGTCGTCGCTGCCGCCGGGCGCTTCAACGACCTTCAACCCCGCGGAGGCGAGGACCTCTCCGTCAAAGGTCTCTCCCTCCACGGGGGCTCGAGACGAGGACCCCCACGGGACTTGTATGAAAACCCCGTTGGGGGCCTCCAGGTAGACGCCCTGCCCAGCCGCCGAGGCGGAAGGGTCGGCGGCCGGTGCAGCGCTTGACGCTCCTGCTGCCTCCGGGCTAGCAGTTTGGTCGCCGGTCCCTTCCCCAGCCGCGGCGTCTGCGGGCGGGGCGGTCTCTTCAACGGCAGGCTCATCGGCTCCAGCCATGCCCTCAGCGGCAGTAGCGTTGCCGTCGTCGCCGTGCACCTCCTCCTCGACGGTGGCCTCCGTCTCCATCCGCTCTGGGGCGGGAGGATCTAGCAGAAGAAAAAGAAAAGAAAAAGTCAAGCAAATATCCAAAAAGACAAGTCCAAGGAGAAAAAGCTACAAGACTTACCTTCACGGATTTCTTCGACGACAGGCTCCCTCGCCGGGGAATCCACCCTTGGCGGTGGAGTGGTGGCCCCTGCTGGCGGAGGGCCGCCCGCGCCCTCCCTTGGCGGGGGGCTCACCCTTGTCAGGTTGCTCACCCTTGGCAGGGTGCCCGTCCTTGGCGAAGCGTTTTCCCTCGCCGGGGAGTTCGCCCTTGGCGGGGAGGGTGGAGCAAGTGGCTCGTCGGGGGTGACCTCCGGTTGCTCCTGCGGCTGCGGCTCCGCTTCTGCACAAGACAAACAAGACAACAAAAATATCAGTACGAGCGATAACCTCAAGCGCGACCGTCAAGCAGAAGGTCAAATACCAGACTTACGCTGGGGGCTGCGCTGGGGGCTGCTCCTCGGAGCAGCAGGTTGATCCGGCAAGCTTGCCGCTGGCACATCTCCAGTCGACGCGACGGGCGAGTCGTCTTCGACCTCAACCACAGGGATCTTCGCCCTCTTCGCCATCCGCTGGGTCAGGGTCCTGAGAGCAAAACAAGAGCAAGATCAGAATCAACAAGGAAAATCAAGACATAATCAAAGAAACTAAAGAAGTACAAGCACTTACTCTTATTCCTCATCGTCGGAGCTGAGGGCGGAGAAGTCAAACTCCGCCTGGTTTGCTCCCGCGCGGGGAGCCGGAGGAGAAGGCTCCCTCGGACGCTTCGCGGTCTTCGGGGCTGCGGGCTGTGAAGACCCAGCCCCCGTCGTCGCCGGGGCCCGAGGGGCAGATGGAGCACCCGTTCCGCTCCGGGAAGATCCTCCTCCGCTTGGCGCTTGAGCGCGAGGAGCCTCCTCGACGGCTTCGCTCGTCCTGGAGGCACGCGACGCACGGCGCGCTGGCTGCTGTCGGGGCGCCTGCGGCCTTGCCGTCTCAGCTGCCTTGCGGAGGCGCTTCCTCGGTTGCTGCTTGGGACTTGCCGGAGGCGGGGAGTTCTCTGAGGACGAGGAGGCGTCGTCATCGAGATTCAGGGATCCACCAGAGTCTTCATCAGCCTCGGCGCCCTCCTCCAACTCGGCAGGCCCGCTGGACTCAGCGCCATGTCCGGCGACCTCACTTCCTCCGGCAACTTCGCTCCCTCCGGCAACTTCGCTCGTCCCGGCAAACTTCAGAGATGGCACCCCGGCGAACTCCTCGGGCGGGAGCTTCAGCAACTTGAGGATTTCCGCCTCCTCTGCTTGGCTCACTGCGTCCGCGGCCTCAGCATCGTCCACGGTGTATCCAAAGTCACCCGCCTCTGCAGCTGCGGCGGCCTCCTCCATCCTGGTGGCGATGTAGGCTATATCCCTCGCCGTAGTGGCCCGGGTGAGGCCCTTGCTCTCCTCGGCGTTCTTGGGCGTCTCGACCAAGTTGTCGAAAAAGCTCAGCGCGGCGTCCGGCGGAGGCTCGATCCAGGTGGGGACGACGCCATGGGAGTCACACGCAGGCATCATTGCACGCAAGGAATCCCGGGCAGTGCTGTTGCACAGCGGCACCACTCCCCGGGGAGGTCTGAACCATTCCGGGTGGGCCGGGTCATGCTTGAAAAGCTCCCGGACCATCCCTTTCAACTCCAAGGCAGTAAAATTGTAGTTCAACCCAGGGCACAGCGTCATGATATCCGCCGCATTGCCGAATTCCCAGGCCGCCCTTTTCCTTTCTTGTAAAGGGGCAATGCGGCGGCGGAGGAAGTCTGCCCCTACCTCTCCGATGGTCAGTTTGGCTACCCGGAGACGAATAATCCTGATAAGGGCAATACTAAGCTTGTTGTCCTCCGGGGCCAATTCGCTCCAGTCCCTGCCACGCACTATGGCAGTTGTGCGTGGCGCAGTGAATGGCTCCGGCTTCTCCTCCACCACCCAGCACCAATCGGCTCTCCATTCTTCCCACTTGCCGCGGAGCTCTCCCTTCAGGTACGAATCCTTCTTGTTTAGCCTGAAGATCCAGGAGATGCCGCCGGAGAGGGGAGCGCCAGCCTCTACTCTAGGCATAAAAAAGTGGCGGAAAAGGGCTACGTTTGGATGAATCCCAACATAGTTTTCGCACAGATGTGCGAAAACGGCCATCGTAAGGATGGCGTTGGGAGTGAAATCTAGGAGGTGGAGGCCATATGTGTTCATGATGTCACAAAAGAACTCCGAATACGGAGGGCACAGTCCACAGTGGAAAAATGCAGCGAAGAAGAAATACCCGCCGGGGAACATATCTTTGGCGATGGCGGGGAAGACTCTGGTGCGGGGATGGGCTTTGGTCTCCCTCGCCCAGAACAGATAGTATTTGTTCCGCAGGGGCGGCCAGCTTCGCCGCCTGCTCGGACTTCTCCTTCTTGGCCTTGTCATTCTTGGCCTTGTCGCTCTTCGCCTTGTCGCTCTTCGGAGCCATGGCAGAGGCAGCGAGGGAAGAAGCGAGGAGCTCGACGGCGCCGCGGATGCGGAAGACGGCGGAGGAGGGGCGGAGGCAAGAAGCAGCGGAGGTTTCTGGAGAAGAAAAGCGCAATGAAGACGAAGGAGGGGAACTGCCCCTGCTTCCTCTGCTTTTAAGGGGGAAGTGGGGGACGTTCCGCATTTCCCATTAAAGAACAAGGCCACAATCTCCCCCACGACGCCGTTAGGGGGGGACGCGGCGGATACGGAAGGGGATACGGCGTGCCGTGGGCCGCGCGTGCCCGTGCACTGTCTTGGGCCTGGCCCAACAGCGCTCGGCACCGTGTGTGGCCCAGGCCCGGGGGCTCCTGTCGGTGTACTAAGATAGGGGTACCTTAGTACCCCCAACTTGTGCACGGGCAGTAGCAGCTTCCCGCGGCAGGGTTTACCACGTGCTCGCCGAGAACCTTTCCGGTCCCTATGAAGCCATTCAAGAACAAAGTATACAAGTCAGAAGATCAAGACCCCGGCAAGTGGAGCTTGCCGGGAAAGCCGTACCAGGCTCAAGGTTATCACTTTAACACAAGACCCTTGGCAAGAGGAGCTTGCCAGGAGGACCAAAGAACACATATCCCAAGAGATGCCTCGGCGCATCATGCGCCCCGGCAGGGCCCGGAGAGCGACAAGCTTCCGGGCCCGGCAAGATCAAGACCCCGGCAAGGTGCTTGCCGGGGAAACCTATGCTGTGTGCCCGCGCTCCAGCTCATCGGCCCACGCGTCGCCCTGGGGCCCTTCCAGGGGCACGTGGCAGATGGCTGTGCAGCCTGGGGTACACGGTGGCGAGCCACGGTGACGAGGCTACCGTCGTGGCGAACGGAGGAGCATGGACGGACACTTTTGGGGTCGACGGTGACGGGCATTTAATGCCCTTGTCCCCCACTGTCAAGGTTACGTGAAGACCACTGTTCATCCACTATTCACGCACTATTCCCGCACTGTTACAACTACCACCAAATTTACACTTTTGCCCTCTTCTACGTTGACACCTGTCGGTGACCCCTTGAGCTATAAAAGGAGGCCCATGCACAACGTAGAGGAGGTTCGGAACCTAGACAACTCTTTCGCTCGGTGTAGCTAACTCTTCAAGCTCCTGAGCTCAAGAAATCAATACAATACAAGCAGGAGTAGGGTTTTACGCGTCCGTGCGGCCTGAACCTGGGTAAACTGCCCGTGTGTGCCCCTCGATCTGCTCTCCGTGCTCCCTCCGCTCCCTTACCGCAACGTAGAAGGGGCTCCGGTCCCATAGGTGCTCGTGGGAGGACAGTTTCCCCCGACACTTTGCTTTCAGTTTGTCCTTTAAGTTTTTAGTGGTCTTGATGTTTGTTACTACAGTAGCATCATCATTGTATCTTTACTTTTAAACTTTGTGCCAAGTGTAGCCTCTGATTGCAAGAAAGTTCAAAAATTGTGACGTGCTGTCCAGGAAACAGATTCTGTCCTTGGACAGAAAATTTCGTATAAAATCACCAGATCATCTTTTTGGTCTGAATATTTTCGACAGCGTGCTCTATACAATTGTCTTTCGTGCGTCTTTTCTGAGTTTTTTTATTAGAGTTGCAGAAGTGCCCCGAAAAAATCATTTACGACCTGCTGTTCTGTTTTTCACAGATTCTGTCCTGTTTTGCCTCTCCTTCATTTTGCAAACTTTGAGCTTGCTTTTTCTTTGCAAAAACCTTTTGGCAATCTTGAGAAACAGTAGACCTTCAAGAATATCCTTATTTCCAGCAAGGAACAATTATTTTATTATGGGTACTAACCTCGCTAATCAGATTATGATGAGTTATGTATGAAGGGAGTTTTCAAGTGTGCGAGGGAAGATGATAAAAAGATTCAGGACTGTCAAACGCTCAAGCTTGGGGATGCCCCCGTGCACCCCCAAGAAATATTCAGGGAGACTCAAGCGTCTAAGCTTGGGGATGCCCCCGTGCATCCCCTTCTCCATCAACATTATCAGTTCGTCTTTCGTTCCAGTATATTTTTATCACTTCATGTGTTATGTGCTATGCTTGGAGCGTCTTGCTTTTAGTTTCCTTTTTAGTTTTCTTTAGCTTTTCATAACGAGTCGGAACTCAGCTTTCTTTGTGTGGGAGAGAAACACGCTCCACTTCAACCTAAAACACAACATAAAATTTTCATGTCTATCTTTGCTGTGTGTGTTCTTTGTCTTTCAATAGCTACTATCATGTTCAGCTCTTAGTTTTCATGCTTATCTTTTTAAAGAGCTTTTGTTTAGTTGGTTGCTTGAACTCTCTTTAGTTGTCATGCTTATCTTATTAAGAGAGTTTGCTTCTGTTGCATTGGTCGATATGTCTATGATAAAAATGCTACGTGCATAATGGCGCTTAGTAGTTCATGTTTTCTTATGGTTAGTCTCAAATAGCTGGGGGTTCCCAATGTGTTATTGGAGTACCAACATGATTTGTTTGCCTATGATGTGGTATGGTTCAGTAATATCTTCCTTCAAGAATTTATTTTGATTGACTTGGCGTATGCTCACGCATATTTAAGACTGTAATGAAAGTCTATCAAGCCTTGATGATCTTTTGTTTCTGAGTAGCGATATAACTACCATGCCTGATTCAATGTTGCTTTGTTGCTCTGCATGATTATGACCGTCATTGCTCTCTTAGTTGGTCGCTCCCAGTCTTTTGCTAACCTCCACCTGTACTAAGCGGACTAACTGCTTGTGCATCCAAATTCTTTTAAACCAGTTATGCCATATGAGTCCACCATACCTTCCTATACATGGTATTTACCTGCCATTCCTAACGGAGACTTTCATGTACCATCTCGAAATTATTCAAAAAAAGCATTCCTATTTTGTGCCTCTGTTTTAGTTCATGAGGAAGTAGTAGTTAATTCATGATCTTTTTAAGTTGGAAAAGCTTCACCCCGGGATTGCATGTCTAATTTGCAAACCCATAATACGAGAAGGAACTGGCAAAGAGTGCGCACGGCTCAAAATTAATATAACAAACAAACCCTCCTTCACGCTTTGTTCATGAGAAATCAGAAAACTTTGGCAGTGATAAACAAAGGAGATTAAGAGGATGTGATCGTCCTCATTCGGGAGCCGTTCCTCGAAACTTGTCCATCTCAAGAAGTGATTGAGTTGTCTGCTAGCATTCGTTGACGGAACATGCATAATCTAAAAAATAATTATTACCTCTGTTTTTAAAACCAAGAGCTCTGGTACATGTTTTGTCTTTGTTTCCGACCACGGGTTTTCAACTTTGCCATCAAAAGCCACGGTTCGAGAGTCTCCACCTTCTTTTAAAGCACCAACTGTTAAGAGCATGATTGTCATTCTGAGTGTAATGTGCATTGTCCCAAAGTAGCATTGTCTTTTGCATGATTGTGGTATTGTTTATTCTAAAATCATTGTATCTAGTCATCACTTAAACCTTGGAGGTGCCCCTGCATTTATGTTTTGCTTCACTAAAGGGGGCAAGCGAGATATCACTTTATCATATTTGCACACCATGCTCATTACAAATCTTTTTGATGTTCCAGTATCATATTGTAAAACTTTCAGTTCTTTGTGATTCTCTCATGAGGCAACTTAATTACTACAGATTCATTGTCTCAGTAAGCTTTTGTCATATGACTATGAAAAATCCTTATATGGTTAATAGCATGTCACCACAGAAATTATACTTGTTATCATTTACCTACTCGAGGATGAGCAGGAATCAAGCTTGGGGATGTTGATACGTCCAAAACGTATCTATAATTTCTGCTTGATCCATGCCTCTTTTGGGTGATATTGCTATGTTATTTATACACTTCCATACACTTTTGATCATATTTCGACTAACCTATTAACTCAGTGCACCCCAGTGCCAGTTTCTGTTTTCTGCTGTTTTTGTATTTCAGGTTTTCCCGTCACGAAAACTGTCAGAAAAATCCCAGAAAAATTATATAAAAAATCAGCGTTCCGGAAGCTTCCACACGGCCGAAGTAGGGCCGGAGGGGGGCCACCAGGGCTCCAGGCGCCCTGGTGGCGCGAACCCCCTCCTGGCCGCGCCGGGGCGGCGCCTGGGCCCCCCAGGCCTCCGCTGATGCCCCCCTTTGGCATATATTTATATCACGTCCCGAAACACTCGAGGACGGAACCCTTTTTCGCGATCTCATCTCTGTTCCGCCGCCGCCGCACTTCCAAGATCGGGAGCACCAGGAGAACTCTTCCCGGCACCCTGCCGGATGGGAGGATCACCACCGGGAGCCTCTCCACCACCATGGACGCCTCCCGGATGAGTTGTGAGTAGTCTCCCTTGGACCATGGGTCCATGACCAGTAGCTATGTGATGTTCTCCTCCCCTTCTTGTGCTTCACTAATTAGACCTCGTGAGCTGCCCTACATGATCGAGGCACATATGTAATCCTTATGTTGTTGCTATGTTGAGTTTGCTGGGATCCGATGGATTGTGAGATTATGTTCAGATTGTGTTTGAGTAATATATCTGATTTACCTCTTTTATATTTATGTTCTTAAGTAACTCTTGCATGTTCTCCGTTGCTATTTATTGCTTTGGCCAAATAGTAGGTAGTGACTCCAAGAGGGAACGTTATGCTCGATTGTGGGTTCATGCCCCTCGATGACTAGCTTGAGTGACAGAAACATGAGTCTAGGGGATGTGCTGTTGCCACAAGGGGGAAAACAACGGTGCTTGTGCCCGCGGCTGCAAGGATTGTTTACTTTACGCAAAGTTCTTTTAATGGAGTTGTCTGTTGCTTTGAGTTTACACTATGGGTGGGACTCGCAACTTAATACCAGTGAGATGTTCTGGATAGATATCTCAAGGTGGATGATTAGTAGTAGATGCAGATGGATTTCGGTCTACTTGCCTTGGCGTACCGCCCATGCTTTGAACCTCTACCTTCCTTGCAACATAGTTAGCATTGGTTTGCGCACATAATTCTGTCAATTGCCCAGCTGTAATTCGTTTACCTCACATAGCTGTTTTATCGTCTTTTGGGAGAGAGACATCACTAGTGAACATCATGGGATCCCGGTCCATATTACCATCACTGATCACATCCGCTATTTACTTTCTGCTTTTACTTACTATTTGTAGCAATACCTATCACTATTATCACTTGCGTTTGATCCTTTGTAAACGACAAGGCCGGAGGGATTGACAACCTCTCTGTACTCGTTGGGAGCAAAGTTATTTGTATCTGTGTGCAGGTCCATGTTGATTGCTAATATCTGGCGCCGTTAGCAATTGACACCTTTTTGTTGAAACTAGGAGTCTCAGGGGAAATCGATCCTTGGTATCTTTGCCAAGGGAAAACTTCCGCTACACTGCATCTCAAACCTTCCACTTGGGGTAACCAACGAGGGGCGAGAAGCCATCAAGCAAAGTTTTCTGGCGCTGTTGCCGGGGACTCCACTCTTCAAGATAGGGGAGTTGCACGCTATATTTTATCTTTGCTTTTTAGTCTTGTTAGTTTACCTTTCAGTTTTCTTTATGTCTTTTCACTAGTTTTGCTTAATGGAAAACAACAAAAATATGAGAGAGCTTTATAAGCTCTACCTTGCTTTGGGACATGATGTGTTTGAAGAGAAAATTAAAAAAACTATGGAACTTTATTATTTGCATAACAATCATGATGGTGGTGATGTTATTAGTATGCTTTCTTTGAATATCAATATTGCTAATGACATGGAAAGCTCTAAGCTTGGGAATGACACGTTTGATGAACATGATATTTTTAGTCCCCCAACTTTTGATGATTACAATGATGAATATGATGTTTTCAGTCCACCTACTATTGATGATAAAATTTATTATGATTATGATATGCCTCCTAAATACAATGATTACCATGATGGTTATGATTGCTTTACTCTCACTATTCCTAATAAGAAAGATTTTGCTTATATGAAGAGTAATGAAACCTTTTTGCATGTGGATCATGGTAACAATGCTTTATGTGATGCTTATATTGTTGAGTTTATTCGTGATCCCACTGAAAATTATTATGAGAAGGGAACATATGCTTATAGATATTTCAATAATATCAAGTTACCTCTCTTTATGTTGAAGGTTTTGAAGCTGCACTTGTTTTGTCTTCCTATGCTTATTGCTTTGTGCTTCAATGAATTATTGTATTGCAATATTCCTATGCATAGGAAGCATGTTAGGCTTAAATGTGTTTGGTATTTGCTTCTTGATGCTCTCTTTTGTTCTTCAACTCTTATTCCTACGAGAGCATCATTAAAGTCTTAAGCCTATCTTTATGGCTATAAATAAAGAGCTCTAGGGAGACAACCCTTGTTATCTTTGCTTTCAGTTTGTCCTTTCAGTTTTTAGTGGTCTTGATGTTTGTTACTACAGTAGCATCATCATTGTATCTTTACTTTTCAACTTTGTGCCAAGTGTAGCCTCTGATTGCAAGAAAGTTCAAAAGTTGTGACGTGCTGTCCAGGAAACAGATTCTGTCCTTGGACAGAAAAAATCGTATAAAATCACCAGATCATCTTTTTGGTCTGAATATATTCGACAGCTTGCTCTATACAATTGTCTTTCGTGCGTCTGTTCTGAGTTTTTTGATTAGAGTTGCAGAAGTGCCCCGAAAAAATCATTTACGACCTGCTGTTCTGTTTTTCACAGATTCTGTCCTGTTTTGCCTCTCCTTCATTTTGCAAACTTTGAGCTTGCTTTTTCTTTGCAAAAACCTTTTGGCAATCTTGAGAAACAGTAGACCTTCAAGAATATCCTTATTTCCAGCAAGGAACAATTATTTTATTATGGGTACTAACCTCGCTAATCAGATTATGATGAGTTATGTATGAAGGGAGTTTTCAAGTGTGCGAGGGAAGATGATAAAAAGATTCAGGAGTGTCAAACGCTCAAGCTTGGGGATGCCCCCATGCACCCCCAAGAAATATTCAAGGAGACTCAAGCGTCTAAGCTTGGGGATGCCCCCGTGCATCCCCTTCTCCATCAACATTATCAGTTCGTCTTTCGTTCCACTACATTTTTATCACTTCATGTGTTATGTGCTATGCTTGGAGCGTCTTGCTTTTAGTTTCCTTTTTAGTTTTCTTTAGCTTTTCATAACGAGTCGGAACTCAGCTTTCTTTGTGTGGGAGAGAAACACGCTCCACTTCAACCTAGAACACAACATAGAATTTTCATGTCTATCTTTGGTGTGTGTGTTCTTTGTCTTTCAATAGCTACTATCATGTTCAGCTCTTAGTTTTCATGCTTATCTTTTTAAAGAGCTTTTGTTTAGTTGGTTGCTTGAACTCTCTTTAGTTGTCATGCTTATCTTATTAAGAGAGTTTGCTTCTGTTGCATTGGTCGATATGTCTATGATAAAAATGCTACGTGCATAATGGCGCTTAGTAGTTCATGTTTTCTTATGGTTAGTCTCAAATAGCTGGGGGTTACCAATGTGTTATTGGAGTACCAACATGATTTGTTTGCCTATGATGTGGTATGGTTCAGTAATATCTTCCTTCAAGAATTTATTTTTATTGACTTGGCGTATGCTCACGCATATTTAAGACTGTAAAGAAAGTCTGTCAAGCCTTGATGATCTTTTGTTTCTCAGTAGCGATATAACTACCATGCCTGATTCAATGTTGCTTTGTCGCTCTGCATGATTATGACCGTCATTGCTCTCTTAGTTGGTCGCTCCCAGTCTTTTGCTAACCTCCACCTGTACTAAGCGGACTGACTGCTTGTGCATCCAAATTCTTTTAAACCAGTTATGCCATATGAGTCCACCATACCTTCCTATACATGGTATTTACCTGCCATTCCTAACGGAGACTTTCATGTACCATATCGAAATTATTCAAAAAAAAGCATTCCTATTTTGTGCCTCTGTTTTAGTTCATGAGGAAGTAGTAGTTAATTCATGATCTTTTTAAGATGGAAAAGCTTCACCTCGGGATTGCATGTCTAATGTGCAAACCCATAATACGAGAAGGAACTGGCAAAGAGTGCGCCCGGCTCAAAATTAATATAACAAACAAACCCTCCTTCGCGCTTTGTTCATGAGAAATCAGAAAACTTTGGCAGTGATAAACAAAGGAGATTAAGAGGATGTGATCGTCCTCATTCGGGAGCCGTTCCTCGAAACTTGTCCATCTCAAGAAGTGATTGAGTTGTCTGCTAGCATTCGTTGATGGAACATGCATAATCTAAAAAATAATTATTACCTCTGTTTTTAAAACCAAGAGCTCTGGTACATGTTTTGTCTTTGTTTCCGACCACGGGTTTTCAACTTTGCCAACAAAAGCCATGGTTCGAGAGTCTCCACCTTCTTTTAAAGCACCAACTATTAAGAGCATGATTGTCATTCTCAGTGTAATGTGCATTGTCCCAAAGTAGCATTGTCTTTTGCATGATTGTGATATTGTTTATTCTGAAATCATTGTATCTAGTCATCACCTAAACCTTGGAGGTGCCCCTGCATTTATGTTTTTCTTCACTAAAGGGGGCAAGCGAGATATCACTTTATCATATTTGCACACCATGCTCATTACAAATCTTTTTGATGTTCCAGTATCATATTGTAAAACTTTCAGTTCTTTGTGATTCTCTCATGAGGCAACTTAATTACTACAGATTCATTGTCTCAGTAAGCTTTTGTCATATGACTATGAAAAATCCTTATATGGTTAATAGCATGTCACCACAAAAATTATACTTGTTATCATTTACCTACTCGAGGACGAGCAGGAATTAAGCTTGGGGATGTTGATACGTCCAAAACGTATCTATAATTTCTGCTTGCTCCATGCCTCTTTTGGGTGATATTGCTATGTTATTTATACACTTCCATACACTTTTGATCATATTTGGACTATCCTATTAACTCAGTGCACCCCAGTGCCAGTTTCTGTTTTGTGTTGTTTTAGTATTTCAGGTTTTCCCGTCACGAAAACTGTCAGAAAAATCCCGGAAAATTATATAAAAAATCAGCATTCCGGAAGCTTCCACCCGGCCGAAGTAGGGCCGGAGGGGGGCCACCAGGGCTCCAGGCGCCCTGGTGGCGCGGCCCCCCTCCTGGCCGCGCCGGGGGGGCGCCTGGGCCCCCCAGGCCTCCGCTGATGCCCCCCTTTGGAATATATTTATATCGCGTCCCGAAACCCTCGAGGACGGAACCCTTTTTCGCGATCTCATCTCTGTTCCGCCGCCGCCGCACTTCCAAGATCGGGAGCACCAGGAGAATTCTTCCCGGCACCCTACCGGAGGGGAGGATCACCACCGGGAGCCTCTCCACCACCATGGACACCTCCCGGATGAGTTGTGAGTAGTCTCCCTTGGACCATAGGTCCATGACCAGTAGCTATGTGATGTTCTCCTCCCCTTCTTGTGCTTCACTAATTAGACCTCGTGAGCTGCCCTACATGATCGAGGCACATATGTAATCCTTATGCTGTTGCTATGTTGAGTTTGCTGGGATCCGATGGATTGTGAGATTATGTTCAGATTGTGTTTGAGTAATATATTTGATTTACCTCTTTTATATTTATGTTCTTAAGTAATTCTTGCATGTTCTCCGTTGCTATTTATTGCTTTGGCCAAGTAGTAGGTAGTGACTCCAAGAGGGAACGTTATGCTCGATTGTGGGTTCATGCCCCTCGATGACTAGCTTGAGTGACAGAAACATGAGTCTAGGGGATGTGCTGTTGCCACAAGGGGGAAAACAACGGTGCTTGTGCCCGCGGGTGCAAGGGTTGTTTACTTTACGCAAAGTTCTTTTAATGGAGTTGTCTGTTGCTTTGAGTTTACACTATGGGTGGGACTCGCAACTTAATACCAGCGAGATGTTCTGGATAGATATCTCAAGGTGGATGATTAGTAGTAGATGCAGATGGATTTCGGTCTACTTGCCTTGGCGTACCGCCCATGCTTTGAACCTCTACCTTTCTTGCAACATAGTTAGCATTGGTTTGCGCACATAATTCTGTCAATTGCCCAGCTGTAATTCGTTTACCTCACATAGCTGTTTTATCGTCTTTTGGGAGAGAGACATCACTAGTGACCATCATGGGATCCCGGTCCATATTACCATCACTGATCACATCCGCTATTTACTTTCTGCTTTTACTTACTATTTGCAGCAATACCTATCACTATTATCACTTGCGTTTGATCCTTTGTAAACGACAAGGCCGGAGGGATTGACAACCTCTCTGTACTTGTTGGGAGCAAAGTTATCTGTATCTGTGTGCAGGTCCACGTTGATTGCTAATATCTGGCGCCGTTAGCACTTGACACCTTCTTGTTGAAACTAGAAGTCTCAGGGGAAATCGATCCTTGGTATCTTTGCCAAGGGAAAACTTCCGCTACACTGCATCTCAAACCTTCCACTTGGGGTAACCAACGAGGGGCGAGAAGCCATCACCCGGCAGGGCCTACCGGGCGAGCCATGATGTCACACTAAGCGACGCATTTAATGCACTTTGTCAGCATGCCGAGTTATGTATGATTGCACTGTTTGCTACCTAATCAGCATAGAAAGACTGATTTGCCACTGTGGTGACCCTTAATTTATAAAAGGATGCCCATGGCAACCGTAGAAAGGATTCGTCCATTCGAACCCACACACTCATACGTGCCTAGCGACTCTCGCCCCGAGGCAACCCTGCTGGGCAAGAGCGTCGTGCTCCTTTTCCACCATTCCACCATCAACCCACCAAAGCAGGAGTAGGTTTTTACGCCTTGCGGAGGACCGAACCTGGGTAATAATTGCTCGTGTGATCTCTATCGTGTTGCGCTATGTTTCTCCGCTCTTTGTGCAATGTGCCCATCCCCCCGCCGAACTAAAAGGGACTCCGGTCCCATAGGTGACCGTGGTTTTCCCGCGACATCTTTGGCATGCCAGGTAGGGGGATCACTTGCGCGAATCCGAAGGCGTAAGTAGCACGTCGTATTCACCAGAGGCCTTGCGAGGGGGTGGTTGAGGCGGGGCGGAAGAGCAACGCCACTTCCACGCCAGTTTTACCCGCCCTCTCCCATCTCCGCATGACGTGGTCATGACGACAACGAAGACTAGCAATAAGGGCAACAATCCCACCCGAGCGGGCCAGGGGAAAGAAGTGCCCTGTGAACCCTGTTCGGGGGAGGGGGAAGGAGCGATGTGCAATGGTACCAGGTTTTCTCATCCCACCACTCCCACTCTTTGGGAATCGCGCTACATTGGGTTTAGTGTGACACCCGAGACTGATGCGCCAGGTGTCAGCCAGTTATTCGTCGTCGTTGCCATGTCATCTGCTTATGTGTTGCATCTTTGCCTTGTCATCATGTGTGTTGCATCCTCATGTTTTCAAAACTTGCTTCCGTCCGAGTCTGCCTCGTCCTCTCCGTTGTTCGTTCTGAGCCCAGACACACTTGCACGCGCCCGCGGCATCTCCGAATATTTATTTTATGAGTGACCGGAAAATGTTTTCGGAATGGGTTGAAACTTGGCGTGTGGCCTAATTATAGCATAGGTAGATCGCCTATCAAATTTCGTCGCATTCGGAGTTCGTTTGATAGCCCAACGGATAACTATAGCGGCACTATAGCCGGTTAATTCGTCGGACGTTTTCGGTCTCCGAAAACCGCCGTCGGGCCTCTCTTCTTCCTTCTCTTCTTAGCCCGAGGCCTCTTCATAGCCCACTAATTCAGTCCGCTAAACTTCTCTAACCCCCCTCGCGATCGGATCCGTTGGATCGCGAACGGAGGGCTCCAAAACACCCTCTAGACCTAAACCCTAGACCCCCAACTATATATGGATGCCCTAACGTGCCAAATTTGGCCTAAACCTATCCCCGTAGCCATCCCCTACCTTTGTCCCGCAGCTCCACCTCTTCTCCACCTCAAATTCGCCGCCGACCACTTCGACGTCGCCACGTGGCAGTGCCCCATTGGCCACATCCAGGCGCCTCCCCCGCTCTAGCCAACCAGGGGACGCCACCTGGCCTCCCCGCCCCCTCCACCCGCCGCGGCCCGCGAGCCCAGGCGCGGCCCGCCCGGGCCCGGCCGCCGCCACCTGCAAGCCTGCTCGCCCGAGCACTTCCGAGCCGCTCGCCTCGACCGAGTTCGCTCCCCGCCGCCGCATCGCCGTTCACCGCCGGCCAGCTGCGCAGCCACGGGCCTGCCTCGCTCGTCGGAGGCCCGCACCTCCCCGTCCTCCCTCTGGCCCCGTCGCCGCCGCCTCGAAGCTCCACAGCCGGGCCCTATGCCTCGAGCTCACCGGTGCCGCCATTTGGCTCCCCGATCACCGCCGGCCGCCCCCGTCACCGGATCCGGGATCCCCGTCCCGGGATCTACCCGTTTCTGGCCTTCGCCACCTCGCCGGAGCCCCGCAACGCCGGTGCCCCTCGGCGGAGGCCGGGCAACCGCCGCCGCCGCTCGTCCTCATCTCAGGAGGAGGACGACCACCACGTCGCGACACGTGGGCTGGCATTTTCGTCAGTCCAGTTGGCCCGCTTCGTCCGGCCCAGCAGGAGGCCTGCCCCGTCCAACCGGCCCAGCTTCGGCCTCCTCTGCTTCTGGGCCAGGCCGATGGTGAGATTTTCGCTCAGTCCCACCTGAAGCGTCATATAGTATCTTGCGCTCAGTTTCACTTAGTAATTTTGGCTAAGTACCTAGTTTCTGTTATTTTGTTGCATACTTCGCATGGTTGTATCTTTTTGTGTGTATGTCTGAATTGAGTGATTGATATGTCAAAGTGTTCGTGGTGATATGATCTTCATATTGTTGTATTGTGGCATGCTTGTTTGAGTTCATCTTGATGCCCTAATCATCGCTGCAAGAGTGTTATATGTTTAAAACTGCAGATAACTGTAATTTTGTTGCAGGCTTGTGATGGTGATAACTTTGTGCATGTTTATCCAAATGAAGCATATGATATGTCAAAATGTTCATTGTGAAGTGATCTACATGTTGGTTGCTGTAGCATTCATGTTAGGTGCCATATTGCCATGTTTATCTCTGACGCAAAAGTGCATGTGGCTGTTAAGTGCTGAAACTTGTTATGAGATGCTGATTTGTCTTGTTCATAGCTATTGATGTGATTGTCTTTTATGCCACATGTCTATATGGTTTAGAAGCACAATCATGTCATCTTTGCTGTGGTGCAATCCACTTTTCATGATATGCCTTGTGGTGTTTGGAACAAGCTTGGAAAATAGCTTACTCGCCGTTGTTATTTTCTGAGACTTGTTGAAAACTGCTAAGTCTGAATCTGTTAAACCTGATGCCATGTTTGCTTGATGCCCCACTCAAATCCATGCTTGTTTTGGGTTGTCGAATGATTATGTCTTGTTGTCCATGTTATGCTCTATCCATCCATGCCCTTGTTTGCCATTATAGGTTGTTGTAGCTTATTTATTTCTTGATCTCAAGTTGCTATAAATGTACCTGTCAGACTGTTATCAGCATGATCAATTTGGTGAAGCTTGTTGTTATTGATCCATGCCTCCTATGGAGTTGTTCCAATGGAGTTGTTTGATGTATGCGATGTCTATTACGTGTCCATGATCTTTATATACTTAGTAGAGTTGATATGCTTGTGTTTTTGTGCCTCCAAAGGCAGCATCGTGATGATGTTTTTGCCTTCCCAGATTTTGGCTAAGTCTGAGAAATATGTAACTTATTGCAACTTACCATGCTTGTTTAATTGTGTTCCAGCAAGTTTTTGGGTGTGCTCTAAGTTCATACTTGTTAAGTATCATGTCTACTTCACATCCATGCCTCTTGTTATCATGTTTGGGTGTTGTAGCATATATATACATTGCTCCAAATTTGCTATGTTGCTGTTTTTGGACAGCTTGTTGTTATATCTTGTTTCATGTGTATGTGTTGAACCGTTGCTCCGTTTTGAGCGTGCTCTATATGACACTTGTGTGATTTTGCATGTAGAAGCATAATATCGTGTTGTTTACATGTTTGGAGTGTGTTTGCTTGTTGTTTGGATGCATCTTGCATAATTGCCATGCTTGTCTTGTCTTTCTCATATCTTCTAGGCCGTAGCTCCGAATTAAACAAACTTTATATGAAACTTGACTAGAATTTCAAGTAGATCATCATGGTGCATGTTAACCTGCTGCTTAACAACTTGAACTTAAAGTTTGTTCAGATCTGGACCAATTTCGAAATGTGCATATGAGGACTTACCGGAATTGTTATATGTTGTTACCGACCTCATTTAAACTTGTTGGTTTGTGTAGTTCTTGTGTGCTTCATCCCATGCCATGAATTGCATCATATAGACTTGTCTTGCATCATACTTTGTTGAGCATCTTGTTATGTTCTTAAGTGGTGTGTTTACCTTATTGTGTGCTTCTTTTCGCTAGTTCATTACCCGTTGCGTTCGTGAGGATTCGTTCGTCTACACTTGGTTCATCTTCGAGGCTTCTTCTTCGTCTTCTTCATGGACTCGTTCTTCTTCCTTGCAGGATCTCAGGAAAGATGACCATCCCCTTGGATACTTTTACTACCATTGCCATACTAGTTGTCTCGATGCTATCGTTATATGTCGCGCTACCCATATTTTATTGTCAGCCCCTCTCCTTGTTGCCATGAAACCTCTAACCTTTGAGACTTTCCTAGAAAACCGTTGGTTGGCTATGTTACCCGCTTGCTCAGCCCCACTTATAGCATTGTTAGTTGCAGGTGAATATGAAGATTGTTCCATGTTGGAACTTGTTGTTGGAATATCACAATATATCTTATATATATTAACACACATATATACTTGGCAATGGGTGGAAGGCTTGGCCTTTTGCTCCGTGTTTTGTTCCACTCATGCCACCTTAGGAACCGGTAAACCGGCGTTATGTTCCTTGATTTTGCGTTCCTAACGCGGTTGTGTATATGGGGACCCCTTGACAGTTCGTCTTCGAATAAAACTCCTCCAACAAGGCCCAACATACAGGGGGGCCAGTGCTGATGGTGTTGGTCCCAAACGGGGAGACTGCGGGGCCACCACGGGAAAACTCGAGGATTGGCTCCCGTAGGCTCACCTATCCGCTCGTGGCCTGAGACGAGATACATGCGGCTTCTATCAGGGTGTCGGCACGCCGGGAGGTCTTGCTAGACTTTTTTTACCATTGTCGAAATGTCTTGTGCACCAGGATTCCGAGCCTGATCGGATTGTCCCTAAGATAAGGGGTAATATTATTATTATCTCTGCTGATCGTGAGAGCTTGTGATGGGCTAAGTTGGGACACCCCTGCAGGGTTATGATCTTTCGAAAGTCGTGCCCACGGTTATGTGGCAGATTGGAATTTGTTAATCTCCGGTTGTGGAAAACTTGACACAGGATCCGAGATAAAATACACGATCCGCGTGAGTAACCGTGACCGTCTCTTTTCACCTTGAGAAGAGAACACGGTGGGGTTATGTTTGACTCGTAGGTAGTTCAGGATCTTTAGCGATCACTACTAGTTTGCGACCGTTTGCGTAGATTATCTTCTTATTCTTGTACTCGTAAGTTAGCCACCATATTTTGCTTAGCCGCTGCTGCAATCTCACCACTTTACATCTTCCTACCCCTTTAAGCTTTGCTAGTCTTGATACCCATGGTTATGGGATTGCTGAGTCCTCGTGGCTCACAGATACTACAACAACAGTTGCAGGTGCAGGTTTCCGATGACTTGACACGTGAGGGATGTCCTTTATGTGGAGTTCTTTCTTCTTCTTCTTCGTCAGTCTTGGGTTAGGTTCCTGGTCGGCAGCCTGGGATAGCAGATGGATGTCGTTGTGTTTTTCATGTTTGCATCCGTAGTCGGATGCCTTGTATTGATGTTGTTGTATTCATGTGACTTGTATGAATTGTTGTATCCCCATGTATTATGTAATGTTACGTTGTAATGATATCCATCTTGCTAAGCACCCGAAATGCGGTTGTGCCCCAATCACGAATGTGTCACGTGATCGGGATAGAATCGCATCTTGGGTTTGACATTTAGCGTCATCAACGTCGACAAGCCCGCGTGATGCCCGGTTCAGCATTTACCCTGCTTAGGGAAATATTGAGTAAATCGCCAGCGCAAGTCTGTTGATCGATGCCCCGGCATGTATGGACGGGCAAGGCACCCACGCTTGCATGGCTCTCTGTGCCCTCTACAGTTGGATTGGTCAAGATATGCGGAGAGGAAGAGAGAGAAACCAACCATGCCTAACATCGCGTCTTACCGTCCCAAGTTACATGTTCTTCTAACCGACCCGTGCCGGGGGCTAGAGGCTGATTGTCGGGGGTTTGGTGTGACATATGCCAAAGGATGGCTAATCATGTGTGGGGAAAATAGAACGTCGCCGGGCCCTGGATGCGGGATGAGGCGATACTTCGGACGCCTACGTGATTTACCCAGGTTCGGGGCTCTCCGTGGAGATAACACCCCTAATCCTGCTCTGTGGGGACTCGCATCATGACTATCGTCAATAGGGTAGCTACAAGGTTGCTCCTTGAGCTGTGTTGGTTGGAGGAGGAAGATGAGCAAGGCTAGCTCCAGCTCCTCCTTCTCTAGATGAATGTGGGATAGCTAAAATTTTGAACCCCTTGCATGGGGAGAACTGGGTGGTTTATATATGCCTACCCCCCAGGGGTACAATGGTAATCCGGCCAGGTGCGGGCCCCGGCCGTCAGGGTCTATGGACGCCGGCTTCTCCGCCTGCTGCTGGGCCCCGCCACTTCTTGGGTCCCGCCGGCTGCTGGAGACACGTCCATTATATGGGGCTCGCCGTCTGCGGGCTAGGCTGATTGCCTTTCACTGTTGCCTCGCCTCTGATGACGGAGGCTTTGTCGGGGAAGGCATGGCTACAGTCCCGCCGCCTGGTGGGCATTCACTATAGCCACGCCCCATCTTATCAGCTTAATGGCTTCACAGACTCCAAGGGTGGAAGGGTCGCCTGCTGGATGGCGGCCTGCCCCTAGCACCGCCTGCTGGGGAATTCCCGCCTTCTGGTGGCTCGTAGACAGGTCGAGTCCGCCGCCTGTGGGTGGTACTACTGCTCGTCGTGGGGTCATGGCTCCCTCCCACGTGGGCGATATCGTGGGCCGCGTGGCTACAATGCCGCGCCGGTCGAGGGGTGTCCGTATGGTACACCCGCACTGCGGCCAGACTTGCCTTGGATTCCGGGGTGGCAGGCCATACTGTAGTCGTGCCTTCTCTTGTCACGTTTAAGTGGGTGCAGACTTTGAGGGGGCGCGGGACCGCCTCCTTGATGTCGGCTCACTAGGGCCGCCTTCTGGCAGCCGGCTCGTTGGACCAGGCGGCCCAACGAGGCGGCCTCGCTTGCGGACGGTGGGAGGGACACAGTCGACCCCGATGTTTTGAAGTGTTATTGGTGGTCAATGAAGACACCCGTGGTCAATATCTCCGACAGTAGTCCCGGAAGCTGATGAGGAACTATGACCGAGAGCAGAGAAGGTGTGCTTCAGCAGTTTCACACTCCGTAAGATCTGACAAGACTTCTTTTGTTTGGTTACCTAGAGAGGCCGACTGCCAAAAGCAGGCCGTCGAATTTGAAATGTCGGGGAAGACGCTGAGTGGCAAACCAGCTAAGTACACTACAAGAAATATGAAAACTTGTGACCCTGACTATTGGTCACTGAAAGGTCATTGTTTTTCATTTGTGACCTTTTTGTGACAAAAAACATAAGGCCAAAAGCTGGCGGTCGTAAACTGAAATTAACGACCTTCTCTGTGAGAAGGTCGTAGACGTTTACGACCAAACTATGCCTATTGTTTTGTTTTGGTCACTAGCAGCCTCCCCAGGCCACGTAGGCATCCGACGTGGCAATCTGATGTGGCACAAGAATCAGCCCGGTCCAGTTCTGTCGTCTTTACGGGCCGAGCCCATTTATTTTTTTTTTTGTCAGCTACATGGGCCAAGCCCAAGAATTCAGCTTTTTTTATTATCTAGGACGTGGCCTACTATAGTCCATTTCGTTTTTGGGCCCCGATCATTTCATAGTTCGTTTCTATTTTGGGCTTCCATAACAAACTTCCAAAAACTTGCTCACGGGACACACATTTATTCCAGCGACAGTGAAAACGAGACGAAATTCAAACAAGCATTCATCGAGAGCATTTCATATCTTTCAACATGAAAGGACTTTTGAAACAGCCACGGGCACATAGTAGGTACATTCAACAGAGACTAAATTAACATCAAGATGAAGCAACAAAGGGCAGTCTGAGAACATTAACAACATTGCACACAGTAGCTTCCATTTCTACCACCAGCAGCAGTCGCCTTAAAGAGAGGAGGGACTACCAAGGAGCTAAACTAAAAGCGACCATCCATCATAAATTGGTGACTTCAGCAATAAGCGGCAACAGCGACATTCCAGAGACCCCCTTCTCCCGCTGTTGCTTGGTGTGCCGCATCACTAGTCACCCTGCACACAACAAGTTTTCATGTGTTTAGAGCAGATCAACATGTTGAGCAGTTAGGGAAACACTGTTGCTTGGAGGTGTTTGGAGTGAATGATATACCTATGGGTAGTTGTAAGCATCGATCTTCTTGGTGTACTTGGCCTTGAGCATCTCAGCCTTGGCAACATAGGGAGACTTCTCCTTCTATTCATTCAAGCAGAGGAAAAAACAGCAGAAATGTTAGTGTGGTGCAAGGCAATAGATTCATGGGTAACAATTAACAGAAGAATAGTTGAACAAATCGTGCGAAATAGCATGGTGAATTTGGAAACTAAAATTTGAGCAGTAGTTTGAATCGATGAGTAGAGACTGTATAAATTCTAACCAGGCTACAAGCATTTGAACTCTACATACCATAAATTTAAACAACCAAATTGAGAATAGGCAGTAGATCAACAATTGAATAGCAACCGAATTCTAAATATCATTAACCATCTGGGTCGAACAATACCAAAATGACACGATGCAGCGAGACAGAAACATGTAAACAAACACATGGTCGGCCAAAATTCCATCGCATCACCGAGCAAACACTGAGATCAAGCGGAAGAGACCAACACCGAATAGAGCGGTAACAAAGAGGGTATGGGGGAGCGGGTAACTTACAGCATCACTCAAGATACTTCCACTTCTCACCATCGGCCTTGCCAACCTGCAATTTGAACACAAATCAGGACACGTGATTCCCAAGGAGAAGTATCACAACACCAGTTTGAACGAGAACAAGGAGACATGGGAGGGAGCAAAGAGAACCGAGATGCTTACCATGCAGACCTGCTTGATGTTGGAGTCCTTCCTGAAGCTGTCCCTGCGAAAACAGAACAAAAACAGGCCCATGCCAGGACACGTCACCACGCCACAGAAATAATGTGATCGAACCACAATAGCGAATCAAATCCGGGGCTCACATGAAGACTAAGAAGGCACTCAGGGGCACTTGGGCTTGTTGGAGTCCTTCTCGGCTTTCTGTTCTTCACCGCGAGTCTGCATCGCCACAAAAACAATAGCAACAAAGCGAATCAGAACCCGACGTGAAACAACAACAGGAAAACCTAGATAGAATGTAATAAACATAGATAGAAAGTAATAAACTTGTACCCCTGATACATACCAGGAATCAGCCCAAACAATCAGTTTGCAGAAAAATATGCACATCAGCTTGGAGGAAATGGAAATGTAACCTTACACAAAGACATATTCATCGACATTTTCAAACAAAACCGATAGACATCTCCTTGAACTATACCACTATACCAGCACCACCAATTACTACTCTTAATAATCATAAAGCTACGTAAGTAGACAGTAGACCAAAGTTACTCGTCACATCACCCCCCCCCCCAACTGATTGATTGACAAAAGGAAAACACAAGTAATAATTAAGAAGAAAACCACATGACACTAGACTGAGCTGAGCTACGCTATTGTTATCATCATGCATGTAACAGCCGGCCGGACGTAGTTGTCAAGGTAGATCATGGGAAGGTGCCGTTGAGACTGGACATGTCCGGCCATGCCATCATCAAGGCCGGATCACGGATGGTCTGATAGAGTTATCACAAGCAAACTTACACGTACGCACGCAGTTTTAATTAATTAAATGAGTAGGCAGGGAAGGCAATTGGAAATCTAGGAGTTGACTTGGATCGTGAACAAGCATATCGGAGGAGCGTGCCAGACGAGTGATGTTTGCAACAGAACAATAATGGATCTATGGCATGTCCACATTGAATATAACATTTAATAGATTAAACAGGTTATGTCGTACTACAATATACATTACTACCTATATCTATTTTAGAATGTTGAATTCAATTTAGAGAACATTGATCATATATACCACATGAACAAACAACACAACCCAAAACAGGTAACAGCCGCGTACAGAATTGCAACCGCTCTGGGATACATCAAACTGCAGCACTATACAAGTATGAAAATAAACATACACCTTAAATTTCAAATTCGAACCATCTAGGACCCAGTGAACTGCACCGCTATACAAGTAAATGTAAATCTACACCTAAAATTCAAATTCGAACTATCTGAGATCTTCACAACAGTAGGTAGACCCACGGAAGCAACAGCATGCACCCTACATTCCGCCAGATCTAGAATTCCCCTTCTAGCAAGCTGATACGTCCAAAATGCATCACTATTTTGTATCATAATTTATCCTTATTCATTGATATATTTCACATTACGATGATGTTCTTATGTTGTTTTGACCTATTTTACACAATTTGCAACTTTTCGGTGCCGAAGCAGCAGACGCAGGATTCAGCGGTAAAAAGTGGACGCTGAGTTGCTGAAGAAGAATACCTCCAAATCACCTGAAAATTGACGGAGGATATTTTCCGGACGAATCACGAAGACATGCGAAAGGGCAACCAGAGGGGGGGCACAGGGTGCTAGAAATTATGTTTTAGCCTGTGATAAATGTCAGAGAGTTGGTAACATTAGTAGAAGGAATGAGATGCCTATGAATTACTCACTAGTGATTGAACCTTTCGATTGTTGGGGTTTTGATTTTATGGGTCCTTTTCCTTCTTCTCACAAGTACACTCACATTTTAGTAGCTGCTGATTATGTGACCAAGTGGGTTGAAGCAATCCCCACTGAAAGTGCTGATCACAAGACATCTTTGAAAATGCTTAAAGATGTAATTTTTCCTAGGTTTGGTGTACCTAGGTATCTCATGACTGATGGAGGATCACACTTCACGCACGGAGCTTTTAGAAAAGATTCAGCCAAATACGATGTCAACCATAGAATTGCTTCACCATATCATCCTCAAACTAGTGGGCAAGTTGAGCTCACCAATAGAGAGATTAAGTTGATCTTGCAGAAGACAGTAAACAGAAATAGAAAGGACTGGTCAAATAAGTTAGGAGATGCTTTGTGGGCGTATAGAACTGCTTACAAAAACCCCATGGGCATGTCCCCCTATAAGATGGTGTATGGCAAGGCTTGCCATTTGCCATTAGAGTTAGAGCACAAAGCTTTCTGGGCTGTTAGAGAGCTTAATGCTGACCCAAAATTAGCTGGTGAGAAGCGTCTCATGAACTTGACTTCTCTAGATGAATGGAGAAGTGAAGCTTACGAGAGCGCTAAAATGTTCAAGGAAAAGGTAAAGAAGTGGCATGATAGGAAGATTCTGAAACGTGAATTTAATGTTGGCGATAAAGTTTTGTTGTTCAGATCCCGTTTCAGGTTTTCTCCAGGCAAACTACTTTCCAGGTGGGAAGGGCCATTTCATATTGAAGAAGTCTATCGGTCTGGTGCAATTAAGATCAACAATTTTGAAGGCACCAAACCTCAAGTTGTGAATGGGCAAAGACTTAAACATTACATAGCAGGAGACTCTGTCAATGTTCATGTGAATATAATATACACAACAACTCACGAAGAACATGTTGCAGCCCTGTTTCAGATGCCAGCAGAAGCAGAATAAAGAAAAGGTATGTAGTACGGTAAGGAAACATCGCGAACCGCCATAAAAGTTCCGTATTACGAGTTTTTGCAAAATTAGTAAAATTCTGAGCCTAAGTGGAGCCGGAGACGAGCTCCAGGGGGTCCAGGCGCCCCCCTGGCGCGCCCTACCTCCTGGCCGCGCCGCCAGGGCGCCTGGACACCCGGGAGTCCGTCTCCGACCCCGCTTTAGCCTGTTACCTTCCTTTTTGTGCATAAATTTTTGCTATATATTTGCCCGGATTGTTCCAGCAACGTATCTTGCGATTTCGTGTGTTTTCTTTTCGATATGTTTCTGCCAGGGAATCTTTCAGCTGAATCTAGGTGCCATGTCTTCTCCAAGTTCCCCCAAGGACAATTTCGTCGTCAACGTCATCAACCCTTACCTCGCTGAGGTGAAGAAGCACCCTTAGGTTGTTCGGATGGAGGACGGTGTCCTTCATCAAGAAGATCTGAAGGGACCTATCAAGGAGGGGAGCATCCAGGCCAGGCTGGAAGAAGTGGAGCAAGAAGTCTTCGAGTACAAGAAGATGATCGAGCGTGGTGTTGAAGCGAACTTTGACATCATCAATGAGCTGAAGACCTACTTCCTGAAGGAGATGAAGGAGATGTGGAAAAGCATCACCGCGTCTGAAGAAAAAATTGAAGAGCGCCAAGGGCAAATTCATGATCTACATCGCCAGAACTGTGAGTATGAACTAAGGTTTATGCGCATGAGTATGGGTGCTGCATGCAGGATTCAGGAGACAAACTTCTCATATGAGACTGGAGAACCCCTTCCATGGAAGCGTTTCGCCGAGGACTATGTGATCAACACCAACAAGGATGAGGAGTGAAATCTCCTTGGGTAACGGCATTCCCTTGGCTTGTTCCAAGCTTGGGGGAGTGCCCGGTATCTTTATCTTTACCTTTTGTCTTTTAGAGTCAAGTAGAGTTGTATCATGTCTAGGGAGATTATTATATGAAATAGGTGTGTGCATTGAGGTCTATCACTCCTTCGGTGGGGAGATTGTATCCGTGAGTGTGGAGTCATCTATGATGGAATATTAATGAGAAGTTTATTGGTTCCTTTTGCTGCACTCGGTATTCTCTTCACACAATCGACCTTATATGATGACTCTTATGGGGAGTATTGACCTTATATCAGGTATGGCCGTGAAAACTTTATTTAATCTTGGCAAACATAGATTTGGTCATAACAACAAGCATGATTTTCCTAAAGTATCGACATAGCCAAAACCTTTATGTTATTATGCTTGAAGTGTTATGCTGACAAGGAAGACAACTTGATGTGTTATGCTTATTTCAATGTTTATGCTTTATATTGTTTTGCATCTTACTCATCATCAATTGTCTGTTCTCTCAAAACCTTTGCTAGCCTAACTCTGTACTAAGAGGAATTCTGCTTGTGCATCCATACCCTTAAACCAATACCTTCCATATGAGTCCACCATACCTTCCTACTCGTGGTATTCCACTACCACCTCCTAAAGTACAGAATTTATGTGTTATCCTTAAATGTTCAAAAATCTTTTATTTTGTGCCTCTGTTTTAGCTCATGAGGAAGTAATAGTTAATTCATGGTCTTTTTGAGTTGGACAAGCTTCACCCCGGGATTGCATGTCTAATGTGCAAACCCATAATACGAGAAGGAACTGGCAAAGAGTGCGCCCGGATCAAAAATAATATAACAAACAAACCCTCCTTCACGCTCTGTTCATGAGAAATCAGAAAACTTTGGCAGTGATAAACAAAGGAGAATAAGAGGATGTGATCGTCCTCGTGCGGGAGCCGTTCCTCGAAACTTGTCCAGCCCAAGAAGTAATTGAGTTATCTATTAGCATTCGTTGACAAATCATGCACCTCTCAAATCTCGTTTTCATTCTGTTTGATTTAAGGATAGCACATGAGTTTTCCCTACTACCCTAGAGCAGGGCCTATCTTTTAATTTTAGATTGAGTCAGTTATTCCTACTTCTTTCTATTTCTCAAAGAGAACAGACATTTGATGTTGATAAGGATTCATTCATATAAAGTTGCATTAAGATTTGTCATATCATATCCTTGTTGACATTATCATTTGATAAGTAAGTTGTTTGTCATGCCCAGCTAAGGCAAATATCTTCCTTGTGTTAACACTTTCACTTCTTGCCTATTAACATGTTCTTTCAAAAGCTTTAATTAATCTCATCAAAACATAAGAGGAAGAGCAAAAGTTAAATCTATTTGTTGTTTTTTTTGACCAAAGGACATGTTTGCCATGATTCAATGAGTTTCCTTAGCCCTGCTTCCGAATATAACTGTTACCACTCTTTTATAAGGGCCTTATGAATTGAAGATTGCTGTTGAGGATATTTGAGCTGGTAAAGAAACTATGATGCTTCTTGCCCGTATTCTATTTATCGACACTTCACTCTCTAAACTTGTGGACAAGTTTACCGAGCTCAGTATTCGCTTGGGGACAAGCGAGGTCTAAGCTTGGGGGTGTTGATACGTCCAACATGCATCACTATTTTGTATCATAAGTTATCCTTATTCATTGATATATTTCACATTACGATGATGTTCTTATGTTGTTTTGGCCTATTTTACACAGTTTGCAACTTTCCGGTGCCGAAGCAGCAGACGGAGGATTCAGCGGTAAAAAGTGGACGCTAAGTTGCTGAAGAAGAATACCTCCAAATTACCTGAAAATTGACGGAGGATATTTTTCGGACGAATCACGAAGACATGCGAAACGGCAACCAGAGGGGGGCCACAGGGTGCCCAGGCGACCTGGGGGCGCCCCTCCCTGGCCGCGCCGGGGGGGCGCCTGGAGCCCCTGGCCCACCTCCGGCTGCCCCCTTTTGCCTATATACTCTCCGTTATCTGAAAACCCTAAAAACGGGAGTTTTTACGGAGTTCCGCCGCCGCTCCGTGGCGGAAACCAACACAGAAGATTCCGCCGGGGAGATCACCTCCGGGAAGGGGAGATCGTCGCCATCGTCATCACCATCGTCACGGGCATCATCGAGATCATCATCAACATCATCCCCAACACCAGCACCATCTCCATCTTCATCCAAATCTCATCTCACAATTGCAACTTGTGTAGTAACTCGTACTACCTATCCTCTCTACTCCATCGGTGTTGATTACTACTTTGTGGTGAATGCTATTGAGTTTTGTTGGAGAAATATCATTATATCCAGATTGTTTAACATCTATTTATCTCCACTGATCATGATCTCTTTTATGTCTCGTGAGTAGTTACCTTAGTTCTTGAGGACATGGGGAAAGTCTTGTTGTTAGTAGTCATATGCTGTTGAAGTAATATGTGTTGTTTGATACTTAAGTTGTGTTGTCATTCTACTAGTGGTGTTGTGTGAGTCGAACACTCAACACTTCGCCTTATTAAGGACCTAGGAGAATACATTGTGTACAAAGAATGCTTACGGTGGGTTGCCGGAGTGACAGAAACCTGAACCCCAGTTCGCACGCTTTTGCATAATGGAACAATGGATCCTCGATCGTATTGCTATGGTTAGGCTTTTGCCTTAAATTCTATCTTGTATATGCGGATGCTTGCAAGGTGTTTAATCATAAGAGTGCAATCATCTTAGTCTAGAGAGTGTACTAGCATAGATCCATCCACTCAACACTTATCAACACCTAACATAGTATTGATACGGGATATGGCGAAAGCACATGACTACCTCTCCCGTGTGTCCTCAGGAACGCTTTAGCCTTTATAAGTTCAGTTGCTAGGCCTCTCCTTTGCTAAGAAAGGATTGGGCCACTTGTTACTCTCAGTGCCTTTTACATTGCTTGCTTTTACTTTCCTGTTGCTTATATCGAGAAAATCCCTAAAAAGTTATCTTTCAGTGCTTGCAGTAATTTCTTGCTCAGAATCGCTTATCAATACCTTCTGCTCCTCGTTGGGTTCGACACTCTTACTTATCGAAAACGCTGCAATAGATCCCTTACGGTTGTGGGTCATCACAAGCGCAGATCAGGCCAGTCGCAGTCAGATCCACGCCCAAATCCTACCTAGCATGCCCAGCAACCACTAGAACCCCCAGATCTAGCGCGGATCTAACGCTAAGCATGACAGATTAGGGTGGGGTCCGTACCTGAATGCCATGCTCGAGGCAGTAGAGCTCCCAGCACGCGTTCCCAACCTAGATACCGGCCTGGCCGATGTGGATCGAGATGCACTCCCTCATGGTTGCAGATCGGAGTGGCTGCCACCGACGGGCGCTACGCTACGCTGATGTAGAACAAGCATATTGGAGACGCCTGGAGCCGCTTGACGAGCACCTAGCCGGTGGAGGCGGAGACGTCAGCCACCAGATGTGGTGCCTCGCCGATCTGTGTGCGGTGGGAGAGGAGGAGGAGGGACGCGGCTGTGGGGATGAGGTAGGGGGAGATGAGTAGGTCGTCGGCAACGGGGTAGGGGTTGGGATGGCAGAGAGAGGGAGGTCTGGGTCGGGGAGAGGGAGATCTGGGAGGAGGTGGCGGCGACGAGGAGCTGGAGAGAGAACGTGAGGTGAGGGAAGGTGATAGGATGGCGACGAGGGGAGAGAAGGGGGAGAGGCCGACGGTTGTTGGGTTGGTGCCGGCGGTGGATTTGATTGGAGGCCGCCCGAAGTTGGGGAGAGTATGGAGGCGAGCGGCGGCGACTGGAGGATGGAGGGGATCAAGAGAGAGCGAGGAGGAGGTGGGATCTGGGGGATCGAGGGGAGGGTGTGTGGGTCAGTTAGGGTTTTGTTTCTCGGGCGAAGCTCCACCATTGGATAGGTGCGCGATGGATGCCTCAGATTGATTCCAATTTAGTGATCCGCGTGAAGGTGGTTCCTCGCATCTCATTGGTCCATCCAATCCACTCCGTTCCCTCAAAAAAAACCAATCCACTCTGTTTTATAAAACATAACAATGGCATAGTTTGTCAAAGTGATCTCGTATTTTGCATAAGTGTGCATCTTGGAATGACAAACACTGTTCCCAAATAAAGCTTTCATTTTCTTTGCACAACAAATTCATTTTCCAATTATCGAGTGCCCAAAATGAGTATTTTTGTCAAGGATCTACCGTATATTTGTTGTAAAATTGGACCAAACCATTTTTATAAAATATTAGGTCATATTTAGTGCACAATTGACCAAATGGTAGGGTGTCCAAAGCTTTTATCCACCTCTCGTGAAAAAGACAAATTTCCACCGATTTAGTTGGAAACGGGCATAAAATATTCAAAAAAAATAAAAAAAATTGGAAAACCTTCGCATTGTGTCATTATATGTGGCCAAGTTACCACGAAAAATAATAAACTTGTAATACAATAATTATTTTTAAAAAGTGTTCTCAGAAACGAGCTATCATGTGTGGAGATCAATGGCTTTCAAGCCAAATGATCAATCTTATGGCCACATTCATGGCATACTTTGTTCAAATGATCTCATGTTGTGCACAAGGGTGCATCTTGGAATGGCACACAATGTTGCCTAAGGAAGTTTTAATTTTCTTTGGACGAAAAATTAATTTTCCATTTTTCGACTGCCCAAAATGAGTTTTTTTGTGAAGGACCTATAATATATTTGTTGCAAAATTGTACCAGATCAATTTTATAAAATACTAGGACATATTTAATGCATAATTGACCAAATGGTTGGGTGTAAAAAGTTTTGATCCACCTCTCGTGAAAAAAGACAAATTTCGGCCGATTCAGATGGAAGCGGGTTAAATTTGAACTGTAGCTACCTCATAGTTTGCTCTTTATTTTTTCCAAAAATCATTTGTAGGTACATAAGTATCTATTTAATCAGAGAAAGACCAAAAAAATTCCAAGATTCAACGACTAGCTAGGAACGGTTATTCCCGCCGTTTTGACCGCATTTTGAAACGGGCATAAAAAATTCAAAAAAATCAAAAAAATGATAGACCTTCACATTGTGTCATTATATGTGGCCAAGTTACCAGCAAAAATTAAAAACTTGTAATACGGTAATTATTTTTAAAAAGTGTTATGAGAAACGAGCTATCATGCGTGAAGATTCATGGCTTTCAAGCCAAATGATCAATCTTATGGCCACATTCATGACATTGTTTGTTAAAATGGTCTCATATTGTGCGCAAGGGAGCATCTTGGAATGGCATACAATGTTGCCTAATGAGGTTTTCATTTTCTTTGGACGAAAAATTCATTTTCCATTTTTCGAGTGCCCAAAATGAGGTTTTTTTGTGAAGGACCTCCCAAATAATTGTTGCAAAATTGGACCAAATCATTTTTATAAAATACTAGGTCATATTTAATGCACAATTGACCAAATGGCTTGGTGTAAAAAGTTTTGATCCACCTCTCGTGAAAAAGACAAATTTCGGCCGATTCACTTGGAAGTGGGTCAAATTTGAACTGTAGCTGCCTTGTAGTTTGCTCTTTATTTTTTACAAAAATCATTTCTGGGTACATAAGTATCTATTTAATCAGAGAAACACCAAAAAAATACCAAGATTCAACCACTAGCTAGGAACGGTCATTCCCGCCGTTTTGACCGCATTTTGAAACGGGCATAAAAAATAAAAAAAATCAAAAAACTGGAAAACCTTCGCATGTATCATTATATATGACCAAGTTACCAATAAAAATAATAAACTTGTAATACGGCAATTCTTTTAAAAAAGTGTTCTCAGAAATGAGCTATCATGCGTGAAGATTCATGGCTTTCAAGCCAAATGATCAATCCTAGGGCCACATTCATGGCATAGTTTTTTCAATTGATCTCATATTGTGCATAAGGGTGCATCTTGGAATGGCAAACAATATTGCCTAAGGAATTTTTCTTTTTCTTTGGATGAAAAAATCATTTTCCATTTTTCGAGTGCCCGAAAGGAGGTTTTTTTGTGAAGGACCTCCCAAATAATTGTTGCAAAATTGGACCAAATCAATTTTCGAAAATACCAGGACATATTTAATGCACAATTGACAAAATGGTTGGGTGTAAAAAGTTTTGATCCACCTCTCGTGAAAAAGAGAAATTGTCGCCGATTCAGTTGGAAGCGGGTCAAATTTGAACTGCAGCTGCCTCATAGTTTGCTATTTATTTTTTCCAAAAATCATTGCTAGTTACATAAGTACCTATTTAATCATAAATACATGGTTTGGTGGCGATACGTCGAGGTTTGGGCGGTGGTCGAGGGTCTCAACTCTAGAGCGCGTAAACTCGCATGCCCGTCGCGTGGTCATCGTGTGACTGTGGCGTTGCTATGTGTTCTGGGCGGCCTAGGCATGTCTAGTGGGTTGGGCACTCCCCAGGTAGGTGCTAGGAAGAAAATTACAACATAAGATTCTCACGAGGAGACCGATCGATGCTCAAACATGAATTAGCAGCCAAGTGTTTGATTAGCGGTACGGGAAATGCACATGGCTAATGGGCGTGAGTTTTGGTTGAGGATGATCAGTTACTAAGAAGACTGTATTCACAAATTTTCAGCTCAAAATGAGGAGTCTAGGTGGTACTTTCTTTGCAAAGTACCACACTGGACATAAATACGAATGTTTAAGCTGGGCTCTAAATAATGAATGGATTGAGCTAGCATTTGGTGGAGGATAGTTATTTAGGCATAGGAAAGCACTGTAGAAAATGGATACCATTTGGACATGCCAAAGTGGTACTTCCTTTACAAAGTGTTTTTTTTGAACAGAATAGGAAGATGAATATTTTTGAATTATTTTTGAACTAGGCAAGGAAGATTTTTTACATATTTGACGAAGATATGACCCAAAGAATTTATGAGATTTTTTGGTGAATTTTGGGAATGAGGGAAATATAGGTTGCTTCACAACCTAGGGCAAAAACTACCACATGGACATGACACATAGGCAAAAATGATGAGGTGCCGCCTAGTCGTAGCAACCCACCACAATTTACAAGGTTATGACCATCTATATTGGTCATGATCAGCTAGAAATAAGGCAGCGGACCAGTGCTATCTGCTTTATGACCATTTCGTGTAAGGAAATTACGACCTTTCTGACCAAAATGGTCGTTATAGTTTAGGGTTTGGAGCCCCCCGAACAGCTTTTGACCAATTGGTCTGAAATGGTCATAGATCTATGACCAATTCTTCCAGGGTCACTGACAGAAGGTCACTAGTTGACATATTTCTTGTAGTGGTAGTGGGCGCGCTGCCTGTGGCCCGAGCGGCACGCGGTGCCAACACGCCAGGCCGGCCTCCCAGCCCACGCGTGCAAAGGGACGTTGGCGCAGGCTCGGGCACACCGCTACACGGCCTCGGCACGCGCGTGGATCCACTGCGACTGAGGCAATCGATTGTGGTTCCCCCACGCATTAAGTGTGCGTGTTTATGGCGCAAAAATGCGGGGCGTGCGGGGCGTGGGCGCAGTTAATCCCACATCCCAACTCTTCGGCTCTGCCGCCACAAGCCTATACGTAGGGGGAGGAGGGGGCGACAGAACGCACGCGCGCCCTCCTCTCCCTCCCTCCTTCTTCTTCTTCTCTTTCCTCCCTCCTGCTCTCTAGCCATCGTCGTGCCTGCTGCCTCCGCCGGAGCGTGAAGCAGCCTGCCGGAGCCGGAGCGTGTGGAGCCGTCGTCACCTCGCTTTCCCGCCGACGCCCTACATTTCTGTCGCGCCATGGCTGCCGAGGTACCGGTCAACCGTTCTAGCAATTGGGACGACATCGACGTCCATGAGGACCCTATTGAGTTTCTTCGCCGGACGCGGGGGCTCCCCCACGCGGGGAACGTGTGGGTGCACATTCCGCCAGCGGCCGAGATCTCGTCGGCGCCGGAGGACGGCCAGTGCGTCGTCTTCCGGGCGCACTTCATCCGCGGCTTCGGTCTTCCAGCGAGCGGATTCTTCCGCTCATTCTTGGAGTTCTACGGACTGCAGCCCCACCACCTCACTCCAAACACAGTGGTGCTGCTCTGTGCCTTTGTCACCCTCTGTGAGCGGTACTTTGGCGTGCTCCCCACAATTGAGCTGTGGGGAGAACTCTTCTACCTCAAGCTCGGCACCGCCATAAAAAACGAGGCGGCCCAATGCGGAACCTGTGTTGCATTGCGGCGCACCGGATCCGGTGTCTGCTTCCCCAAAATCGCCTTGCTGCAGTCGGCCAAGTTGTGGCAGAAGACTTATTTCTATGTCAAGACCACCCATCCGTCGTGGAATTATGTCAACATGTCAACGTACATGGCTGGTCCGCCTGCCGAGCCTCGTGCCGCCTAGAGATATTGGCCAAAAACTCTGTCGCCCGCCTCCTCCACCGCTCTTGCCCACCGTGAGGAGATGACGGCGTCGAAAGGCAAGGCCTCAGATCTATTAGCCGCCTACGTGAATCGTCGAGTGCTGCCTCTTCAATCCCGGCCTCACCTGATCAGTGACATGGGTGGACGCCGGGATCCATGTCGGCTGAGCACCAAGGTGATGCCGGTCCTGGAAGTGGTCCGGCTAGTGAACTACTTCTCCGACTACAAGTTGTCGGAGTCTGACTGGAGGTTCGGCAAGCGGCCGTACAGCCGCGATAACCCACCGCCAGCGGTAAGTTCTTATAGTTTTCTTTTCCTTCTACGCCTGTCCGGGTTTCTTCTTAATGCTTGACCAGTCAGCCACGGTGCAGCGCTTCCCGGGCTAGCCGGCACCCGTCCCCGGGACCCCAAATCATCTGGTCATGGCGGACCGGACTCACAGCGACACAAGCGGCGGCCATGGAGGAAGATGACGCCACATGCGGTGGCGGTGAGCGAGCAGACGACTCGTCACGAGGCGGCCTCGGGGAGTGGCCAGATGATGATGAGGAAGACGATGTGTCGCGCCACATCCATGGTGCCGATGGGGCGGGAGCCAGCTCCTCGACGGCGCCGACTGCAGCAGGCGGCACACCGAAGCGTCGGGCAAATGCCGGGTTGTATGGCAGCCGGCCCAAGAAGCCCAAGGTCTCGGCCACCGCGACCAAGCAGAAAGAGGCTGCGGCGATGGCAGCCCTCTTTCAGAAAAGCCCCAAGCCACGGCCGATGGTGTACTCGTAAGTATCTTGATCTTCTTTGCACTTGTTTTCTTGTTTTCTTGCAAAATCTTAGCATTTTTTCTTGTTTTGCTTGGACAAGGCTCCGCTTTCTATCTCGCACGCCCGTGCTGCTTCGGTGGTTGGAGGAACAGAAAGCTCCGCCAATCCCCGCTGCTTAGATCCAGCTAATACGTCCAAAATGCATCACTATTTTATATCGTAATTCATCCTTATTCATTGATATATTTCACATTACGATGGTGTTCTTATGTTGTTTTGGCCTATTTTACACAGTTTGCAACTTTCCGGTGCCGAAGCAGCAGACGCAGGATTCAGCGGTAAAAAGTGGACGCTGAGTTGCTGAAGAAGAATACCTCCAAATTACCTGAAAATCGACGGAGGGTATTTTCCAGAAGGATCACGAAGATACGCAAAAGAGCAACCAGAGGGGGGCCAAAGGGTGCCCAGGCGGCCACCTGGCGAGGCCCCCACCCTGGCCGTGCCGGGAGGGCGCCTGGAGCCCCCGGCCCACTCCAGGCTCCCCCCTCTGGCCTATATACTCCTCGTCATCCAGAAACCCTAAAAAGGGGAGAGTTTACGGAGTTCCACCGCCGCTCTGTGGCGGAAACCAACAGAGAAGAAAAGCCATCTCCGGCGGGCAGATTCCGCCGGGGAGATCACCTCCCGGAAGGGGAGATCATCGCCATCGTCATCACCATCGTCACGGGCATCATCGAGATCATCATCAACATCATCTCGAACATCAGCACCATCTCCATCTTCATCCAATCTCATCTCACAATTGCAACTTGTGTTGTAATCCGTACTATCTATCCTCTCTACTCTATCGGTGTTGATTACTACTTTGTGGTGAATGTTATTAAGTTTTGTTGGAGAAATATCATTGTGTCCAGATTTTTTATCATCCATCTATCTCCACTGATCATGATCTCTTTTATGTCTTGTGAGTAGTTACTTTAGTTCTTGAGGACATGGGAGAAGTCTTGTTGTTAGTAGTCATATGATGTTGAAGTAATATGTGTTGTTTGATACTTAAGTTGTGTTGTTATTTTCCTAGTGGTGTTGTGTTAGTCGAACACTCAACACTTCGCCTTATTAAGGACCTAGGGGAATACATTGTGTACAAAGAATGCTTACGGTGGGTTGCCGGAGTGACATAAACCTGAACCCCAGTTCGCACGCTTTTGCACAAGGGAACAATGGATCATCGATCGTATTGCTATGGTTAGGCTTTTGCCTTAAATACTATCTTGTATTTGTAGATGCTTGCAAGGTGTTTAATCATAAGAGTGCACTCATCTTAGTCTAGAGGGTGTACTAGCATAGATCCACCCACTCAACACTTATCAACACATCACATAGTACCGATACGGAATATGGCGAAAGCACATGACTACCTCTCCCGTGTGTCCTCAAGAACACTTTACCCTTTATAAGTTCAGTTGCTAGGCCTCTCCTTTGCTCAGAAAGGATTGGGCCACTTGTTACTCTCAGTGCCTTTTACTTTGCTCGCTTTTACTTTCCTGTTGCTTATATCAAGAAAACCCCTAAAAAGTTATCTTTCAGTGCTTGCAGTTATTCCTTGCTCAGAATCACTTATCAATAACTTCTGCTCCTTGTTGGGTTCGACACTCTTACTTATCGAAAACGCTGCAATAGATCCCTTACGGTTGTGGGTCATCACCAGCCGCCACTCTCGGAGAAGCGATAGAGAGGAACATGCGAGAAGCGCAAGAGGAGCGGGAAGCCTTGATCCGGGAGACGGCGGCGGCGGCCCAGTCGGCGTAGGCGGAGGCGGACGCTGCGACCAAGGCACAGGTTGATGCAGCGGCCAAGGGGCAGGCGGATGCAGCCTTCAGAGCACTGGAGGTGGAGGCGGCTCGCCGCCGGGCTTGAGAATCCGGCAACCCGCAGCACTCGAAGCCGCGCGCGCCAGAAGAACAAGCGCCGGCTGGCGGAGTTGGTGCTGACCAGCCAGCCCTGGAGAGGGGAGGAGGCGGCTCCACCATCTTGGAGGCGGAGGTGGCTGCCCATGGGCCGACTGCCTATGCGCAGGGCAGTCGGCCCGAGACGTCGATGGTGCCGCCATCCGAGGGTGAGCTGGTGGTGGGTCCAATTCGTGCTGGCCGGGTTCCAGCGCGCTAGCGCCTGGCGAAAGCGACCTCAGCGCCAAGGTAGGAGGAGTTCGGAGCTGCTAGCTCATTGGCGCCAGACAATGAAGCCACCAGTGCCGCGTCGCTGGACTGGACGTTAGGCGGCGGCACCGAGGTCCTGAACTTGGAAGCGCAAGATGTGCTGGCCCGCTTCAGCACTCAAGGCGCCACTCTCCAGCACTCCTTGCAGGATTTCCTGGCAACGCGGACGGCTGTCCGGGTATGCTTGCTCACTTCTTGTTTTTTAATTCTAGTTATTTTCCATGGGGGGGCGCCAGTGCACCCACTGGGTGTAGTCCCTTAATTTCGGGCCGCCTACTGAGTAGGCGGCTCGGAACTCCAAGGTAAACACCGAGTGCTGACATACTCTTTCTTCTGTTGTCTTCGTTACAGGACTACCACAACATTCGTGTGTCCGCCTACAACACCCAACACCAAGAGCTGGCCAAGAGGACTGCAGACTTGGCCGAGGGCCGAAGTAAGTGTTCCGCCTTTCTTCTTGCGGGGGCCCGTGAGCGCACTCGCTGATTGTAGTCCCCAAGATCTAGGCCGACTGCTGAGCAGTCGGGCCAAATTTTCCGGCGACCTTTTATATTTTGTTGATGCTGACGCCCTCTTCTTCCATTCTTGACAGCGGCTGCGGCTAATCTACGGAAACAGCTGGGCCAGGTCCAGGCCGAGTGTGACTCCCCGAGACCGATGCGCCAGGTGTCAGCTAGTTATTCGTCATCGTTGCCATGTCATTTGCTTGCGTGTTGCACTTTGCCTTGTCATCATGTGCATTACATCAGCATGTTTTCAAACTAGCATTCGTTCGGGTTCCCCCAGCTCTCTCTGTTGTCCGTTCTGACTCCAGACACTCGCACGCGCCCACGGCACCTCTGAATATTTATTTTATAAGTGGCCGGAAAATGTTCTCGTAATGGGTTGAAACTTGGCGTGCAGTCTTATTATAGCATAGGTAGACCGCCTGTCAAATTTCGTCGCATTCGGAGTTCGTTTGATAGCCCAACCGTTAAACTTATAGCGGCACTATAGCCGGTTTAAACGTCGGACGTTTCAGTGCTCTGAGACCTGTTGCCGGGCTGCCATCTCTCTCGAGGTTTGGTTTTACCTGTAGCTTCGCCCATCCGGACGTGGCCTGAGACGAGATACGCGCGGCTACTATCAGGGTGTCGGCACGCCGGGAGGTCTTGCTGGACTTGTTTTACCATTGTCGAAATGTCTTGTGCACCGGGATGCCGAGCCTGATCGGATTTCCCTAAGATAAGGGGTGATGATATTATATTTATCACTTCAGCTAATCGTGAGAGCTTGTGATGGGCTAAGTTGGGACACCCCTGCAGGGTTATAATCTTTCGAAAGCCGTGCCCGCGATTATGTGGCAGACTGGAATTTGTTAATGTCCGCTTGTAGAAAAACTTGACAGAGGATCCGAAGTAAAACACACCACCGCGTGAGTAACCGTGACTGTCTCTTTTCACTTTGAGAAGAGAACACGGTGGGTTTATGTTTGACTCGTAGGTAGTTCAGGATCTTTAGCGATCATTACTAGCTTGCGACCATTTGCGTAGATGCTCATCTTATTCTTGTACTCGTAAGTTAGCCACCATATTATGCTTAGCCGCTGCTGCAACCTCACCACTTTACCTCTTCCTACCCATAAAGCTTTGCTAGTCTTGATACCCATAGTTATGGGATTGCTGAGTCCTCGTGGCTCACAGTTACTACAACACCAGATGCAGGTTCAGCCGAGAATGATGCAGGAGCTGGTTCAAGTACTTTCGGGAGTTCCATGAAGAGAGTGGCCATATGTACGTGACGTGTTTTCGACGATCAGTAGTGGTTTCTACTAGGGGCGATTCGAACCTGTGGCTTTATGTTTTTGGTATCTTTCTTTTGGATCTTCGCCCGTAGACGGGTTGTGATGTTATTTGGATGATGATTTGCTTATGTAATATATTGTGTGACGTGGCGAGTGTAAGCCAACTATCCTTTTGCAATTTCATCCCTATTTTTACATGAGTCGTGCAAAGATACCAAACTAGAGATCATTCCAGAATGGGCTTATACCTTTGAGTCGTGCCTCGACACGTAGGAGGTATAGTCCCATCCTGGGCATTACAAGTTGGTATTCAGAGCCTTCTCCGACCTAGGAGCCCCCACTGATTGATCGAATCGTTGACGGTTGAGTCTAGGCAGACACTTCAAAATTTCACCAATTTTTTTTAGGATAACGCGAATATTGTTTGGATTGTTCCGATGTCTTTGTGACGAGAACATTGTTCTCGATGCCTCCTGTCATTTAGGGGTTGTGGCAGTGTCCCGGGGAGTTGAGCTCCGAGGTGTTGTCGTCACAAATATATCGCAACAGTTCTGGAATACTTAAGACGGCCGACATCGAAAACTCTCCTATGCGGTTAGTGGCAAGATAACCCCGACATCACCCAGTACTGGGGAGATAGTTCGGGAGTATTGCCATAGCTTGTATAGTAGATGCGTTTCGAAGGTCCGAGGTAAACGGTTTCCGGAAATAACTGGTTATGTGTTGAAGGATGGATACAGCTGGATGTAGGATTAGAGTTGAGTGCGCGGTGCTTCCCCTGTATCCCGAACACCTGATTGCATAACTGAGAACTTTCGGAAATTAATAGGTGGGTTTATCTAGTAGCTCGTAGGCATTCTTCCAACGAATGCACGATATGGAGTTCGGGGTTCTACATTGAGTGAAGTGGTTTTATGGGCGTTGTTCCGATTGGGAGTTGCATCTTAAAGGGTCCTTGGCTATGCTGATCCGGGGATTGCAAAACCCTTTTGTAACACGTTCCATGAGCTTTCAGCACGAATATGTGGGACGAAGCTTCTATCTTGTATTTGTTCTATCTGCTCCTTGTTGTTTTATTTACCTTTTGTTCTCCCAAGTGGCTTCTCTACAAGTTGATGTACCTGCGGAATTCATTCATTCAATTCTATGTTCGGATGATATTGTGAAGATTATGCTGCAACATATCTATCAGTTGTTTTGATTCGATTCTGGTATTCGAGTTGCTTCGATGTCAAGTGTTGATTCCATACCTTCTTAACCGGCGTTCTCATATTTCTATGGGAGTGTTAATTCTCCTTGACCATCGAGATTTTCATGTTAATCCTTTTTCAACCGGTGTGCCTTCTCTTCAAGTTATTCCATATGGACGCCGTTGAGAAATCTGACGATTTGTTTGTTTCATTCATCCCAAGTTGTCTTTGTTTTCCCCACCCTCCCACCCCTCTTCTTCTCGGAGTCAGAAATTCTAAATGAAGTATCCATGTTATTCATGTGATATTTCTTCATTCTTTTCCTTCAATGTTCTTATCCGGTGAATTATCGTGAAGATGCTCAAGAGCTTCAAGTTTTTCATTCTTTGTTCTCGTTTCTTCTCCGGTGGTATAAATCCAAGCTTTCGTATTGATCATATTTGTGCCTTTTGTTTCACATGTTTTCCCATGTTGAAATTTATTATCCAAAGGCTCTCTTATTTATTCAACTCTCCTATCCATATCCGGTGTGTACAAGGTATCTCAGAAGATTCGTGTTTCCATTCTTAATCCGTTCAAGCTATTTTGAGGATTATCTTCTTATTCAAGCCATTTAATTCAGCCGGTTAAATATCTCTTAAGCAATCTTTTCCAACAGTGATTTCTTTAGTGGGCCCTAACCCACAGGTCTTTTTCCAGGATCTTACCTGACTCTTCCAATTTTTTTTCCGGAGTTATACTCAAATTCTTTTCAAAGTGTGACGTAAGAATGATTTCCATCGGTCACATGCCTTCTCCAAGATTGTTTCCAATTATTCTCATCTTTAGCTCTACCTTCCATCGTTTTATTCTTCCGGAGTATCTCACAATTCTTCAAGGTGTTTCTCCTTGTCATTCTCAACATTTGAAGACCGAAGAAGAGTTTCTCTTAAATCTTGGCCCGTTCTCTTGAAGTCGTGGTTCTAGCTTCATACCATCCTCATAAGTTTTCCGTTTGTGAGGAATTCTTTTTATACCCATCCTAAGCAGTTCACGAATTCTTTCCATTGTATTCCTCCGAAGGCCATCATTTCAGAAGATTTCTTCGTTCTCAGTTTTCAACTTTGTCCTCCAAATATTCTTCATTGACGTCTCTTCGTTCGTCTCCATATTCTCCCCGGTGATTCATTCTTTTATATTCACTCATTTTCAATTCCTTTCGGTGGCTTGTTCTCTGTCATCACTCCATTTCAATTTGTACGGTGGTTCGTTAAACATTCTTTACTGTGTTATAATGTCATTTCACTCGTTCTTTCCAAAATCCTACCGGTGTTTCGTTGAAGATTTACCCAAGCTTGTGTGAGATCTCTCTTAATTCTTTCCAACAAGAATAAGTAGTAGGCCAAATCCGTTGCTTGTCATCAATTTAATTTGATGAAGGATAAGCATACAGTAAATCTTATTCTTATTTTCCTCGAAGTGATTAATCTCTTTTTCAGAGCTTGTTCATCATATCATATTCTCGGTTCTAAATTCTTAATCTTGTTTTCCGGAGCTCCAAGTTATTTCAATTATATCATTTCAAACCTCCATCTAATTCATCGCAGGCCTTGAATCTTATTCTTTTCATCTTTCACTTCTCATGCTTTCATTATCGGAGTTCTTCATGGTGGTTCATCATCATTTAATTCATCCTCGAAGTCTTCATCAAGATTCTTGTTAGAGCTCAAGTATTCTTCTTCTTGCATTCCGAAGTGCAATTCTTCTCCCTTATCTTTTCGGATGGTGTTATGTCATTCTTGACAATTCCTTCATGGATTATGATTCACGTGTTATCAAGAATGAGATATTTAAAACCCATCATTTTCTTTGTTGAGGAGAACTTTCCAACCCTTAAATTTATTCGTTGGATTTATCTTGGGTTGTATTTCACCAAAAGCTTCCCCTGAGGATTGTTGCTAATTATAGTGCTTATAAATGACCCAAGTTGTTCATTTATCATTCCGGTGAAATAAGGTTTTCATCTCCTTGTTGATCTCAATCCAATCAAATGTTTTTCGTCAGTGGCTGGTTATCACTTGTTAATTTTGCGATGTTTTCCGTAAGTCCACAACGAGCTTATTCTTTTCGTTGTTGATTTTCCAACAACTCCGTTCATCCCTTCTTCGTAAGGATGCTCTTCCAAATTCAATTTTGAGAGAAGTTGTCATTTTCTTCTTCGTTCTTTCTTCCCAACGATCTAGCATCTATTCTTTCGTTCCGGAGGCTTTGTGATGTTGCTCTCTCCAAACCATCATCTCGTTTTATCAAGATCATGTTCTTTTCCTTTCTAGTCCATTTAACAGGAGTGTGGTGACCTCCATTCTAGTTCTCTCATCTTATCAAGTTTTGCCTCTCTTTTCAACCGGAGTGCTATCTGAAATCTTTCTTAACCTTGTGCCATTCTTTTAATTGTTTCGGAGGCAATGTGTTGTTGTTTTCTTCAAGTATCATCCCAACTTGGCAAGTTCATGTTAATTCCTTCCATTTATAGTCGGAGTGCTGCCCAAATTATGTCATTCTTATTCCTTGGTTGTACCGTTGCGGTTTCATATTCTTTTCGTTCTTAAGCTCTTGTTTCATGTCTTTCAACCAACAAGGTTCTCATAATGTTCCTTGTTCCTCTTCGCTAACGAAGTGTTTTCATCTTTGTTCATCTCTGTTGTATTCTTCTTTCATTTGGTCAACCTCCCAAGGTTCGTGGTTTCACTCGTTTGTCCAAGAAGCAACTTGTTTTTACCTCTTCCTTTTTCATTTTATCCGGTGCCATATCCAGGATCTCGGGTCGAGATCCTCTGTTAGTGTGGGAGAGTTGTGACGCCCCGAGACCGATGCGCCAGGTATCAGCCAGTTATTCGTCATCGTTGCCATGTCATTTGCTTGCGTGTTGCACTTTGCCTTGTCATCATGTGCATTACATCAGCATGTTTTCAAACTAGCATTCGTTCGGGTTCCCCCAGTTCTCTCCGTTGTTCGTTCTGACTCCAGACACTCGCACGCGCCCGCGGCACCTCCGAATATTTATTTTATAAGTGGCCGGAAAATGTTCTCGTAATGGGTTGAAACCTGGCGTGCGGTCTTATTATAGCATAGGTAGACCGCCTGTCAAATTTCATCGCATTCGGAGTTCGTTTGATAGCCCAACCGTTAAACTTATAGCGGCACTATAGCCGGTTTAAACGTCGGACGTTTCAGTGCTCTGAGACCTGTTGGCGGGCTGCCATCTCTCTCTCTCTTTCTCTTCTCAGCCTCACATTCTACACAGCCCATTTACCCCTCGACTGCACGTCCGAACTTGCCCGAACCTGGTCCGGGCTGTTGTTACCGTTGGGTCCGGATCATCCCCAAACATCCCTAAAATATCTCCTTTTTCTTATTTGGACTCCCTAGCTATTTGTATCTCGACCGTCCGATTACGATCGGAGGGATGACATACCCCTAACCTAAACCCACTTGCTATATAACTACTCCAACCCTAATTTTTAGGAGATATGTCCCATCCTCCCATTCCCTCCGCCGCCACTCCTCATGTATTCTTCAACCTCGGGATCCTCCCAGATCCCTTCCCAACCAACCAGCTCCTCCCCTCGATCCACCCAATCCCCAACTTCCTCTCGATCTCCACCCAACCAGTGCCGCCACCCACTCTCCCTCTTCTTCCCCTCGAGCGAACCGTCTCCCGCGCCCCCCACAAAGCCGCAGCCGAGCCTCATGGCGCCCGTGCTGGCCTCCTTCGAGCGCCGCGCCCCCGTTTTCCTTCCTCCGTCCTCTTTGTCTCTCTCTCACGAGCTGTCTCTTCTCCTCTGTTTTGCTCACAGGAGACTGCCATGGCCTTGAGGCTCCGCCGCCGGTGCCTCCCCGAGCTCCATCCGCCGCCGTTCCCTTGTCCCCTACTGCCAGGAGCTCCGGCCTCCTCTGCTTCGAACCCCCCTGCATCCTTCGACCGCCTGGGATGCCAGTATCCAAGTTCCCGCCGCCCAGGAACGTCACCTCGTCGCCGCCGTGGAAGGTCATGCGCTTCCCTGAGTCTAGCCTCGCCCCGCCATCGAGCGCCGCGTCCTCCTCAGCACCGGCTTACGCACGAGCGCCACGAGTGGAGGAGCTTCTCCGCCAGTACGGTGAGGCCCTGGCCACCGGAGACCACACGCGCCATCACCGCGACCCCTTCCTCTGCTTCGACTAGATCGCGTCGCAGCCCTCCCCTGCTTCTGCATGCGAGGACGAAGATGCCAGCATCCCACCTCGCCGCATCCGGCCTCCTCCGCACCTCCCGCGTCCGTCTCAGTCTTCTCCAGCGCCACCACCTCTGCATCGAGCCGTCGTGGCGAACTCCAGCGCCGTCGACCTCCATCTCCATGCCCCGCTCTTCCGTCGTCGTCTGCCTGCGGAGAACGAGAAGCACGTCGCCCCGACATCCCTTGCCCGTTCCATCCGGCCTCCCTCGCCCGTTCACCCGCCGCACCAAGTCCACCGCCGTCAGTCCTCTGCCTCACCTGAAGCATTGCGTTCAGTTTCAGTCTCTGCATCGAGCAGAGAGGAACGACGCCTGCTGCCTGGTGCCTCCTCATCGCGTGCGTGGGCTGCAAGGGCGCCAAGGCCCAGCGCGTCTACAGCCATCGAGCCGGGCCGAAGCCCATGGGTGAGCGACCTCCCCCAGCGCCCCTCCTTTGTGTTTTTTATCTTCTCTATTGAGCTAGCCAGTTTCGGCCCATATATGTTTTTTTTTCATGCTGCTGCGATTTTAGGAATTATCCCAGGTTTTTCAGTTTTGCAGAAAACCCCTTGCACTCATTCATTTAATAACTCACAAACCGTGCATCATATGTAAAAACTTTAGATATGTAAAATGCTCAGAATTTTGTCTAGTTTCATAATATGCTACTTTCAACTATGTTAAAAATTATTAAAATTGTTGTTTGCATAAGTTTGCCTAAATAAACATGCTAAAATGATTTAATTCATAGCTAAATAACCGTAGCTCCAAATTTAATAAACTTTATATGTAAATGGGGTGGAAAATGTGGAGAATAACATGGTGCACTTTGTTTTGCTGTTTAACAAATTTAAAATGTGGTAATAGGCAGAACAGTACCAAATTCATAAATATGCACATGAGGAGTTACCGGAATTGTTGTTTTTATTTCCGGCCTCATTTAAAATGACTAAATAGGTAGTTTGTTTTTGCTTCACCTCTTGCCATGTTAAAAACATTTAATCTTGTCTTGTAAATAAACAAGAGTCAACTAAATAAATATAACATGCGGTGCTTCGTCGATATGCAACTCGTTGTATATTGAGCTCCACTTAACTTGTAGTATTGTTTGTGCACCTTGCCATGCCATGCATATTTAAATCGGACATGCATCATACTTGGATGTGCGTCGTATGCCATGTTTATGCTTGTGTGTTTACCATGTTGTTTGCTTCTTTCCGGTTGCTTCTCTTGTTAGCTTCGGTTCCGGTGCGGAGTTGTGAGGTTCTGTTCGACTACTTCATGGATCCATTCTTCTTCCTTGCGGGATCTCAGGCAAGATGATCATACCCTTGGATACCTTTACTACCATTGCCATGCTTAGTAGTCTCGGTGCTATCGTTTCATGTCGCGCTACCCATCATTATTGTCAGCCTCTCCTTGTTGCCATGAAACCGCTAACCTTTGACACCTTCCTAGCAAAACCATTGTTTGGCTTGTTACTCGCTTGCTCAGCCCCTCTTATAGTGTTGTTAGTTGCAGGTGAAGATGAAGATCGTTCCAGGAGGGAACTTGTTGTTGGAATATCACAATATCTATTATTATTATTAACACACCTATATACTGGGCATGGGTGGAAGGCTTGGCCTTTTGCTCGGTGTTTTGTTCCACTCATGCCACCTTACGCGCCGATAAACCGGCATTATGTTCCTTGATTTTGCGTTCCTTACACGATGGGTATATGGGGACCCCTTGACACTTCGACTTTGAATAAAACTCCTCCAGCAAGGCCCGACTTTGGTTTTAATTTGCTCATAATAATAACTTAATTAATTAATTAACTTGCATAAGGGGGACGCTCCTTGGAGATTCTTTTCTACATAGCAGGGGGAGCCAGTGCTGATGGTGTTGGCCCCAAACGGGAAGCCTGCAGGGCCACCACGGGGAAACTCGAGGTTTGGTTTTACCTGTAGCTTCGCCCATTTGGACGTGGCCTGAGACGAGATACGCGCGGCTACTATCAGGGTGTCGGCACGCCGGGAGGTCTTGCTGGACTTGTTTTACCATTGTCGAAATGTCTTGTGCATCGGGATGCCGAGCCTGATCGGATTTCCTTAAGATAAGGGGTGATGATATTATATTTATCACTTCAGCTAATCGTGAGAGCTTGTGATGGGCTAAGTTGGGACACCCCTGCAGGGTTATAATCTTTCGAAAGTCGTGCCCGCGGTTATGTGGCAGATTGGAATTTGTTAATGTCCGGTTGTAGAAAAACTTGACAGAGGATCCAAAGTAAAACACACCATCGCGTGAGTAACTGTGACTGTCTCTTTTCACTTTGACAAGAGAACACGGTGGGGTTATGTTTGACTCGTAGGTAGTTCAGGATCTTTAGCGATCATTACTAGCTTGCGACCGTTTGCGTAGATGCTCATCTTATTCTTGTACTCGTAAGTTAGCCACCATATTATGCTTAGCCGCTGCTGCAACCTCACCACTTTACCTCTTCCTACCCATAAAGCTTTGCTAGTCTTGATACCCATGGTTATGGGATTGTTGAGTCCTCGTGGCTCACAGTTACTACAACACAAGATGCAGGTTCAGCCGAGAATGATGCAGGAGCTGGTTCAAGTACTTTCGGGAGTTCCATGAAGAGAGTGGTCGTATGTATGTGACGTGTTTTCGACGATCAGTAGTGGTTTCTACTAGGGGCGATTCGGACCTGTGGCTTTATGTTTTTGGTATCTTTCTTTTGGATCTTCGCCCGTAGATGGGTTGTGAAGTTATTTGGATGATGATTTGCTTATGTAATGTATTGTGTGACGTGGTGAGTGTAAGCCAACTATCCTTTTGCAATTTCATCCCTATTTTTACATGAGTCATGCAAAGATACCAAACTTGAGATCATTCCAGAATGGGCTTATACCTTTGAGTCGTGCCTCGACACGTAGGAGGTATAGTCCCATCCGGGGCATTACACCGAGCTCCTCACCAAGGATCAGGAGCGCAGCCAGGCCGTCCGGGAGTGCGAGCACCTGGCCAAGGAGCTGGCGGACCAGGCGACAAAGCACGTGGTGGAGCTCGACAAGCTGAAGGAGAGCGAGGGGCTTCTTCAGGCCGAGTTCGAGACTCAGCACTCACACTAGGCCGAGAAGGAGAAAATCCTGGAGGACGGCTATGGAGCGGTAGAAGACATGATTGATGGTGAGTCGTTTCTTCTTTTAATCAGCCACCGACTGCTGAAGAGGCCGGCTTGTAGCTTCTCACTTTTTGGTCTTTTTCTTTGTGCAGACTTCTTTCCTGGTCACTCTGTCACCGTTACCCAGTCCATCTAGGCGCGTCGTGATGAGCGGCGACGAGTAGGCGCGGACATTGCACCCAATGCTACACGAACTCTCAACGAGTAGATTCTAGACATGAGGACGCGCCTGCAGCCGACCCACGGGATGCTTCGCCGCCTTCAGCACGTCGTGTCTCAGGTGCTGGCCGCCCTCTAGCCGGGTGCTCAGGTTCCGTGTACTCCCAGTCGGACTGCCAAGTGGCTGGAGGTTGCGGTCAGCCACTTTGAGGCTTGGAAGGGCGCCGCAGCGCGGGCCTGCACGCGGACAGCCTTGGAGTTCGCCAAGGGCTGGTACCCGGGGGCTGGACTTGGGCCAGCTGGCGACCTTCCGGCTAGAGGCCGGTCCTGAGCTAGCAGCGGTGCACGGCGACCTCACCAAGCGTGCCGCGGTGATCGCCGACTATGCCGACACCACCGTGTTCACCCCGGAGCTAAATGAAAATGGCGCAGAGGTGCCGCCCGACTGGTTTGGGCTGGACCCGCAGGCGGAGGAGGACTTGGAAGAGGATATCACCTCGAGCGATGAGGAAGTAGACGAGGAAGACGAGGATGAGGAAGACGCCGCGCTGGATGATGGAGCGCTCAGCCGACCTCAGTCTGACCAAGCCTCAACCAATGAGCCATGAGGCACCGCGCCGATGGCTGCCGATGGCGAGCAGGTTGAGATCCACCAGGCGGCCACTCCACCACCCGGCGCCGCTGACTCTGCCAACCTGCCGGATTCGCTTGTTGCTCCTCTGGCCTAGGCGGCCATATTACCTTTCCTGTTTTTCTGTCTTGTAATTGTTTTAAACAAAGAAGTTAAATTTGCGCAATTCCACCGACTGGGGGTGTAACTTCAAACTCTATTCAATGGTGGATGTGAGCCTTTTGCTATGTAAATAATCTCTTAGTCTTGCACGTGCTTGTGCTCTTTGCCGGGTTTTTAACTTGATTTTGCCTTTTGCTCCTTTGGGCGTTTTCCTTTGCCGTCTTCCTTTGGCTACCGCCTTGCCAGCCGTACAGCCACTCTGTGGTGTGTGGCTGGGTCAGAGACTTGGCCGTTTTAGGATAGACAAGTACTTTGGTCATCTGGAACGAAGCTAGTCAAGCTACAAGCCGGCCGACCGGCTGCTCGTCAGCCAGACGGTTGATCTCAAAAGTCGGCTTGGTCTATGTTTGTTTTTCCTTGGTCATTTTTCATGTGGGCATCGCTTCCTGCCTTTAGCTCTTGCCAGTCGGACAATCGCTCTGCGAATCTGTGACTTAAAGCAAGAGAGGGCTTGGATGCCGGCACACTGATATGTCTCCAACGTATCTACTTTTCCAAACCCTTTTGCCCTTGTTTTGGACTCTAACTTGCATAATTTGAATGCAAATAACCCAGACTGCTGCTATTTTCAGCAGAACTGCCATGGTGTTGTTTTTGTGCAGAATAAAAAGTTCTCGGAATCGCCTGAAAATCAACGAAGAATTATTTCAGAAAATATAAAAAATATCTACAAGAAGATACTCACCGGGGGGCCGACACCCTGTCCTCGAGGGTGGGGGGCGCGCCCCCAGCCTCGAGGGCCCCCGGATGCTCCACCGACGTACTCCCAGGTCCTATATCTTCCGTTTCGTGGAGAAAAAAATAAGAGAGAAGGAATTATCGCGTTTCACGAGAAGGAGCCGCCGCCAAGCCCTAATCTCTCTCGAGAGGGCTGATCTGGAGTCCGTTCGGGGCTCCGGAGAGTGGAGATCGTCGCCATCATCATCGTCAACCTTCCCCCATCACCAATTCCATGATGCTCACTGCCGTGTGTGAGTAATTACATCGTACGCTTGCTGGACGGTGATGGGTTGGATGGGATCTATCATCTAATCGAGTTAGTTTTGTAAGGGTTTGATCCCTAGTATCCACTATGTTTTGAGATTGATGTTGCTATGACATTGCTATGCTTAATGCTTGTCACTAGGGCCCGAGTGCCATGATTTCAGATCTGAACCTATTATGTTTTCATGAATATATGTGTGTTCTTGATCCTATCTTGCAAGTCTATAGTCACCTACTATGTGTTATGATCTGGCAACCCCGAAGTGACAATAATCGGGACCACTCCCGGTGATGACCATAGTTTGAGGAGTTCATGTATTCACTATGTGTTAATGCTTTGGTCCTGTACTCTATTAAAAGGAGGCCTTAATATCCCTTAGTTTCCAATAGGACCCCGCTGCCACGGGAGGGTAGGACAAAAGATGTCATGCAAGTTCTTTTCCATAAGCATGTATGACTATATTAGGAATACATGCCTACATTGCATTGATGAACTGGAGCTAGTTCTGTGTCACCCTAGGTTATAACTTCTACATAATGAATTGCATCCGACGTAATTTCCCATCACTGATCCAATGCCTACGAGCTTTACCTATATTGACTGTTGCTTATTTACTTTTCCGCTGCTACTATCACGAAAACACTATCTTTACTTTTATTGCTGCTACCGCCACTATCATATTACTTTGCTACTAAACTATCTTGCTGCAGATATTAATTTTCCAGGTGTGGTTGAATAGACAACTCAGCTGCTAATACTCAAGAGTATTCTTTGCCTCCCCTTGTGTTGAATCAACAAATTTGGGTTTAAGACTTTACCTTCGAAAATCGTTGTGATCCCCTACACTTGTGGGTTATCAAGACTATTTTCTGGCGCCATTGCCTAGGAGCATAGCTCTATTCTTTAAGTCACTTGGGATTTATATCTGTTTATCACTATGAAGAATCTGAAGGACTCAAAAACCAAGATCTTACCCTCAACTACGAGGGGAGGTAAGGAACTGCCATCTAGCTCTGCACTTGATTCTCCTTCTGTTATGAGTAAACTTGCGACACCTACTCCTGCTATTGAATCTGATATGTCGTATGTTCTTGATGATGCTACTTCTGCTATGTATAATGAAACTACCTCTATGCCTGATACTGTGCCACTAGGTGAATTTCTAGATGAATAAATTGCTAAGGTTAGGGAGAGTGCAAATATTGATGATATTTATGAAAGTGGTGATGAAACTACACCTAATAGATATGAATTGCCTGTTGTGCATGAGGGTTATGTTATGGATGAAGAAATTGCTAGAAACTTTATTGCTTGCAATGATAGATATGATCTTAAGAAATTATTAGCTAAGCTGAAAAATGTCCTTGAATGCTAGAATGAAACATGACCCTGCTTTTGCTACTTCACCTATTTGTGTCACTGATAAGGATTATGAATTCTGTGTTGATCCTGAGTTAATTACTTTGGTAGAATCTGATCCTTTCCATGGCTATGAGTCTGAAACTGTTGTGGCACATCTTACAAAGTTGAATGATATAGCCACCCTATTTACCAATGATGAAAAGATTTGCTACTACTATATCCTTAAGTTGTTTCCGTTCTTGTTAAAGGGTGATGGTAAGACTTGGTTTAATTCTCTTGATCCTGGTTGTGTGCGTACTCCCCAGGATATGATGTATTACTTCTCTACTAAAAAAAATCCTGCTCATAAGAAACAAGCTGCCTTATGAGAAATATATAACTTTGCTCAAACTGAAGAAGAGAGTCTCCCACAAGCCTGGGGGAGGCTTTTCCAGTTACTTAATGCTTCGCCTGATCATCCTCTTGGATGCATGATATACTTGATGTCTTTTATAATGGACTAACCGATGCTTTTAGAGACCACCTGGATAGTTGTGATGGTTGTGTTTTCAGGGAAAGAATAGTGGAACAAGCTGAATTACTATTGAATAATATGCTAGCCAATGAAAATAATGGGACACTTCCTGAGCCAGCCCCTAAGCCAACTCCGAAGAAAAGAGGTGTTCTATTTCTCAGTCCTGAAGACATGCAAGAGGCAAAGAAATCTATGAAAGAAAAATGTATTAAAGCTGAAGATGTTAAGAATTTACCGCCTATTGAATAAATACATGGTCTTGATAACCCGACACGGGTAGTAAAGGTAAATTCTCTTTATATATTTGATGAAGGTGATTTTCCTCGTTATAAGTCTGCTAGCCAATGCTTAGATGAGTTTGACAATTTTATTGTGAAACAAGAAAACTTCAATGCTTATGTTGGTAGATAATTACAACACAATGCTTATATGATTGAATGCTTGAGTGGTTATTTGTCGAGTGCTAAAAGTGAACTGAAACTTATTAGTAAACATGCTTCCATGGTCACCACTCAAGTAGAACAAGTACTTAAGGCTCAGAATGATTTGCCCAATGAATTAAATAGTAAGAATAATGACTATGCTGTTAGAGTTGCTACTAGAGGTGGTAAAGTGACTCAGGAACCTCTGTATCCTGAAGGCCACCCTAAGAGAATTGAGCAAGATTCTCAGAGAGCTAATTTAGATGCACCTAGTTTTTCTAAGAAGAAGAAAAAGAAAAATGATAGGAGTTTGCATGCTTCTAGTGAACCTGTAGCTGACACACCTGAGAATCCCAATGATATATCTATTTCTGATGTTGAGACACAATATGGTAATGAACATGAACCTAGTGATAATATTAATGATGATGTTCATGTCGATGCTCAACCTAGCAATGATAATGATGTAGAGATTGAACCTGCTGTTGATCTTGATAACCGACAATCAAAGAATCAACGTTATGATAAGAGAGACTTTGTTGCTAGGAAGCACGGTAGGGAAAGAGAACCATGGGTTCAGAAACCCATGCCTTTTCCTCCGAAACCATCCAAGAAAAAGGATGATGAAGATTTTGAGCGCTTCGCTGAAATGATTAGACCTATCTTTTTGCGTATGCGTCTGACTGATGTGCTTAAAACAAATCCTTATACCAAGTATATGAAAGATATTATTACCAACAAAATAAAGATACCTGAAGTAGAAATTTCCACCATGCTTTCCAATTACACTTTTGAGGGTGGAATGCCTAAGAAATTAGGAGATCCAGGAGTACCTACTATACCTTGCTCCATTAAGAGAAACTATGTTAAAACTGCTTTGCGTGATCTTGGAGCCGGTGTCAGTGTTATGCCTCTCTCTTTATACCGTAGACTTGACTTGAGTAAGTTGACACCTACTGAAATATCTTTGCAAATGGCCGATAAATCAACTGCTATGCCTATCGGTATTTGTGAGGATGTGCCTGTTGTAGTTGCAAATGTTACTATTCTAACGGACTTTGTTATACTTGATATTCTCGAGGATGATAGTATGTGACACCCCGAGACCGGTGCGCCAGGTGTCAGCCAGTTATTCGTTGTCAGTGCCTTGTCATCTGCTTGCATGTTGCATCTTGCCATGTCATCTTGTCTGTTGCATCAGCATGTTTTCAAAACTTGCATCCGCTCGAGTTCCCTCGTCCTCTCCGTTGTCCGTTCTGAGCCCAGACACACTTGCACGCGCCCGCGATGCCTCCGAATATTTATTTCATAAGTGGCCGAAAAACATTCTTGGAATGGGTTGAAACTTGGCATGTGGTCTTATTATAGTGTAGATAGGCCGCGTGCCAAATTTCGTCGCATTCGGAGTTCGTTTGATAGCCCAACGGGTATATATAGCGGCACTAGTCGTCGGCTATTTCGTCGGACGTTTTCGGTCTCCGGAAACCTCTGCGGGCCTCTTTCCCTTCTCTCCTCTCAGCCTGAAGCCCCTCTGCACAGCCCGCTAAACTCCCCTAGGCCCATCCTACCTCACCTCGCAATCAGATCCGTCGGATCGCGATCGGAGGGCTCTAAAACCCCTCCAAACTCCAAACCCTAGCCCTCCTGCTATAAAGGGACTCCCCCTAGTCCATTTTTGGCCTTCCCCTACCTCCCTCCTCAAATTCCACACCGTGCTTCCACCCTCGCCGCTCCGTGCTTCCACCGTCGCCGCGTCGTGCTTCCACCCTCGCCGCGCCGTTCTACCACCCCCGCCGCCGCGCCGTGCTTCCACCGCAGCCGTGCCGTGCTTCCACCAGAGCCGCGCCGTGCTTCCACCGCAGCCGCGCGCAGCGTCCGCTCCCCTCGCCGATCCCTCGCAGCTCCCGAGCGCCATGTAATGCCCAGGATGGGACTATACCTCCAACGTGTCGAGGCACGACTTAAAGGTATAAGACCATTCTGGAATGATCTCAAGTTTGGTATCTTTGCACGACTCATGTAAAAGTGGGATTAAATTGCAAAAGAGAGATAGTTGGCTTACACTCGCCACTTCACACAATACATTACATAAGCAAGACATCATCCAAATAAACATCACAGCCCATCTAAGGGTAAGATCCAAAAGACAAGATACCAAACAACATAAAGCCACAGGTCTAGATCGAATCCTAGTAGAAACCACTACTGATCGTCGAAACGTCACAAGCAAACGGCCACTCTCTTCATCGAGCTCCTGGTGAAGCTCTGAACCAGCTCCTGCTTCATTCTCGGCTGAACCTGCATCTGGTGTTGTAGTATCTGTGAGCCACGAGGACTCAGCAATCCCATAACCATGGGTATCAAGACTAGCAAAGCTTTATGGGTAGGAAGAGGTAAAGTGGTGAGGTTGCAACAGCGGCTAAGAAAATATGGTGGCTAACTTACGAGTACAAGAATAAGATGAGCATCTACGCAAACGGTCGCAAAAGTAGTGATTGCTAAAGATCCTGAACTACATACGAGTCAAACATAACCCCACCGGGTTCTCTTCTCAAAGTGAAAAGAGACAGTCACGGTTACTCACACAGTTGTGTCTTTTACTTCGGATCCTCTGTCAAGTTTTCTACAACCGGACATTAACAAATTCCAATCTGCCACATAACCGCGGGCATGGCTTTCGAAAGATTATAACCCTGCAGGGGTGTTCCAACTTAGCCCATCACAAGCTCTCACGATTAGCTGAAGTGATAAATATAATATCATCACCCCTTATCTTAGGGAAATCCGATCAGGCTCGGCTTCCCGGTGCACAAGACATTTCGACAATGGTAAAACAAGTCCAGCAAGACCTCCCGGTGTGTCGACACCCTGATAGTAGCCGCGCGTATCTCGTCTCAGGCCACGACCGGATGGGTGATGCTACAGGTAAAACCAAACCTCGAGTTTCCCCGTGGTGGCCCTGCAGGACCCCCGTTTGGGACCAACACCATCAGCGCTGTCCCCCCTTGCTATATAGAAAGAAATCTCGGGTAGCGCTAACTCCCTATGCAATTTAATTAATTAATTAAGTTGTTATTATGAGCAAATTAAAAACCAACGTTGGGCCTTGCTGGAGGAGTTTTATTCAAAGTCGAACTGTCAAGGGGTCCCCATCCACCCATCGTGCAAGGAACGCAAAATCAAGGAACATAATGCCGGTTTATCGGCGCCTAAGGTGGCATGAGTGGAACAAAACACCGAGCAAAAGGCCAAGCCTTCCACCCATGCCTAGTATATAGGTGTGTTAATAATAATTATAGATATTGTGATATTCCAACAACAAGTTCCCTCCTGGAACAATCTTCATCTTCACCTACAACTAACAACGCTATAAGAGGGGCTGAGCAAGCGGGTAACATAGCCAAACAGTGGTTTTGCTAGGAAGGTGTCAAAGGTTAGAGGTTTCATGGCAACAAGGAGAGGCTGACATAAAAGATGGGTAGCGCGACATGTAACGATAGCATCGAGACAACTAAGCATGGCAATGGTAGTAAAGGTATCCAAGGGTATGATCATCTTGCCTTGGAATCCACAAGGGAGAAGAACGGATCCATGAAGTAGACGGAGCAACAGTCGAGCGAATCCTCACAACTCCGGAACGAAACCGAAGCTTACAAGAGAAGCAACCAGAAAGAAGCAAACAACACGGTAAACACACAAGCATAAACATGGCATACGATGCACATCCAAGTATGATGCATGTCCGGTTTAATTATGCATGGCATGGCAATGTGCACAAACAACACTACAAGTTAAGTGGAGCTCAATATGCAACGAGTGTCATATTGACGAAACACCACATTTTATTTATTTAGTTGACTCTCGTTTATTTACAAGGCAAGGTTAAATGTTTGTTAACATGGCAAGAGGTGAAGCATAATAAAACTACACTATTTAGGCATTTTAAATGAGGCCGGAAAATTACAACAACAATTCCGGAAAAATCCCCATGAGCATGTTTAGCAATTTTAAGCAACAACAATTCACACATTGTAATGTTGTTAACATGATGCGGATGACATGATCAAGTTTATGCAATTTTATTAAAAGTTGACATGAAGATGATAAGGAGTATTGTCACCGTGTGGAAGGAAAGGGTGCCACGGCAACGATCCGAAAATGATGAAACGGCAACATCTCGGTTCCGGTAACTCGTTGAGAGTCCGGTGCAAAAGAAAGATGGCGTGAGCGAGTCAAGCAAGAAGAAAAGGTGGGGTGATCCCGTCACCGGGTTCCCACGAGGCGGCGACGAGGCAACCGAGGAGCACGACAAAAGACGATTCGGGCACGGAGCACACAAGGGAAAACATCTCATACAACACAAGCATCACACTGGTCATCGTCTCGGGGTTATACCTTCGGAACACTCGTTCTCGAAGCGGTTCGAGTCGTCGAGGGACGTAGTGGAAGTAGAAGTTCTCGAGGCTGTCGGGGTACACGTTCGTAGAGGGAAGTAGTCGTTCTGTAGAGGTACTCGTCACGTCGTGGAACTTGTTACGTCTCCGAGTAGCCGAACTTGACATCGGACGTCGAGGTACTTGGCGGTACGTAGTGGTACTTGATGGGCATCGACGTCGTGGTACTCGTTTCTTCATCGAAGGTAGCCGTTCCGCTCGTAGTCGTTCAAGTCGTCGGTAGAGGTACTTGGGGTCTCGGCGACGGTAGTTGTTCACGAGCTCGTTTTCCCGTAGATGTTCGGGTCGTCGTGGTACTTGTCGCGGTCGTGGTCTCGGCAGCGTAGTTGTACATGTCATTTGACACCGTGTAGTCGAACTTGAAGGTCATCAGCGACTCGAAGGGGTACTTGGCGTTGGTCTCGACCCGGAGATGAGCTTGCCGGTCTTGGTTCTTGTCAAACTCGTAGATGGCAGCAAGGAGCTGGACGAAGGCAAGGTCGACGGGGCAACCGAGGAGCAAACAAAAGAGGCGTGGCATCATGGCAGCGCCATGACCGGCGGAAGCAGCAGCAGGGTTCGGAGCTCGGCTCCACGGAGAGCTGGGGCGCAGGTGCTGGCCTGGAGACAGAGGGGCACAGCGGCGCTGGGGCCATGGCCTTGGCGACGGAGGGAGGCCACAGGGCTGGAGGACGACCGGGACGCGGCCTCTTGGCGCTGGCTGGAGAAGAGGAGGGCTGTGGTGCAGCCGAAGGAGGAGGCGAGCGCGCTCCTGGCGCTGGGCTCGGGGCCAGGAGGACGGGGCCGCAGGGAGCTCCTTGGTCGGGCGAGCTCCTGCCGCGGCGAGCTGGAGGACCGGGCTGCAGGGAGGCGCGAGGTGGCGGCCCGGCCGACCTTGGCGACGGAGTGGCTGCAGGCCTCGGTGGTCTAGCAGCAGCAGAGCGTCAGGGCTCAAGGGCACAGAACCCCGACGCTAGGAGGTGCTCGAGGACATGGGCGGCGAGGTGGTGAAGGGGCTGGCGCAGGGTGCCTGGCCGAGGAGGGAGCGGGCGTCGCAGCCTGGAGGAGGCCCGATGGCGAAGGGAGGCCGCGGTCGAGGGAACAGAGGGGAGATGGGGAGAGCGACGGGGGACGAGGAGATGGAATCGGGAAGATCGAGCAAAGCGGGACTCTGGCGGCGCTCGGTGGGAGAGGGCGAGGGGAGAGGAGCGAGGGGTCGAGTGCTGGCTCGGGCTAGGGTTTAGCTGCGGGATGGGCCTGGAGGCCTGGATGGGCCGGATGGAGGGATGGGCCCGAGCGGCTGGGATGGCTGCTGGGCTGGAGACCCGCTGCGGCGGCTCTTCTTCTACTCTCTCCTGCCATTTCTCAAAACAGTAAAATAAATAGCAAGGAAGAAAAAGAGAAGAAAGGAAGGGGAAGAATTTGGGCAAGAGGCTATTTTTCCCGGACTCGCAAAAAATGAGTTTGATCATAGAAAAATAGAAGTGGCGGGATTGGAAATTAATTTCAAATTCCTTTGAATTTAATTCAAATGGCTTGATCAAAGACTAGGATTTTGAAGTGTCCAAAAATGTTCACATTTTTGGAGGAACCTCGATAAACGAGAAAAGAAATATAGGGAAGGTTTTTGACGATGAAACTTGAATTAAGAGGCATGGGGAATATTTGCAAGTGTGTTGGGTTAATTCCAAACAAATGGAATATTTATTAATAGTGCTCCCTAAATATTGGGAGGATATGTTATAAAGAGAAATCATCCTTCCCTCGATTTAAATGGACCGAAGGTCCACACAATTTTTTTGGTTGAGATGCAAAAAATATGACATGACGGCATGATGACAAGATGCAATGCAAAATAAATAACACAAGCACAAATGAAACACACGGGAGAACCCGGAACATCTGGAATCTTCTAGAATCTTCTGGAATCTTCTGGGACGTCGGTCTTCGGGCGTCACACGCCACCATGCCGACCCCGCGCCCTTCGCAGCGCCCTCCGGTGCCCCTCGTCGCCGGCCCGCCTCCGCGCCTCCTCGAGGTCGCAGCCGCCCCACCTCTGGCCGGATCCGGCGGGATCCGGGCTGGGGAGGCTCGATCCGCCCTCCACCGGAGCTTCGTCGCGCCCGCCGCCGCCAGCCTCGCCGTGCGTCGGGAGGACGACGCCGCAGCGCTTGACCGCCCGTCGCCCCGCCTGGGCCACCTCGGTCGCGCCAGTGCAGGCCCCAGAGCCCCTCGCCTGGGCCGGCCTCTTCCGCTGCTGGGCCCGAGGCGCTTCAGCCCCGCGAGGCCCAGCTCCCGTCGCCTCCCTCCAAGGCCTGCCCGACCGAGCCGGCCTCGCAGGCCTCCTCGCCCCGCCTGGGCCTCCTCCCAGCCGGCCCAGTGTAATGCCTCGGATGTAATACTTTCCCTTTTGGGCATTATATATATCTTTGGCTTCATCAGTTCCATTCCGGGTTCTTCGCCTTTTCGGGTTTTCGTCGTTTTGTCGTGTGCGTGTGTGGCATTCATCCATTTCATGTAGTCATGTGCATTGCATTGCTTTTGTGTTGTTGTTTGCATCCGGTCCCACTCGTTCCTTCCCGTTGTCCGTTTCGAGTTCCGAAGCCCTCTCACGTGTCCGTGGCATCCCCGAGGTCTACTTTGGGGTTTGGCCATGTAACGTTTCCGGTTTGACGTTATACTTTTCATGCGATGTTGTTTTGTTGTGTGTAACCCGCCTGTCAAATCTCGTCGCGTTTGGAGTTCGTTTGCTACTCCAACAGTTATTCTCATGGGCTAGAAGTACCCCCTCTTTGAGGCCCAAGACACCCCTCCAACAGCCCACCAACCCAACTCAAACCCCTCCCTTCATCTAGGCCATCCAATTGTGATCTCGTGGCTGAAAACCTCCCCTCATTTGGACAACCCTAGGTCCTTGTGCCTATATAAACGTCCTCCCTCTCCAATTTTGCGCCCAGAAACCCTAATGTTTCCACAGTTCGCCGTCGATGCTTCCACCGTTGACGCACGGTGCTTCCACCGTTGAGCCGGCGAGCTTCCGAACTCGCCGCGCGTGCTTCCGACATACCGCAACCGCGCTTCCGACCCGCCGCCCGTGCTTCCGAGATCCGACGTGTGGGCCCGCGCCGTCATCTCCATCCTCCGGCCGCGCCGCCCCTTCTTCCCCGTGCCGCCGTTCGCCTCTTCGCCGGAGCTCCCCTCGCCGGCGGGCCTCCTCTCCTTCCGCCGCCGGCCCCGCCTCGCAGGCCCTCACCGCCGGCGCCCTCCCCTCGCCACCTTCGCCGGCCCCGCCTCCGGCAAGGCCGCGCCGCCCCACCGCGCGATACGCCGCCGCCGGCCAGCTCGTCGGCCAGCCGCCACCGCACCGGGTCCCCGCCGTCCGGCCACCTCCCGTCGCGCCGCCATCGGGCCGGGGCCCTCGAGCCGCACGAGAGCCGCCGCCGCTTGTCGAGGGGATCGGGAGGAGCCCCGATCTGCCCCGTCGCCAAACCCTAACGTGCCTCCTCCAGCCCGCGGGCCCGTTAGCCTGGTGGGCCGCGCCCGATCCGCGCAGCGCCCGATCCGCCTCCGTCCGGCCCGTTGACCCCGTTTGACCCTGAGGTTGTTCCAATTTTCACTAAGTCCCTAGTTTTCAGTTCCTGATGCTGTTTTGTTTTGTGGATAACTTTTGTTGTGTATGTCTGATTTGATCATATGATATGTCAAAATGATCGTACTGACTTGTACTATGTTTTATTCCATTGTGCCATGCATGTTTGAGGTCATCTAGATGTCTTGATCTTCATGAGAAGAGTGCTACTTGTTATAAACTGCTGTTAGTAGTTGTTTTCTTGCCATGTTTGCAATGTGATATCTTGTTGCATGTTTATCCAAATGAAGCAAATGATATGTCCACATGTTCATCATGAAATGCTCTACATGTTGGTTGCTTTAGCTTGCATGATAGATTTCATCTTGCCATGTTTATCTCCTTTGCAAAAGTGCTAGTGGCTGATATGTTGTTAAACTTGTTACGAGATGCCTAGTTGAGGAGCTCGTTGCTATTGATGTGGATGTCCCCTTGATGCATGCTTATATGTTTTGGACTCACCATCATGTGTACTTTGCTGTGGTGCTAACCACTTGTCTTGTTATGCTTTGAGGTGACTTAAACTTGCTCACAAAGATGCCATGATGTTACTGCTGTTTTAACACTTATTGAAATTTCACTAAGTCTGGAATCTGTCATTTCCAGATGCCATGTTTGCTTGTTGTTCTAGGCAAATCCATGATAGTTTTGGGGTGACTCTTGATGATTCCTTGTTGTATAAGTTGTTGGCTATCCATTCATGCTCTCACATGCTTGTTTGGGTAGTTGTATCATATTTAACTCTTGCTCCCAAGTTGCTATAAAATATTGCTGTCAGGTTTTTGTTGTCAAGTTCAAAATGTCATAGCTTGTTGCTATTGATCCATGCCTCCTTTGGAGATTCTACAATGGAATTGTTTGCTGTAGGATATGTCTACTTGATGTCCATGCTCCTTGCCATGATGTTTGAGTGCTAGTGCTGCTGCAACCTCTTATTCTTTCTTCAGCCTTGTTCCACACCCAAGGCTTAGATAGTTGTGTTACCCGGGAACGGGATTGCTGAGTCCTTTGTGGCTCACAGACTCTACACTACACCAGATGCAGGTACTCAGGCGATCTACTCAAGTGACGGCGCCGAACTGTACTGGGAGTACGACGAGGACCGTAGCCGTTACTATGTGCACTATCCCGACGATCAGTAGAGGTTTCTACTAGGGGCGTTTCAGACCTGTGGTTTAATGTTATGTTTGGTATCTTTCATTTGGATCTTACCCGTAGACGGGTTGTGATGTTTATTTGAATGATGTTTGGACATGTAATGAATTGTTTGACGTGGCGAGTGTAAGCCAACTATCTTTTCCGCTTTCATCCCTATTTTACATGAGATGTGCAAAGGTACCAAACTTGCGATCATTCCAGAATGGGCTTATATCTTTAAGTCGTGCCTCGACACGTAGGAGATATAGTCCCATCCTGGGCATTACACCCAACCAGCTCCCACGGCCCAGGTCCCTCGGGCCAGCCGACCCCTCCAGCTCCAGCAAGGCCTGCTGCTTCCTCCTGCCTACTGGGCTTGGCCCACATGGTGAGCCCAGATCTATCCCGCCCAGTGCGCCTTTTAATAAATCTTGCCCGTGTGTTTTTTCCCTAGTCAAAATCTGCTAAGTCTTTTATTCTGTCTACAGTAATGTTGCTACTTTGCATAGTGATAACTTTTTGTGTGCTTATCCGTTTTGAGTGAATGACATGTCAAAATGATCGTGGTGATATGCTCTACACTTTGTTCCATTGTGCCATGCATGTTTGAGTTCATCTAGATGCTTAAATATCTGTTGCAAGAGTGCTACTTGTTATAAACTGCTGCTACTTCTTATTTTGTTGCCATGTTTGAGATATGATAACTTGGTGCATGTTTATCCAAATGATGCAAATGATATGTCCACATGTTCATCATGAGCTGCTCTACATAATGGTTGCTATAGCATGCTTGTTTGAGTTCATATTGACATGTTTATCTATGTTCCAAACGTGCATTTGGCTGTTATGTTCTGAAAGTTGTTACGAGATGCCTAGTTGAGGAGCTTGTTGCTATTGTTGTGTTTGTCCCCATGTCACATGCCTAGATGTTTTAGAATCTCCATGATGTGTTCTTTGATGTGGTGCATTTAACTTTCCATGATATGCCTTCTGTTGACTTAAACATGCTTGTAAACATGCCATGTTGTAATTGCTGTTTTAACACTTAGTGAAATTTCACTAAGTCTGGAATCTGTAATTTTCAGATGCTATGTTTGCTTGTTGTTCTAGGCAAATCAATGATAGTTTTGGGGTGACTCTTGATGATTCCTTGTTGTATATGTTGTTGGCTATCCATTCATGCTCTCACATGCTCATTTGGGTGGCTGTAGCATATTTAACTCTTGCTCCCAAGTTGCTATAAAATACTGTTGTCAGGATTTTGTTGTCAAGTTCCAAATGTTGTAGCTTGTTGCTATTGATCCATGCCTCCTATGGAGATGATCCAATGGACTTGTTTGCTGTATTTTATGTCTACTTCATGTTCATACTTCTTATCACCATGTTTGAGTGTTGTAGCTTATATTTATCATGCTCCAAAGTTGCTATGTGGCTGTTAATTTCAGCTTGTTGTTATTCTTGTTTCATGTGTATCTTTTAGCCTGTTGCTCCGTTTGGGGTGTTCTTTATATGAAACTTGAGTGATTTTGCATGTAGATTCATAATATCATCTTGTTAACATGTTTGGAGTGAGTTTGGTTGATGTTTGGGTGCATCTTGCACCGTTGCCATGTTGTGCTTCCTACCTTATCAAGTTATGCTTCCTACCTTGCCATGTTATGCTTCCTGTATATACTTGTTGTGCTTCCTGTATAGATTTGTCATGCATCATATCGTGCCATGTATTGCATCATATAAACTTGTGTTGTTTTGTTGTGCTTCCTACCTTGCCATGTTTTGCTTCCTGTGTAGACTTTCTGTGCATCATAAGTAGACTTGTTTTGCATCATACTTGGTTGAGCATATTGTTATGTTCTTGAGTGGTTTGTTTACCGTGTTGCTTGCTTCTTCTCGTTAGTGCTTGTCCTGTTGCGTTTGTGAGGATTTGTTTGTCTACCCGTGGTTCTTCTTCAAGGCTCTTCTTCGTCTTCTTCATGGATCCGTTCTTCTTCCTTGCGGGATCTCAGGCAAGATGACCATACCCTTGGATACCTTTACTATCATTGCCTTTGCTTAGTTGTCTCGATGCTATCGTTACATGTCGCGCTACCCATATTATTGTCAGCATCCCCTTGTTGCCAATGAAACCTCTAACCTTTGAAACCTTCCTAGCAAAACCATTGTTTGGCTATGTTACCCGCTTGCTCAGCCCCTCTTATAGCGTTGTTAGTTGCAGGTGAAGATGAAGTTCGTTCCAGGAGGGAACTTGTTGTTGGTATATCACAATATCTATTATTATTATTATTAACACACCTATATACTGGGCATGGGTGGAAGGCTTGGCCTTTTGCTTGGTGTTTTGTTCCACTCATGTCACCTTAGGCGTCGATAAACCGGCAATATGTTCCTTGATTTTTGCGTTCCTTACACGATGGGTATATGGGGACCCCTTGACAGTTCGTATTTGAATAAAACTCCTCCAGCAAGGCCCAACATTGGTTTTAATTTGCTCATAATAACAACTTAACTAATTAATTAAATTGCATAGGGAGTTAGCGCTACCCGAGGATTCTTCTACATAGCAGGGGGGGCCAGTGCTGATGGTGTTGGTTCCAAACGGGGAGCCTGCGAGGCCACCACGGGGAAACTCGAGGATTGGTTTTACCTGTAGCATCACCCGTCCGGTCGTGGCCTGAGGGGAGATACGCGCGGCTACTATCAGGGTGTCGACACACCGGGAGGTCTTGCTGGACTTGTTTTACCATTGTCGAAATGTCTTGTGCACCGGGATGCCGAGCCTGATCGGATTTCCCTAAGATAAGGGGTGATGATATTATATTTATCACTTCAGCTCATCGTGAGAGCTTGTGATGGGCTAAGTTGGGACACCCCTGCAGGGTTATGATCTTTCAAAAGCCGTGCACGCGGTTATGTGGCAGATTGGAATTTGTTAATGTCCGGTTGTAGAAAACTTGACAGAGGATCTGAAGTAAAACACACAACTATGTGAGTAACCGTGACGGTCTCTTTTCACTTTGAGAAGAGAACACGGTGGGGTTATGTTTGACTCGTATGTAGTTCAGGATCTTTAGAGATCACCACTAGTTGCGACCGTTTGCGTAGATGCTCATCTTATTCTTGTACTCGTAAGTTAGCCACCATATTTTGCTTAGCCGCTGCTGCAACCTCTCCACTTTACCTCTTCCTACCTATTAAGCTTTGATAGTCTTGTTACCCATGGTTATGGGATTGCTGAGTCCTCGTGGCTCACAGATTCTACAACAACAGTTGCAGGTGCAGGTTTTCCGATGTCTTGACGTGAGAGCGTCGTTCGTTGTGTTGGAGTTCTTCTTCTTCTTCTTCTTCTTGTTCTTCTTCTTCTTCAGTCTTGGGTTAGGTTCCGGGTCGGCAGCCTGGGATAGCAGATCGATGTCTTGTGTTTTTCATGTTTGTATCCATAGTCGGATACTTTGTATTGAGGTTGTTTTATTCATGTGACTTGTATGTAATGCTGTATCCCCTATGTATGTATGTAATGCTACGTTGTAATAATATCCATCTTGCTAAGCGCCCGAAATGCAGTTGTGCTTCAATCACTTAAGTGTCACGTGATCGGGATAGAATCACATCTTGGGCTTGACAAGTTGGTATCAGAGCATCGACCGACCATAGGAGCCCCCTTGATTGTTCGTAGCTTGGCCATTGTTGAGTCTAGAATAAAACTTTTTCGGAGTCTAGTTATATCGGAGAGTAGGAATTCTTTTTACTCCCCAGCCCCTTCGTCGCTCTGGTGAGGAATCTTGACGTAGGTGTTTTGAATTGCTCCTCTTCCCCTTCAATTTTTTTAGGATCTCGTGGTTAGTTTTCGTTCGTTGCGTTGTTAGTTCTTTCATCTGGTGCATCTCTCGTCAAGTGGATTCAACCTTATTCTTCTTTGCAAGTTCATCCTCAGTTCTTTCCAACCGGCGTTTCCCCGTCCGAAGTGGTCATTTTTTTCCCACCCGCCCACCCTTTTTCTTCTCGGAGCCAGAGTCCTTAATCGAGTATCCATCCTACTCGTGTGAATCCTTTGAATTCCTTTCATCAATTGTTTCAACTGGTGAATTCTCGTCTAGTTCGTCATTCTTCATCTCTTTTCTTCTCCGGTGGTTCCAATTCAATTTGTATTCGGTGCTCATCATATTCTTTCATTAGCTCAGATGTTTCCAATTGCTCGTTTACCTCTCGTCATTTTATTATTCCGGAGTTCCGAAGAAATTTCAGGAGATTCGTCTGTGTTCCAATTAATTCGAGGTTGTCACCTCATTTGAGTTTCAATTGTTTCGGTGCATCGTCTCCTTTTTAATCCTTTTCAACGGAGTTCTCTCTTCGGTGGGCCCTAACCTACAGGTCTTTTCCCAGGATCTTACCCGACTCTTCTAATATTTCCCGGAGTGTTCCAAATTCTTTTCAAGTGTGTCGTAAGTATGGATTCCATCAGTCATATGCCTTCTTCAAGATCGCTTTTAATTCTTTCCATCGTTGGTCCAACCTTTCTTCATCCTGAGTAGCTCTTGAATTCTTTTCATCGTGGCTTCAACCTCTCTCTTCTTTCATTATTCCGGAGTATTTATGAATTCTTTTTCTTGTGTTCCTCCGAAGGCCATCATTTCAGAAGATTTCTTCATTCTCAGTTTTCAACTTCGTCCTCCAAATATTCTTCATTCATGCCTCTTCGTTCGTCTCACATTCTTCCGGTGCTCCGTTCAAGTATTCTTTAATCAGTTCACAATCTCTTCGTTCTCGTCATTCTAATTGTCCTCAAGTGCTTTATTCTTCCCGGAGATTCATCCTCTTGTATTCACTCGATTCATTTTCTTACGGTGCCTTGTCCTCTTGCATCATTCAATTTCATTCCTTACGATGGTCATTCTCGTTCTTCACTCGATTGTAATTCTTCTCGGTGGTTTGTTCTTTTCATCATTCGATTAATTCTTCCCGGTGGTTCGTTCATTTTTCCTCACTCAGCTTCATTTCTTTACGGTGATTCGCTCGACAGTTCTTTTCCGGTGCTATCATATCAATCCATTCATTTCATTCCAATCCTACCGGTGGTTCATGAAGACTTTCTCAAGCTTTGTGCTATATCCCTCTTTAATCCTTTTCATCGTGAATAAGTAGTATGCGAATCCATTGCTTCTCATCAATTTAATTGGTGGAGGACAAGCATAACATAATTCTTATTCTTTTCATCAAGTTGTTTAATCACTTCCGTCGGAGTTTATTCTTGATGAATAAATTATAGTTCCGAGTGCTTTAATCTTTTCTTTCTGGAGTTCAAGTTTTTCTTGGCTATCTCGTTGGAAACCCCTTCCAATCATCACACAGCTTTAATCTTATTCTTTTCGCCCGTCATTTCTATATCATTATCCTTTCGTTACCGGAGTTCTTCGTGGTGGTTCTTCATCATTTCTTTCATCTATCGTTCATCTAATTCTTTTGGTTCAAGCTCAAGCATTATTATTATTTTGTGTCTCAGAATGCAAATAATTCTCTGTATCCATTTCAGTGGAGTTTTGCATTTCTTCCCTCATCTCAGCTATTCAATCTTTTGTGTTGCGGCATAATTCACCTCAAGTTTTGAGATGATTTAAATAAGTCCACGAGAAGCTTATTCTTTTGTTGTTGATTTTATCAACAACTCCATTCAAGTCCTTCTTTGAGGATGCTCTTTCAATTCATTCATGCTCGAAGTTGTCATCTTATTCTCCGTCCTTTTAATTGCCTTCTTTCAATTCTTCCGTAGGCTTTCTGATGTTACTCTCGTCGAGTATCGTTCCATCTCCTCAGGTTCTTGTCCTGTTCCATTCATTTTCAACCGGTGTGCTATTTCTTTCAGTTTCAGCCGGAGTGCTACCCGAATACCTTCGTGGCGATTCCTTTTTCTATCTCTTTTTAACCGGAGTGGTTTCCAATTCGTTCTTATTCCTTCAACCTTTTGGGTTCTCGTCGTATTCCTTCTTCCTCTTGTCTAACGAAATGTTCGCAACTTCGTTCATCTCTGTTGTATCCTTCTCTCATATTGTTCAACCTCTCAACGTTCTTTGGTTTCACCCTTTTGTCCTCGAAGAACTTTGTTCTTCCTTTTTTCCCTTCCGTCTCGTTCCTAAGATCTCGGGACGAGATCTCTTGTTAGTAGGGGAGTGTTGTGACACCCCGAGATCGATGCGCCAGGTGTCAGCCAGTTATTCGTTGTCAGTGCCTTGTCATCTGCTTGCGTGTTGCATCTTGCCATGTCATCTTGTCTGTTGCATCAGCATGTTTTCAAAACTTGCATCCGCTCGAGTTCCCTCGTCCTCTCCATTGTCCGTTCTGAGCCCAGACACACTTGCACGCGCCCGCGGTGCCTCCGAATATTTATTTTATAAGTGGCTGAAAAACATTATCGGAATGGGTTGAAACTTGGCATGTGGTCTTATTATAGTGTAGATAGGCCGCCTGCCAAATTTCATCGCATTCAGAGTCCATTTGATAGCCCAACGGGTATATATAGCGCCACTAGTCGCCGGTTATTTCGTTGGACGTTTTCGGTCTCCGGAAACCTCCGCGGGCCTCTTTCCCTTCTCTCCTCTCAGCCCGAAGCCCCTCTGCACAGCCCACTAAACTCCCCTAGGCCCATCCTACCTCACCTCGCGATCGGATCCGTCGGATCGCGATCGGAGGGCTCTAAAACCCCTCCAAACTCCAAACCCTAGCCCTCCTGCTATAAAGGGACTCCCCCTAGTCCATTTTTGGCCTTCCCCTACCTCCCTCCTCAAATTCCACGCCGTGCTTCCACCCTCGCCACTCCGTGCTTCCACCGTCGCCGCGCCGTGCTTCCACCCTCGCCGCGCTGTGCTTCCACCCCCGCCGCCGCGCCGTGCTTCCACCGCAGCCGCGCCGTGCTTCCACCCCAGCCGCGCCGTGCTTCCACCGCAGCCGCGCGCAGCGTCCGCTCCCCTCGCTGCTCCCTCGCAGCTCCCGAGCGCCACCATGCCGACCCCGCGCCCTTCGCAGCGCCCTCCGGCGCCCCTCGTCACCGGCCCGCCTCCGCGCCTCCTCGAGGTCGCCGCCGCCCCACCTCTGGCCGGATCCGGCGGGATCCGGGCCGGGGAGGCTCGATCCGCCCTCCATCGGAGCTTCTTCGCGCCAGCCGCCGCCAGCCTCGCCGTGCGTCGGGAGGACGACGCCGCAGCGCTCGACCGCCCGTCGCCCTGCCTGGGCCACCTCGGTCGCGCGAGCGCAGGCCCCAGAGCCCCTCGCCTGGGCCGGCCTCTTCCGATGTTGGGCCCGAGGCGCTTCAGCCCTGCGAGGCCCAGCTCCCGTCGCCTCCCTCCAAGGCCTGCCCGACCGAGCCAGCCTCGCAGGCCTCCTCGCCCTGCCTGGGCCTCCTCCCAGCCGGCCCAGCCAACTCCCACGGCCCAGGTCCCTCGGGCCAGCCGACCCCTCCAGCTCCAGCAAGGCCTGCTGCTTCCTCCTGCCTACTGGGCTAGGCCCACATGGTGAGCCCAGATCTATCCCGCCCAGTGCGCCTTTGATAAATCTCGCCCGTGTGTTTTTTTCCCTAGTCAAAATCTGCTAAGTCTTTTATTCTGTCTGCAGTAATGTTGCTACTTTGCATAGTGATAACTTTTTGTGTGCTTATCCGTTTTGAGTGAATGACATGTCAAAATGATCGTGGTGATATGCTCTATACTTTGTTCCATTGTGCCATGCATGTTTGAGTTCATCTAGATGCTTAAATATCTGTTGCAAGAGTGCTACTTGTTATAAACTGCTGCTACTTGTTATTTTGTTGCCATGTTTGAGATATGATAACTTGGTGCATGTTTATCCAAATGATGCAAATGATATGTCCACATGTTCATCATGAGCTGCTCTACATAATGGTTGCTATAGCATGCTTGTTTGAGTTCATATTGCCATGTTTATCTATGTTGCAAAAGTGCATTTGGCTGTTATGTTCTAAAACTTGTTACGAGATGCCTAGTTGAGGAGCTTGTTGCTATTGTTGTGTTTGTCCCCATGTCACATGCCTAGATGTTTTAGAATCTACATGATGTGTTCTTTGATGTGGTGCATTTAACTTTCCATGATATGCCTTGTGTTGACTTAAACATGCTTGTAAACATGCCATGTTGTAATATATGTTTTAACACTTAGTGAAATTTCACTAAGTCTGGAATCTGTAATTTCCAGATGCTATGTTTGCTTGTTGTTCTAGGCAAATCTATGATAGTTTTTGGGTGACTCTTGATGATTCCTTGTTGTATATGTTGTTGGCTATCCATTCATGCTCTCACATGCTCATTTGGGTGGCTGTAGCATATTTAACTCTTGCTCCCAAGTTGCTATAAAATACTGCTATCAGGATTTTGTTGTCAAGTTCAAAATGTTGTAGCTTGTTGCTATTGATCCATGCCTCCCATGGAGATGCTCCAATGGACTTGTTTGTTGTAGGTTATGTCTACTTCATGTTCATACTTCTTATCAACATGTTTGAGTGCTGTAGCTTATATTTATCATGCTCCAAAGTTGCTATGTGGCTGTTAATTTCAGCTTGTTGTTATTCTTGTTTCATGTGTATCTTTTAGCCCGTTGCTCCGTTTGGGGTGTTCTTTATATGAAACTTGAGTGATTTTGCATGTAGATTCATAATATCATCTTGTTAACATGTTTGGAGTGAGTTTGGTTGATGTTTGGGTGCATCTTGCACCATTGCCATGTTGTGCTTCCTACCTTATCAAGTTATGCTTCCTACCTTGCCATGTTATGCTTCCTGTATATACTTGTTGTGCTTCCTGTATAGATTTTTCATGCATCATATCGTGCCATGTATTGCATCATATAAACTTGTGCTGTTTTGCTCTGCTTCCTACCTTGCCATGTTTTGCTTCTTGTGTAGACTTGTTGTGCATCATAAGTAGACTTGTTTTGCATCATACTAGGTTGAGCATATTGTTATGTTCTTGAGTGGTTTGTTTACCGTGTTGCTTTCTTCTTCTCGTTAGTTCTTGTCCCATTGCGTTTGTGAGGATTCGTTCGTCTACCCGTGGTTCTTCTTCAAGGCTCTTCTTCGTCTTCTTCATGGATCTGTTCTTCTTCCTTGCGGGATCTCAGGCAAGATGACCATACCCTTGGATACCTTTACTATCATTGCCTTTGCTTAGTTGCCTCGATGCTATCGTTACATGTCACGCTACCCATATTATTGCCAGCCTCTCCTTGTTGCCATGAAACCTCCAACCTTTGAAACCTTCCTAGCAAAACCATTGTTTGGCATTGTGTTCCTTGATTTTTGCGTTCCTTACACGATGGGTATATGGGGACCCCTTGACAGTTCGTCTTTGAATAAAACTCCTCCAGCAAGGCCCAACATTGGTTTTAATTTGCTCATAATAACAACTTAACTAGTTAATTAAATTGCATAGGGAGTTAGCGCTACCCGAGGATTCTTCTACATAGCAGGGGGGCCAGTGCTGTTGGTGTTGGTCCCAAACAGGGAGCCTGCGGGGCCACCACGGGGAAACTCGAGGATTGGTTTTACCTGTAGCATCACCCATCCGGTCGTGGCCTGAGACGAGATACGCGTGGCTACTAACAGGGTGTCGACACACCGGGAGGTCTTGCTGGACTTGTTTTACCATTGTCGAAATGTCTTGTGCACCGGGATGCCGAGCCTGATCGGATTTCCCTAAGATAAGGGGTGATGATATTATATTTATCACTTCAGCTAATCGTGAGAGCTTGTGATGGGCTAAGTTGGGACACCCCTGCAGGGTTATGATCTTTCGAAAGCCGTGCCCGCGGTTATGTGGCAGATTGGAATTTGTTAATGTCCGGTTGTAGAAAACTTGACAGAGGATACGAAGTAAAACACACAACTGTGTGAGTAACCTTGATGGTCTCTTTTCACTTTGAGAACAGAACACGGTGGGGTTATGTTTGACTCGTATGTAGTTCATGATCTTTAGCGATCACTACTAGTTGCGACCGTTTGCGTAGATTCTCATCTTATTCTTGTACTCGTAAGTTAGCCACCATATTTTGCTTAGCCGATGTTGTAACCTCTCCACTTTACCTCTTCCTACCTATTAAGCTTTGATAGTCTTGTTACCCATGGTTATGGGATTGCTGAGTCCTCGTGGCTCAAAAATTCTACAACAACAGTTGCAGGTGCAGGTTTTCCGATGTCTTGACGTGAGAGCGTCGTTCGTTGTGTTGGAGTTCTTCTTCTTCTTCTTCTTCTTCAGTCTTGGGTTAGGTTCCGGGTCGGCAGCCTGGGATAGCAGATGGATGTCTTGTGTTTTTTATGTTTGTATCCGTAGTCGGATACTTTGTATTGAGGTTGTTTTATTCATGTGACTTGTATGTAATGTTGTATCCCCTATGTATGTATATAATGGTACGTTGTAATGATATCCATCTTGCTAAGCGCCTGAAATGCGGTTGTGCCCCAATCACGTAAGTGTCACGTGATCGGGATAGAATCGCATCTTGGGCTTGACATAGTATGTCTATTATTCTTGGAAGACCTTTTTTTAATACTGTAGGGGCTGTTATTGATTGCAACAAAGGCAATGTCACTTTTCATATCAATGTTAATGAGCATACGGTACACTTTCTGAGGAAACAACCTCAAGTCTACAGTATCAATTATATTAGGAAAACATCGACTATTACTATTGGAGGTTTTGAGTTTCCTATTCCTACTATCAAGAAGGCATATTGCATACTTATTGTTGGGGACATACATATCCCCATTGAGGTAACATAGTGTTATTCGAAAATTCTCCAGTTTCATGTTACTCGGAAAGAGTTTATTAACAAGGCTTGATCAACCTTGTTAATGGATTCCTTATGATGAACATGGGATAGGTGAATCTAGATGGCACAAATCTTCTGTACCCTTCTTTTACTTTCTGTTAATTAGGTTAAATAAAACAAAAATAGCATTATCTGTCTATTTCCAGACTTATCCGTGCAATAATAAATTTCCCGAAAATAAAAGTTCTCCAAATGCCATGAAAATGAAATATGATTTTTTTATAGAATATTTAAGAAAATATGGCACAGAACGCACAGCGAGGGGAGCCAGCACGTGGCCTCGAGGGCACAGGGCACGCCCCCTGCCTCGAGGGCCCCACGTGGCCCCCTCCACTTATCCTTTCACCCATGCTCTTCTTCTTCCTCCCAAAAAAATCCCCAACCAGCTCAAACCTGAGTTCTAGCTCATTTTGTTGCCATTTTCGATCTCCTTGCTCAAGGACACCATTCACCAAACTGTTTGGGGAGATTCTTCCTTGGTATGTGACTCCTCCATTGGTCCAATTAGTTTTTGTTCTAGTCCCTTGTATGTTGGAAATTTGTGCTGCTGCGGTGACCTTGTTCTTGAGCTTGCATGTCAAATTTTCTTGGTCCCGAGTAGTTCTAATGCATGATATAGCCTCTAGGCACTAGTAGGAGTTGTTGCTATCAATCTTGTTGAGTTTGGTTAACTATTATTGTGAGTTACTAAAAATTTCAGAAAATTTTAGAAAAATGTCTAGTAGAAACTTCCAGGGTGGTCCTTCAAGGAAGCAAGAACCGAGGCTCGCGTTCCATGAGCCAGACGATGAACCACGGAGGGATGCTGATGTGCGGCCTTGTGAATGGCTGTCAGATGAATTTATGGGTCAAGCGGGCATCAAAGATGAATTTTACGCATATGTGTGCAACGCTGACCTCGAGGACTTCATGCAAGTTAAGTGTCTTCAATACCGTGGCTTAACTGATAGCTTTGTGAGAAGGTTTAAATTTTTCATCTTCACGTAATTCTCACACTGTCCTATTTGACCTCTATGATAAATTTTACACCATGGACTTAGAGGATTTTAATGTTGCCTGCAAGCTTCCACAGTGGGGCAGTATGAGTGATCCTCGCAAATCTAAATTTAGAGAATTCCTAGCTAGTATTACAGTGGGAGAATCCAGGGACATTACACAAGCCACCACGGGGAGCATACATTTTCCTGCTATTCATTACTTTGCTCTCTTTATCGGTAGATGCATAAATGGTAAGGATGAGGATTGTCACATGTGTGTCCCTGATCTTAGTGTTCTCAGGAGTGCTGTACTAGGTGATAGGCAATATAATCTGGGAGATATTGTTGCACGTAGACTACACCATAATGGTTTGCATGGAGATTTATTTGGTGGGATCTATGCTACTCGCATAGCCCGCTATCTTGGTGTGTCTGTACACACGTATGATGAAACTTTACCTCCTGCTTATTTAGATTGCCATGCTATGGCTAGTCACCGCTTTATAGAGTGGGATAATCAAACGCTCTAATATCGACTAATCTTTAACCGACAGCATGCCATTCCTATTGTTCTTCCTGCCCCTACTTTGTTTAACTTTCAGGAAAAAGGAAGATACACTTTAACTATGGAGGAGGCAAATGCCTATTATAATATGACGGAGGCAACCCGCCTTCGACCTACAGCTCAGCAGGAAGCATCTTCTGCATCTCAGTACGACTCCAACTACAACTTTGGATATCCGTCAGGCCAGTACTTGCCATAGACCAACTTAGGCTAAAAGCCTAAGCTTGGGGGAGTACGTGTTTATCACCGACTTACATTCAGGTTCACACTTGTTCTAGCGGTCGGTGCTCACACTCTTTCACTGTACCATCCATGCTTAGTTTCAATTTCTTTTTCTTAGTCTTTTTCTTGTGTGCTAGAAAAACCTAGAAAAACAAAAAAAATATTAGTTGTAGCTTCTAGCTAGTTTACTTTCTTTGCTTGTAGTAGTTACTAAAAATGAAAACCCAAAAAGATTTCCCGTTCTTCTTTTGCTTGTTGGGAGCTTTCTCGTGTAAATAGTTTCTTTTCTTTTCTTTAGGGGTTAAGAGTAGAAGACCATGATGAAAATGCTTAGTGTCTCTCATATGCTTTGTTGTTAAATTAACCTTGAGCCATATTACCTTGTCTTCTCTCTTGTATTAAATGCCTGCAGATTCCAGCTTAGTCCAATGCACGTGCACTATTATTATTTTCCACACCATTTGGTCGTGCAAGTGAAAGGCAATAAGAATGATATATGATGAACTAATTGAGATGAGAAAAACTGGTATGAACTCGACCTCTCTTGTTTTTGTAAATATGATTGCACGTCGTTCTTGATTCAGCTTGTTATGAATGAAACATGTTTGCAATGACAATTAGAGATCATAGCTGCTTATGCCATGCTTAATTAGCTGAGAGTTTATAATGGTCTATCTTGCGTACCAACATGATATTAAAGTGATGTGGTATGATGGGTGGTATCTTCCTTTGAGCGATTTAAGTGACTTGACTTGGCACATGTTCACGCATGTAGTTGAAACAAATCAACATAGACTTCACGATATTTATGTTCATGGTGATTTATATCCTACTCATGCTTGCATTCATTGTTGATTAATTTTAATGCATGTTCATGACCGTTGTTGCTCTCTAGCTGGTTGCTTCCCAGTTTCTTTCTAGGCTTCACCTGTACTAAGCGGGAATACTGCTTATGCATCCACTTCCATAAACCCCAAAGTTATTCCACATGAGTCCACCATACCTTCCTATATGCGGTATTTACCTGCCGTTCCAAGTAAATTTGTATGTGCCAAACTCTAAACCTTCAAATGAAATTTTGTTTTGTATGCTCGAACAGCTCTTGTATCAACTAGGGCTGTCTATATCTTCCATGCTAGGTGGGTTATTCTCACGATGAGTGGACTCCGCTCATCATTCATGAGAAAATGGCTGGTAACCGGGATGCCCAGTCCCATGCTCAAAATCATAATAATTAAACAAAACTCCCCCAGGCCTGTTGCTGGTTTGGACGATACCCGTTGTTTCGGGCTAGCCGTGGAGTGTGCTTGTTGGTGGTTGGGGGAGTATAAACTTTACCATTCTGTTTGGGAACCGCCTATAATGTGCGTAGCATGGGAGATACCGAGATTCTTGGTTGTTATGTGGACAATGAAAGTATACCGCTCAAAATGTTATTCAATCTCTATTTAAAAATCGAGCTCTGGCACCTCTACAAATCCCTGCTTCCCTCTGCGAAGGGCCTATCTATTTACTTTTATGCAGGGTCATCATCCTCTTATCAAAGAGCACCAGTAGGAGAGCACCTCTGTCATTGCATGTATTACTATTAATTTGCATTGAGTATGATCATGACTGGATCTCTTTTACCACGAGTTACAATGTCTAGTCAGTCCTTGATCTTTAAAGGTGCTCTGCATTTATGTTTTGTGGTCTCAGAAAGGGCTAGCGAGATACCATCCTGTTATATCATATCATGATTGTTTTGAGAAGTGTTGTCATCTGAGGTTTATTATTATTGCTCGCTAGTTGATTATGCTATTGATGTGAGTAGTCTTGAGACCTAAAAGTTATTGTGAATGTGGTTAGTTCATGATCTTGTTGAAAACCTGAATACTAGCTTACATATTTACAATAACAAGAGCAAACAAAGTTTGTCAATGTTTTTCTTTATCACTTTCAGTTTATCAACTGAATTGCTTGAGGACAGGCAAAAGTTTAAGCTTGGGGGAGTTGATACGTCTCCAACGTATCTACTTCTCCAAACCCCATTGCCGTTGTTTTGGACTCTAACTTGCATGATTTGAATGGAACTAACCCGGACTGACGCTGTTTTCACCAGAACTGCCATGGTGTTGTTTTTGTGTAGAATGAAAAGTTCTCGGAATCTCCTAAAAATCAACAGAGAATTATTTCAGAAAATATAAAAAGTATCTGCAAGAAGATACTCGCCGGGGGCCCCACACCGTATCCTCGAGGGTGGGGGCGTGCCCCCATACCTAGGACGCGCCCCCCTGCCTCGAGGGCCCCCCCGATGCTCCACCGACGTACCCCCAGGTCCTATATCTTCCGTTTCAGGGAGAAAAAAATAAGAGATAAGGAATTATCGTGTTTCACGAGACGGAGCCGCCGCCAAGCCCTAATCTCTCTCGGGAGGGCTGATCTGGAGTCCGTTCGGGGCTCCGGACAGTGGAGATCGTCGCCATCGTCATCATCAACCTTCCTCCATCACCAATTCCATGATGCTCATCGCCGCGTGTGAGTAATTCCATCGTAGGCTTGCTGGACGGTGATGGGTTGGATGGGATCTATCATGTAATCGAGTTAGTTTTGTTAGGGTTTGATCCCTAGTATCCACTATGTTCTAAGATTGATGTTGCTATGACATTGCTATGCTTAATGCTTGTCACTAGGGCCCGAGTGCCATGATTTCAGATCTGAACCTATTATGTTTTCATGAATATATGTGTGTTCTTGATCCTATCTTGCAAGTCTATAGTCACCTACTATGTGTTATGATCCGGCAACCCCGAAGTGACAATAATCGGGACCACTCCCGGTGATGACCATAGTTTGAGGAGTTCATGTATTCACTATGTGTTAATGCTTTGGTCTGGTACTCTATTAAAAGGAGGCCTTAATATCCCTTAGTTTCAAATAGGACCCCGCTGCCACGGGAGGGTAGGACAAAATATGTCATGCAAGTTCTTTTCCATAAGCACGTATGACCATATTTGGAATACATGCCTACATTGCATTGATGAACTTGATCTAGTCTTGTGTCACCCTAGGTTATAACTTCTACATGATGAATTGCATCCAACGTAATTTCCCATCACCGATCCAAAGCCTACGAGCTTTACCTATATTGCATGTTGCTTATTTACTTTTCTGCTGCTACTATCAGAAAAACTACAAAAACACTATCTTTACTTTTATTGCTGCTACCGCCACTATCATATTACTTTGCTACTAAACTATCTTGCTGTAGATATTAACTTTCCAGGTGTGGTTGAATTGACAACTCAGCTGCTAATACTTAAGAGTATTCTTTGGCTCCCCTTGTGTCCAATAAACAAATTTGGGTTTAATACTTTACCCTCGAAAACTATTGCGATCCCCTACACTTGTGGGTTATCACACACTACTTGTCCGACTGTAAGGGAATTCAATCATAGAACAAGGCGGCGGGCCCCCGGGCCAGCTGGCCGGACCCGGTGCCTGGCGAAGGAATGAAATAGTACATTCACAGGCATAAATTTATCATATAGATAAAAGGGCAGTCCCCGAGTGGTCCTCGAGGGACCCATTGTCTTTGCAATATACAAAAGATAGTATGATACATACCGCATTAACTGTAAAACCGACGAAGGAGATTCGCATTCCATGGTCGTTCCGACTCTTTGCCGGAGTCATCTCTCTTGCGCGCCCTTGGCTTTTGCGCTTCGATGAGGTAGTAGGAGTCGTTGCCTAGAGCGTTGCTGATGACGAAAGGTCCTTCCCAAGGGGCCGGGAGCTTGTGCTGGCCGGCTGTTCGCTTGATCAGTCGGAGCACATGGTCCCCCTCGTGGAAGGATCACGGCTTGACCCTCTGGCTGTGATAGCGGCACAGGCCCTGCTGGTAGATGGCGGAACGGCTGAGTGCCAGGAAGTCGGGCTTCTTCCAGCAGGTTGAAGTCGTCTTCTCATGCTTCCTTTGCTTCCACCTCTGCGTACATGGTGACGCAAGGCGAGTCAAACTCGATGTCAGTTGGGATGACAGCCTCGGCACCGTACACGAGGAAGGAGGGAGTGAAGCCGGTTGCTTTGTTTTGTGTAGTCCTGAGGCTCCAAAGGACGGCCGTCAGCTCTTGGATCCAGCAGCCGGCCGAGCGCTCCAACGGCTTGACCAGTCGGGGCTTGATGCCGGACAAGATGAGGCCGTTTGCTCGCTCGACTTGGTTGTTTGACTGCGGGTGGGCAAAGGACGCTAAGTCCAGTCGGATGCCCTACGTCGCGCAAAAACGAGCCAAGGTGCCTTTGGCAAAGTTTATGCCATTGTCGGTGATGATGCTGTGTGATACACCATATCGGATGGTGATGTCGGCAATGAAGGTCACATCATTCGGACCATTGAGCTTCTTGATTGGTAGGGCTTCAATCCAGTTGGTAAATTTGTCCACAACGACCAGCAGATGGGTTATGCCACCGCATGCTGTCTTGAATGGGCCTACCATTTCCTGCCCCCAAACGGCAAATGGCCAAGTGAGGGGGTGGTATTGAGTGCAGAAGCCGACAGGTGTTGCTTGGAGCTGAAGCACTCACACCCATTGCACTTTTTTTTACAAAATCCTTGGCATTATCCAAAGCAGTCAGGCAAAAGAAGCCATGGCGGAAAGCTTTGGTGACGAGGAATTTGGAGGCCGCGTGGTGGCCGCATTCTCCTTGATGGATGTCTCTCAGGATTGCCAAGCCTTTCTCTGGCTCTACGCAGCGCTGGAACACACCAGTCACGCTGCGTCTGACGAGCTCTCTGTTTACTATTGTGTATGATGATGCTCTGCGTTGCACCTGTCGGGCCAGGATCACATCGGTTCGTAGCTCTCTTCTCAGCGGAAAGTTGAGGATGGGCTGCGCTCGGGATGGTGCTATGATTCTTGTTATTTCAGCCACTGACACCAGGGTGGTTGGGCCGGGACGTGGAGGGCCGTAGTCGGCTGCCGCTTGCTATGTTGTTCAAGTCCCTAAGCCGACTGCAGTAGTCCCCGGGCCGGGTGCTAGTGCCGCAGTCATCGGGCCACTTAGCGCAACAGTCCTCGAGCCGGGTTCTGAAGTCCCCGGGCCGGGTGCCAGTGCTGCAGTCCCCAAGCCGCTTGGCGCAGTAGTCCTCAGGCCGGGTTCTGAAGTCCCCGGGTCGGGTGCCAGTGCTGCAGTCCCCGAGCCGGCTCCTGAGGTCCCTGGGCCGACTGTTGCAGTCCCCGAGTTGGATCCGACTGTTCCTGGGGTAGTCGGCACGAAGATGGACTCTGATTCTGGCGAAGGGTTGATGGACGACTTGCGCAGGCACTGGTGGGATATGCCGGCTGGTATTGCTTGCCGAGTGGAGCCAATCCATACCAGGTCATCGGCTTGCTCGTTGTCGGCCCGTGGCACGTGGAGGAATTCATAACCGTTGAAATGCTCGTTGATCTACTGGACGAGGAAGCGGTAGCTTGCCATGTTTGCATCCTTGCCATCCCAGTCGCCACATGACTGCTGGACCACCAAGTCCGAGTCACCATAGCACAACACTTGGCGGATGCCTATCTCTTTGGCCGGTCAGAGTTCGTGGACGAGTTCCTCATACTCGGCCACGTTGTTGGAGGCGGCAAAGTGAATTTGTAGCGTGTACTTGAGCTTCTCGCCTTTGGGAGAGGTCATGAAAACACCGGCTCCTAAGCCGGTGCGCATCTTCGAGCCATCAAAGTGCATTCGCCAATGGGTTGAGTCTGGCGCTGGTGGCAGGTACTGGGTCTCGTCCCAATAGACGAGGAAGTAGGCCAATGCTTGTGACTTGATGGAGGTGCGAGGCTGATAGAAAATGGTGACGGGGGCCAACACAATGGCCCACTTCACCACCCGACTTGATGCATCTCTGTTGCCCATGATCTCAGCAAGTGGAGCTGTGCAGACGACCGTGACGGGATGCTCCTGGAAGTACTCCTTGAGCTTCTTGGCGGTGAAGTACATGCCATAGCACATCTTCTGGTAGTGGGGGTAGTTCTGCTTGGAGACCGACAGCACCTCACTCAAGTAGTAGACGGGCCTTTGGACTGGTTGTGCCTTGCCGTCTTCTGGGCGCTCGACTATGATCGCGGTGCTGACCACCCGGCTGGTGGCGGCGATGTATAGGAACATGGGTTCCTTGGCAGTCGGGACCGCCAGCACAGGTGGCGTGATCAGCATCTTCTTGAGCTGGCGGAAAATTTCGTCCTCTTTGTCATTGCACTCAAGGCAAGTGGTCTTCTTCATCAGCTGGTACAGAGGGAGTGCCTTTTCGCCCAGCCGACTAATGAGTCGGCTGGGTGATGCCAAGCACCCGGTGAACCTCTAGACATCTCACTGGCAGGTTGGCCTCTCCATCCTCTCAATGGCCTTGATCTTTGTAGGGTTGCATTCAATGCCGCGTTCAGATACCAAGAAGCCAAGGAGGTGGTCGGCTAGTACCCCGAAGACGCATTTCTCCGGGTTTAGCTTGATATGAAAACAGCGTAGGTTATCAAAGGTCTCCTTGAGATATTCCAGAAGGGTGCCACGCTTCTCCGTCGTCACCACAATATCATCTACGTAGACGTGAGCATTTCTGCCAAGCTGCTTGAGGAGGCACTTTTACATGCAATGCTGAAACGTGGCGCCAGCATTTCTCAAGCCGAACGTCATAGTCATGTAGCAGAAGGCTCCGAATGGTGTGAGGAAGGCGGTCTTCAGTCGATCAGCTGGATCCAGTTTGATCTGGTGATACCCGTAGTAGGCATCAAGGAAAGACAGCAGCTCGCATCTGGCTGTGGAGTCGATCAGTTGATCTATCCGTGGCAAGGCAAACGGATCTTTGGGGAAAGCTTTGTTGAGGCTGGTGTAGTCAATGCACATGCGCCACTTGTTGTTTTTCTTCAGCATGAAGACTGGATTAGAGAGCCACTCAGGATAGAACAACTCCATGATGAAGCCGGCTGCTAGCAGTCAGGCAATCTCTTCACCAACAACTCTTTTTTTCTTCTAACAGGCGGCAAAGCGGCTGCCTGACCGGCTTTGCATCCTATCTCACATGTAGCTTGTGCTCAGCGAATTCCGTCGGAACACCCGGCATGTCCTTGGGGGACCATGCGAAGATGTCCCGGTTCTCATGGAGGAATTCGACGAGCTCGCTTTCCTATTTACTATCAAGGTTTGACCCTATGACAGCAAATCTCTCTGGGTGTGTTGGGTCCAATGCAATCATCTTGGTCTCTTTGGCCGGCTGGAAGGAGCCCTGAGGTTCCGCCTCCTTGGGATCAGATGGTATGGCCGACTGCTCATCGACCATTGCCACCATCCGATCAAGGCGGCGCTGCTCTTCAGCTATGACAAGGGCTTCGGCTAGCCGTCTGCTGGCAGCAGCATAGGCGACCGACTTCTCATAGTCACCAGAAACGATGATTATGCCTTTGGGACCCGACATCTTCATCTTGAGGTACGCATAATGGTGCACCGCCATGAATTTGGCGAGTGCTGGCCGGCCTAATATCACGTGGTAAGGGCTTTCCATATCTACCACCTCGAACCAGATTGGCTCACGGCAGAAGTGTTTCTTGTCGCCGAACAGGACATCTATCTTGATCTTGCTGACTAGGGAGCAGGAGAGGCCAGGGACGATGCCATGGAACACGGTCCGAGTGGGCTGGGGCTAACGTAATCTTGGTAAGACCGATTACACAAACTCGGTGGGACCGATTTTTGTAATAGACAGATTAGAGAGTTGGTCAGGCAAACTCGGTGGAACGATTCGCTCGTTTCAGTGAGACCGAAAAGTTATGAATGGGAAACAGAGAGTTTGCATTGCGAACTCGGTGGGACCGATTTGCTCATCTCAGTTAGACCAAAATGTTACGAAGGGAAACAGAGAGTTTGCAATCCCATCTCGGTGAGACCGAGATCCCTTTCGGTGAGACCGAAATGATTAGGGTTTGTGGTAGTGGCTATGTCAAATGAACTCGGTGGCGCCGGATAGAACTTTCGGTGGGGCCGAGTTTGACTTTTTGTTTGGGACATATGTGGATGTGTGAAAGTGGTTGAGGGTTTTGGAGCATATCACTAAGCACTTGAGCAAGCAAGCCATTAACCAACACCTCATCATATTTTAATAGTATTGGTTTCCCTATGGACTCAATGTGATCTTGGATCACTAAAATAGAAAGTGTAGAGTCCTGAGCTTTGAGCTTGAGCCAATTCTTTGTCTTTATCATCTTGAAGGGGTTCCACATCCTCTAGTCCATGCCACTCCATTTGTTGAACCTGACTGAAATATACTAGATGAAAGAATTAGTCCAACAAGAGATATGTTGACATTAATTACCAAAATCACCTAGGGAGCACTTGTGCTTTCACCTGCGTGTCATTCTTTAAACGCCACATAATTGCTTTAGTTTATCGCTATGAGTTAGCAATAGGCGTAGAAGAAATAGTTGGTGGAGACAACCACATGACGGCACGATGATGGAGATCATGGTGTCATGCCGGTGATGATGGAGATCCTGCCGATTGCATGTGATGTTTATATTTTTGCCTCTTATTTTTATTAGGATAACAATAGCATTATAAGATGATCCCTTCACTTAATTTCAATATAAAAATTGTTCTCCCTAAGTATGCACTGTTGCGAAAGTTCGTTGTTGCGAAGCACCTCGTGATGACCGGGTGTGATAGACTCTATGTTCGCATACAAAGGTTGTAAGCTAGTTTTATGCTTGTGGAATACTTGGGTTTAAACTTGACGAGCCTAGCATGCACAAACATGGCCTCTGACAAAGTTCTCCAGTCACTGCCACCATGCTACGAGGGCTTTGTGATGAACTATAATATGCAAGGGATGGAGAAAACGATCCTTGAGCTTTTCGGAATGCTTAAGGCCACGAAGGTAGAAATCAAGAAAGAGCATCAAGTGTTTATGGTCAACAGGACAACTAGTTTCAAGAAAGGTAAGGGAAAGAAAGGGAACTTCGAGAAAAATGGCAAGCCAGTTGCCACTTCCGTGAAGAAACCCAAGGCTGGACCCAAACCTGAGACTCGGTGCTTCTATTATAAGGGGAATGGCCACACGAAGAGGAACTACCCCAAGTACTTGGTAGTTAAGAAGGCTGGCAACGTCAACAAAGGTATATTTGACATGTTATTGATGGGTACCTTACTAGTGCTCGCAGTAGCGCCTGGGTATTTGATACTGGTTCGGTTGCTAATATTTGTAACTTGAAATATGAGCTGCAGAATAAACAGAGACTAGCTAAGGACGAGGTGACGATGCACGCTAGAAATGGCTCCAAGGTTGATGTGATTGCCATCAACAGGCTCCCTCTACGTCTACCTTCGGGGTTACTTTTAAACCTAAATAATGTTTATTTGGTGCCTACGTTGAGCATGAAGATTTTATCTGGATCGTGTTTATTTCAAGACGGTTATTCATTTAAGTTAGAGAATAATGGTTGTTCTATTTATATGAATAATATCTTTTATGGTCATGCACCCAATGTGAATGGTTTCTTCTTGTTGATCTCGATCTTACTGATACACATGTTCATAATAGTGATGCCAAAAGCTACAAAGTCGATAATGATAGTACCACATACTTGTGGCACTGCCGCTTACGTCATATTGATGTAAAGTGCATGAAGAAATCCATGATGATGGACTTTGGAATCACTTGCTTATGAATCATTTGAAGCAAGTGAACCATGCCTAATGGGCAAGATGACTAAACGCCCATTTTCTTGTACAATGGAGTGGGCAAGAGACTTATTGGAAATAATACTTACAGATGTATGCGGTCCAAGAGTGTTGAAGCACACGATCGATATCATTAGTTTCTTACCTTCACGGATGATTTGAGTAGATATGGGTATATTTACTTAATGAAACACAAGTCTGAAACATTTTAGAAGTTCAAGGAATTTCCAAGTGAAGTGGAGAATGAGCGTAAATAAAAAAATGTTTCTACGATCTGATTGTGGACATGAATATCTGAGTTATGCATTTGGCATGCATTTAAGACAATGTGGAATTGTTTCGCAACTCATGCCACATGGAACACCACAACATAATAGTGTATCTGAACCTAGTAACCGTACTTTATTGGATATGGTGCATTCTATGATGTCTCTTATCGATTTGTCACTATCATTTTGGGATTATGCATTAGAGATGGCCGCATTCACTTTAAATAGGGCACCATCTAAATCCGCTAAGAAGGCACAATATGAATTATGGTTTGGCAAGAAACCTAAGTTGTCATTTCTTAAAGTTTCGTGTAACATCCCAAATTTTCAAATTTTGATTGTTAATAGGATCATTCTTTTGCATCCTGATTTCTATGCATATTTGAATTATTTTTTGGATTTTCTGTGATATTCCATTGAGAGGGAATAACATGACTTCCCGAATATCCATATCACTCTTATTTTTATTTTACAAATTTTAAAAGTGTTTCCCAACAAGGAAAAATATTTGGAGTGGAGACAACATGACTTCTTCCGTATTAACTGTATTTGGAAAATGTTAAATGATATTATCTGGAGTTTACAGAAAGTAATTAGGAGTTTTTGAAACTCAAAATTATTTCATGGTTGTTATAATGCTCTTTATATGCTTGTATTGCATAAATTAATTGTTTTGAAAGTGCATTTGTGTTTTAAAAATGTTCACAATATTTTATATTAGTAGTAACATTTTACTGTGTATTGCGGTATTTTAGGAAGTCATATTGTATTTTATTTTTCGCCAAGTACACCTCCTGCACAATAATATATTTCCCCATAGTTTACTATTCCTCTGGGCTCCCAACGCAGCCCATTGCTATTCATCGCCCACTGTGCTGGAGGAATGCAGCAGCAACTAACTGGGCCGAGCCCAGGGTCCCTCTATTTGTGTTTTTTCTACTTTTCTTTCTATTGGGACAGTTGGAGCTCTTGGACCAATAGCAACACGAAGCTTTGTACGCTCGCTCGTTCCTACCTGCATGAACATGACTGTAGTTTATTCTTTCGTGACTGCCAAGTACATCCACCAGATTCAAAAAAGGCAAGCACATCCACCGCCTCCACCACTTATAAATACTCAACCCGTACATCTTCCAGTAACTTCTTCGTATGTACAACAGATTCAACGCACAAACATCTTTTCCTCCTGTTTAGTGCTTCTCCTCCGCTTAAAATTATCAGATCTATTTGGACAAATTCGTCGGATGATGAAGACTTCAACACGGAAAAGTTTCATCTTGTCAAGATGGATCCATTCAAAGAAAGAAATCCAAATTTCGTCCAATTTTGCAATATAGTTCAGAGGTATTCCCACACGAATTCATCAAATTCGTCGTGGTTGTTCATTATTTTTCTAAATTCCTTTCACTAGTAGCTTCAAACCATCGATGCACACAATATTCATGTTTGACTTTTCTATTTTGAACAGTTGGATATATCTAGTTCAAGTCAACCTACACTGGAGCCATCTAAATCTCACACACGATGAACTTTCGATGATTTTCAGGTGAAACCGCCGATGTCCTTTTGTTTTGTTTGACGAGGCGTACATACTCATATGGTCCATTGCAAACAAACATTTTTCGACTGCAGATCCATCTGGAGGGCCGACGTCCGACTTTTCCAGCATAATTATTTCTTCTTCTATTTTTGTCAATCGAAGATCATCTAAATTGTCGGTCCAACTCAATGAGCTTCGTATCTACACCTTGCGAGTAATTTGTGGAGAGCGTTGTCGCGTCACAAGATATTATTTCTTCATCGACCATGAGGCAAGTTTGCACTTTTGATATTTGCTCATCCTATATTTTGCTATGCATGTGTTGTTGTGTGATGATATATGTTTGGCTGGTCACTGTTTTCCGTGTTTTCATGTTTGTTAATTGTTTGTATCATGCAATTGTGTGCTTAAGTTTTCTATGATAGACGTGGGCATGTGTCGCGTGATTCACAGAAGTGGTGACGATTTATAGATGTAGGTCCGAGACTTTTTTCTCAGGTGAATGCGTCAATGGCCGAGCGCTCTAGAGAACATGTCATGACTGAGCGCACTTGAGTTGTAAAGACTTTTTCTCATGAAAATGCGTCACTGTCTGAGCGCTCTACTGTCCCTAGAGAATGCGCCAGGATTGAGCGCACTTGATACATCTTTAAGATCTTTGTCATCCGGGTTTGTGTCTACCTTGCCTATGTCGGGGAGGTAGGTGAAGGTAGTTTTACGCAAAACCAAACTCGAGTGTTTTGTTTATTATACCTTGCTTGTGGATGCAGGTTTGCTATATCATTATGTGTGATTTGCTAATACATTCAATGAATTGACCCTTGTGGCTGCAACTTATCATGTTGCAGGTTTTTCAGATGACCAGTGAGATTCAATAGGGTCGCGGGTCTTCACTCAGCATTTTCTCCAGTGGGCATTGATGAGATCCATGGTTTGTTATGCTACATTTCTGCTGTTACTATTGAATAAAGTTAGGTATGTGCTACTCAGTTTGTAATACATTATAAAATCTGGAGCATACGTTACAGTAAATGATGCACTTGTTATTTAACATTCATATGTACTGTGTGTGCCAGCGAGTCGATCCAGGGACTACACAATGAGCAATGAGACATCGAATCTTATCAGGTTCGGGTCGTTACATTTCAGATGCAACACTTATGTCAAGAGGCTTCAACCTCATAAGCTCGAACCCAAAGTGGAGAAGTGTGTCTTCATAGGATACCCTAAAGATACCATTGTTTATACCTTCTATCACAGATCTGAGGGCAAGATCTTTGTTGCTAAGAATGGGTCCTTTCTAGAGAATAAGTTTCTCTCGAAGGAAGTGAGTGGGAGGAATGTAGAGCTTGATGAGGTAATCGTACCTTCCTTCGAATTGAAGAGTATTACATCACAGAAAGAAGTTCATGTGATGTCTACACCAACCAAAGAGGAAGCTAATGAGGGTGATCATGAAACTTAGGAGCAATCTTCTACTGAACTTCGTAGGCCGACCAACACATGTTTCGCACTAGAGTGGTATGGTAATCATGTCTTGGAAGTCATGTTGTTAGACAATGGCGAACCTACGAAGTATGAAGAAGCAATGATGAGCTAAGATTCTGACAAATGGCTTGAGGCCATGAAATCTGAGAGAGGATCCATGTATGAAAACCAAGTATGGACTTTGGTAGACTTACCCGATGACCAATAGGCCATTGAGCACAACTGGATCTTTAAGAAGAAGACATACGTTGAAGGTAACGTCACTGTTTATAAATCTCGGCTTGTCACAAAGGGTTTTTGACAAGTTCAAGGGGTTGACTACGATGAGACTTTCTCACCCGTAGCGATGCTCAAGTCTATTAGGATTATGCTAGCAATTGCTTGATTATTAGATTAAAAAATCTATCAGATGGACGTTTGAAAGCACAAGTGCTCCTTGGGTGATTTTGGTAATTAATGACAACATATCTCTTATTGGACTAATACTTTTACCTAGTGTATTTCAGATCTGTTCAACAATGGCATGGCAAAGACAATAGGATGTGGAACCCCTTCAAAATGCTAAAGACAAAGATTTACATAAGCTCAAGACTATTCATTTTCATTTTAGTGATCCAAGATCACATTGAGTCCATAGGAAAGTCAATACTATTAAAGGGGGATGAGGTGTTGCTTAATGGTCTACTTGCTCAAAGTGCTTAGTGATATTGCTCGAAAACCCTCTGCCACTTTCTCATTTCCACATATGTCCAAAACCCAAAGTCAAACTCGGCCCCACCTATTTGATCTATCTGGTGCCATCGCGTTCCCTTGGCATAGCCACTACCAGAAACCCTAGTCAATTTGGTCCGACCGATACAGATCTCGGTCTCACAGAGATGGCCTTGCGAACTCTCTGTTTCCCTTTGCAGCATTTCGGTCTCATCGGAATGAGCAATCGGTCCCACCGAGTTTGCCTAAACAATTCTCTGTTTTCTCATTGTTGAAATCAGTCTCACCGAGTTCACGCAATTGGTCTCACCAAGATGAGGTTTTGCCCTAGACCTAGCACATCGGTCCCACCGAGTTGATCTCATCGGTCCAACCGAGATTCCTAACGTTCACATTTTGAACTAAATCGGTCTCACCGAGTTCTTCTATTCGGTCTGACCGAGTTGGGTCAAATGTGTGTAACGGTTGGATTTTGTGTGGAGGCTATATATACCCCTCCACCCCTTCTCCATATGTGAGAGAGCCACCAGAACGTGCCTACACTTCCACTACTCATTTTTTGAGAGAGAACCACCTACTCATGTGTTGAGACCAAGACATTCCAATCCAACCACAAGAATCTAGATCTCAAGCCTTCCCCAAGTTGCTTTCCACTCAAATCATCTTTCCACCATAGCCAAATATTTGAGAGAGAGTTGAGTGTTGGGGAGAGTATCATTTGAAGCAAAGAGCAAGGAGTTCATTGGAGGACAGCTCGCACGCCTCACAGTCAACATGCGCAGTGGATTGTGCTTGCACCCTCCCATCTACTCAAGCAGTTGTCTACACGTCACCTCCTAGCCATTAAAAGTGTGACGCGTGGCATCACATGAATGCTTGCGTCCGAGCGATGGTGGCAAGGTGTTTGACATTCATTCTCATTTCTTGCATGGGACCTAAGCATGCAACCACTGACACAAATTTGATTTTCAACACATTTATATGCACTCGAGCATGAGCATGTAGTTCAAATTTGAATTATTCACACAAATGAATAGAAAACTCAGTTAATGTATAAAAATTTCCAAACGAACTCGAAAATGCAAAAATTTAACCCAACACTCCTGTTGTTCTATGTTGACACTAGAAAAAATTGAAAGCAAGAAGAGACAACGAATATCGTTTCGTCCACAAAGGTGACACGTTCACTACCAGAACTGTGAGGCTTGTTCTGACAAGCTCTGGTTTGTGAGAAGCTTATACCCCAACCTGCCCCAAATGGCACAATATTTTTACCATGGCATGTTGATGTCGTTCCATGATAGCATGCCAAGTTTCATAAAATTTAGGCGAGTTTTCGATTTACTAGAATTTTAAAACCATGTATCTCAATATTAACTGCCGAGCGTAGGGGGCAAGGTGTTTGACATCCATTACCATTTATTGCATGGGACCTAAGCATGCAACCAAGGACACACATTTGTTTTTTCAACCCATTTATATGCACTAGATCATGTGGCTGTAGTTCAGATTTGAATTATGCACATAAATGCATAGAAAACTCAGTAAATGTATAAAAATTTCCAAACGAACCCCGAAAATTTCCAAAATTTAACACAACACTCATGTTTTTCTATGTTGACACTAGGGAGAAAATAGAAAGCAAGAATAGGCAACAAATATCATTTCATCCACAACGGTGACACATTCCCTACCGGAACCATGACGCTTGTTATGAGAAGCTCTTGTTTGTGAGAAGCTTATACCCAAACGTGCCCCAAATGGGACAATATTTTTACCACATCATGTTGATGTCGATCCATGATAGTGTGTGAAGTTTCATGAATTTGAGACTAGTTTAGATTTACTATAATTTTAAAACCATGTATCTCAATGTTAGCGGCCGAGCGACGGTGGTAAAGTGTTTGACATTCATTCCCATTTCTTGCAATGGAAATGAGCATGCAACCAAGGACACACATTTGATTTTTCAACCCATTTATATGCACTAGAGCATGTGCCTATACTTCAAATTTTAATTATGTACAGAAATGCATAGGAATCTCAGTTAACGTATAAAAAATGTCCAAACGAACCCTGAAACTTCCAAAATTTAACACGACACTCCTGTTGTTCTATGTTGACACCAGAAAAAATTTGTAAGCAAGAAGGGGTGACGAATATCATTTCGTTCAGAAAGGTGACACGTTCCCTACCGGAACCATGAGGCTTCTTGTGAGAAAATCTAATTTGTGAGAAGGTTATTCCAAAACCTATCCAAAATGGGACACATTTTTGTACCCCCAACATGTTGTTGCCATTCCATGATAGCATGCCAAGGTTCATGAATTTTAGACGCGTTTTCGATTTACTAGAATTACAAATCCAAGTATTTCAACATTTTCCGGTGAGCCATGGTGCCAAGGTGTTTGATATTCATCCCCATTTCTTGCATGGGACATAAGCATCAACCCATGGACACATATATAGTTTTACAACCCATTTTGGTGCACCGGAGCATCTGCATGTTGTTTAATTTTCAATTGTGCACCTAAAATGTCTAGAAAACCAAGTTAATGTATGAAAATATCCAAACGAACCCTAAATAATTCCAATTTTTTACGACATTCCTATAGTTGCATGTTCACTGTAGATAAAAGTTCTAGCAATTCAAACACCCTCCTTTACTGCTGTGACCCCACTATGTATTTCAAATAAAGATGAAAAATCAAGTAGATCGCACACAGATTTTTTATTACCAACCGTGTGAGATGCAGTACAAAATATCTTGGAGCATCGTCGGAGTATAGTACGTATATGGCTTACGCGAGAAGGTGCGTCGGCTACAGTCCACAGCCGGCACATCAAGCCTAGCTCACTCCCCAAATATCATTCCATTGTTCAATCGTCACCGGTGAAAGATGGGGACGTGGACCTGCGTCGTGAGGGCTACTTAGGTGGGCCACTCCAGCGAGAGCGCAGCCGCAGCCGCCATGTGTGTGCTAACAAGCTGCCTGAGCATGGCCACAATCTGTGACAGGGCGGCCAAAGCAGCCCAAACGGACGCTGTTATTGTTCAAGTGGCGGCGACAACATTTGCGTCGGGGATAGAAGCTAGCGAAAGCCGCACAAAAGTTGTTCGTTCTGCAATGGCGGCCTTAGCATTAATAGAGTCCACCCACGACCATGTCGAGGCCGCCCACGCCCAGCTCGTGGTGGTAACCTCACAAATCGGATGAAGTTTCTCCGACAACGGTCGGCAACCCACGACCAAAGTGTTGGCAATCGCCGAGAGCATTCGAGCAACCATCCGTTCCTTCGCGGCATACCTTGCCACGATGGACCATGTCCAAGCCCAGATCACGTCCTCCCATGCCCGACTCATGGCAGCATTTTCAAAAGAGATGATGGATGCGGATGGCGAGATGCTTGCCGAGTATGATGCGATGGATGCCATGGAGCCCCTTCCCCAGGAGATCGTCGGGCACGAGCTGGACATGGAGGAGGCGACAGAGATAAACGAGCGCCATGGAGTAGTACTATTTGTTGAATTTCGAGTACCAGTCTTTAATTTGTTAAGAGTAATAATTAGGTCAGCTAGCTTAGTTTAATTGGTGAACTTGATCGATTAAGAAGTGTGGGTGTGTTGTAGGCTCCTTTGTGTACCCAAATTATGTAATGATGTGGATGACCACTGTAACCAGGGAAATAATTTGGACCAAAATTTGCATGTTCAAACTCATCACACACGGGGTAAGCTATATGAATTGTTTCTTATGTTCACATAACGTACGCAGTGTTGAACAAGGGACTGTGTCTGATGACACTTTCGGCGTCGGTTTTTCGATGCATCGAGCCAACATTTTCGGCTTCCATGGAAATATCTACCTCCCCGCCCCTTGCCTCTTAACAAAATCCACATTTCCCATGTTTCTGCCTTGCTTTCCAAGTTCGAACCTTCACTCCTTGCCTGCAGCGCCACCTCCTCGCCGGTGACCCTCCTTCACGCTGCTCGGCCTCGTCGATCTAGGCAGGTAATCCACGCTCGAACCCCATCCTCCTCCTCCTTCTACATCCCACATGGCCCGACCATCGGCGTGACATGATGTCTACTACACAACTTGTTCTTGTTGACTCATGTTGGGCCTCCAAGCGCGGAGTTTTGTAGGACAGTAGCAAATTTCCCTCAAGTGGATGACCTAAGGTTTATCAATCCGTGGGAGGTGTAGGATGAAGACGGTCTCTCTCAAACAACCCTGCAACCAAATAATAAAAAGTCTCTTGTGTCCCCAACACACCAAATACAATGGGAAATTGTATAGGTGCACTAGTTCAACGAAGAGATGGTGATACAAGTGTACTAACGATAGTAGATATTGATTTTTGTAATATGAACAATAAAAAACAGCAAGGTAGCAAGTAACAAAAGTAAACACAAATGGTATTGCAATGCTTGAAAACAAGGCCTAGGGTCCGTACTTGCGCTAGTGCAATCTCTCAACAATCCTAATATAATTGGATCATATAACCATCCCTCAACGTGCGATGAAGAATCACTCCAAAGTTCGTATCTAGTGGAGAACATAAGACGAAGTTGTTTGTAGGGTACGAAACCACCTCAAAGCTATTCTTTCCGATCAATCTATCCTAGAGTTCGTACTAAAATAACACCAAGCTATTCTTTCCAATCGATCTAACCAAGAGTTTGTACTAAAATAACACCAAATAATTTCAGATTCATAATACTCAATCCAACACAAAGAACCTCAAAGAGTGCCCCAAGATTTATACGGGAGAAACAAAGACGAGAACGTGCATCAACCCCTATGCGTAGATTACCCCAATGTCACCGCGGGAATCCGCGAGTTGAGTGCCAAAACACATATCAAGTGAATCAATATGATACCCTATTGTCACCATGAATATTCATATGCAAGACATATATCAAGTGCTCTCAAATCCATAAAAGTATTCAATCCAAAGAAATCTCAAAGGGAAAACTCAATTCATCACAACAAGATAGAGAGGGGGAATCACCATACGATCCGATTATATTAACACAGCCCATGATACATCAAGATTATGCATCTCATGAACACGAGAGACAGATATTAAATATATAGCTACTAGTACAAACCCTCAGCCCCTAGGGTCAACTACTCCCTCCTCATCATGGTGGCTGTTGGGATGATGAAGATGGCCACCGGTGATGATTTCCGCCTCCGGTGGAGTGCCGGAAAGGGCTCTAGATTGGATCTCATGGACTACAGAGCCTTGCGGCGGCGGAACTTCTGATCTAGGTTAACCCCGAAGTGTTTCGGAATATTTGGGAATTTATAAGGCGAAGAAGGGGTGCGGGAGGCCATCGAGGTGGTCACAACCCACCTGGGCGCGCCTGAGCCCCTAGGCGCACCCAGGTGGGTTGTGCCCCCCACGGGCACCCCCAGGTGCTGCTCTGGCCCATCGGGAGTCTTCTGGTCCATAGAAAATCCACAAAAAGTTTCATGGTGTTTGAACTCCGTTTGATATTAATTTCCTGCGATGTAAAAAACAAGCAAATGATTGTAAAATGATTGTAAAACTAGCACTGGGCACTGGGTCAATAGGTTAGTCCCAAAAAATGATATAAAGTTGCGATAAAATGATTGTAAAACATCCAAGAATGATAATATAACAGCATGAATACTTCATAAATTATAGATACGTTGGAGACATACCAGCATCCCCAAGCTTAATTCCTACTCGTCCTCGAGTAGGTAAATGATAAAAGAAATAATTTATGAATTGTGAATGCTAGCAAAGTGCACAAGTTTGATCAATGATAATTTGAATCACTTTTCCTAGCATATTAACAACAATGCTTTCCTATAAAACTTCTCATGTTAGAGTAGCAACCTATTCACATGTTAAGGTTCAAACAATGAATTCTCTTGAAACTCAACAACCTATGTTCTCAGTCACCAAGCAATTGTAATTCAACGTATTCAACAGATTTTAAGTAAGAGCTCCACATACTCAACCATCATATAGTCTTCTATGATTGCTAACACTCACCGCATACACATGAGCAAAATGTTTCAACCGGACACATAGAAAGATATGGGCTTGTAATTTTGCCTCACAACGTATTCAACTTTGGGTGATGTCAAAATAATAGCTTATGCTACCCATATTTAGCTGGACATATGTGCCTAGATCTTTCCTCACCACATGGTGCTTGCCAAACGAGAAAAATAAAAAAGGAATAAAGAGAAAAACTTAGACTCTTACAGAAAAGTAAAAGATAGGCCCTTCGCAGAGGGAAGCAGAGGTTGCCATGCGCTTATTTGTTTGTATGCTCGATCCCTTAGTGCAAAAGAACATCATGTTATATTTCCCCTTATGATAGCTAACTTTATTATGCAGTTTGTCGCTTTTATTCTTTGCTATCACAAGTTCGTACAATGCTCAATTTTCTATTACACTAAATGATCTAACACTTCTATAAGCAATTTTTATTTCCTTTTTGCACCGATGACAACTTACTTGAAGGATCTTGCTCAATCGTTAGGTAGGTATGGTGGATTCTTGAAGATAAGATTTGGGTTTTAAGGGTTTCGGGATGCACAAGTAGTATCTCTACTTTGTGCGGAATCTTTGGCTAGCAAAGATGGGGGGCAAGCACCACATGTTGAAGGATCTATGACAATATAACTTCTGTGTGAATATGAACAAACATAAACCATTATGTTGTCTTCCTTGTCCAACGTCAACAATTTTGGCATATAATATTTTGATGGGGGCTCACAATCACAAAAGATTTCCAAGATAGTGTATTTGCATGTGAAAATTCTCTTCCTTATACTAATTATTCGTGAATTGCTTGTATGACGAATATTGTGATTGTCAAGCATCAGAATATTTCACTTTCTAAACCCAATGTGAAGCTACCACTAGGCATGATATGATTACAACTTCATGACATTCAATTTATTCAAGAATTTACTCATAGGATATAAGTGAAGCACAAGAGTAAATGACAAGCTACTCCAAAAAGATATAAATGAAGATCATGAGCATAATATTTCTTTCTCTCAAATTAATCTAAGTGCAGCATGAGAGATTTTATTCAAAAATAATAAATCACACCATGCTCAAAAACATACTCCCTCCGTTCCATAATGTAGTGCCTATACATTTTTGTGAAAGTCAAACTTTGCTAACTTTGACCAAGTGTATAGAGAAAATTGTCTACATCTACAATACCAAACATGTACATTCTCAAAATATAATTCACGATGTATCCAATGATGTGCATTTGGTATTCTAGATGTACATACTTTTCTCTATAAACATGGTCAAAATTTGTAATGTTTGACTTTTGTAAAAATCTATAGGCACTACATTATGGAATGGAGGGAGTATAACTGAAGCACTAGAGCAACGGCGCCAGAAAAGAGCTTCGTTGACGGGATGTGAATGCCACTTACCTAGCCTCCCTGGCAACTATTTTGGGGCTCTATTTTATTTAAAAAAACTTTCAGATATAAGTATTTTATTAAAACAGCAAGAAAACAAAATAAAATGACATTTCAAGAATAGCACATTTCCTGTGAAGAAGCAAAAACTTAGGATCAACCGATACTAACCGAGAATTGTTAATGAAGAAAGGTGGGATGCCTACCGGGTGATACGTCCCAAACGTATCTATAATTTCTGCTTGCTCCATGCATGTTTTGGGTGATATTGCTATGCTTTTGATACACTTTCATAGACTTTTGATCATATTTGGACTAACCTATTAACTCAGTGCACCCCAGTGCCAGCTTCTGTTTTCTGCTGTTTTTGTATTTCAGGTTTTCCCATTACTTAAGTTGCCAGAAAAATTCCGGGAAAAATATATAAAAAATCAGCGCTCCAGAAGCTTCCACGCGCCAGAAGTGGGGCCAGAGGGGAGCCAGGGGCAGCCCAGGCAGCCAGCCCAAGCGGCCCCACCCCTGGCCGCGCCGGGGAGGGGGGGCGCCTGGGCCCCCCTCTCCGCCTCTAGTGACCCCCTTTGGCATATATTTACCACCCGTCGCGGAAACCCTGATTCCAGAACCCTTTTCTCCAGAAGTAATTCCGATCTCCGCCGCCATCGCCACCAAGTTTCGGGGGACCAGAATTCCTGTGCCGGCATCCTGCCGGGACGGGGAAGTGCCCCCGGATTCATCTCCATCGACGTTGCTTCCTCCCTCCATGATGCGGGAGTAGTTCCTCCTCGGGGCTGAGGTTTCTACCAGTAGCTATGTGGTCAATTCTCTCTACCATGATGTGATCTTCATTGTGATCATAGGCTATGTCAATCTAGGGTGATCCCATGATATTTCCCCTTCCTCTATGTATTTGATTGATGTACTCACTTGTCTTTATCTAGTATAATCCCCGAGACCAAGGTGACAGCGGTCTATTGGACATGGATTAGAAGAATATTTTCATGAGTGATTTCCTCTTTTGTGTGTTGATTGAAGATTGAGAGTCTCTTGGTGCTTGTCTTTGACTATCTTGGAGATATGTTGTGGTGATTGTGGTACTCTCTTTGGATGGCCGCGGTGACACTGGGAAATCCATAGGTTGAGAACTACGAACTTTGAGGTGTGCTTTTGTAGCCCTACATAATTCTCGTCCTCTCTTGACCACAAAGGAATGACCTCCGAGTGCGTCTCCATTGCATGTTTTATGGGAAATATCATGTGATTCGATTATGTTAATGTTGTTGGGAGTTGCCACTAGTGAAAGTATGATCCCTAGGCCTTGTTTCCACCATTGCAATACCATTTGTGCTCACGTTTACCACTTGTTTGCTTGCTGCACTTTTTATTACAGATTTATATTACTTTGCTTTACCACTCCTATTATCCATATTTTACCATCTCTTCGCCGAACTACTGCACCTATACATCTGACAAGTGTATTAGGTGTGTTGGGGACACAAGAGACTTCTTGTATCTTGATTGCAGGGTTGCTTGAAAGGGGTACGTTCAACCTCCACTTCCCTGAGTTCGATAAACCTTGGGTTACTCACTTAAGGGAAATTTGCTGCTGTCCTACAAACCTCTGCTCTTGGAGGCCCAACACTGTCTACAAGAATAGAAGCGTGTGTAGACATCAAGCTATTTCTGGCGCCGTTGCCGGGGAAGTGAGGTAAGTGAAGGTACCTTCTCTAGATCTTGCAATTAAATCTTTTTGTTTCTTGTTTTTATTTCACTAGTTTTTCTTAATGGAAAACAACAAAAATATGAGAGAGCTTTATAAGCTCTACCTTGAACTTGGACATGATGTGTTTGAAGAGAAAATTAAAAAACCTTTGGAACTTTATTATTTGCATAAAAATCATGATGGTGGTGATGTTATTAGTATGCTTTCTTTGAATATCAATATTTCTAATGAAATGAAAAGCTCTAAGCTTGGGGATGACACGTTTGACGAACATGATATTTTTAGTCCCCCAACTTTTGTGGAGAAAATTTACTTTGATGATACTATGCCTCCTATATATGATGATTACAATGATGAATATGATATTTTCAGTCCACCTACTATTGAGGATAAAATTTATTATGATTATGATATGCCTCCTAAATACGATGATTACCATGATGGTTATGATAGTCTTACTCCCACTATTCCTAATAAGAAAGATCTTGCTTATATGAAGAGTAATGACACTTTTATGCTTTTGGATCATGGAAATAATGCCTTATGTGATAGTTATATTGTTGAGTTCATCCATGATGCCACTGAAATTTATAATGAGAGAGGGAGACGTGGTTCTAAATATCTTAATAATAAGAAGTTTCCTCTCTTTATGGTGAATATTTTGAAGTTATGCTTGTTTTGCCTTCCTATGCTAGTTGCTTTATGCTTCAATAATTTATTTTCTTACAAGATTCCCATGCATAGGAAGCATGTTAGGCTTAAATGTGTTTGGTATTTGCTTCTTGATGCTCTCTTTTGTTCTTCAACTCTTATTCCTACGAGAGCATCATTAAAGTCTTAAGCCTATCTTTATGGCTATAAAGAAAGAGCTCTAGGGAGACAACCCTTGTTATCTTTGCTTTCAGTTTGTTCTTTCAGTTTTTAGTGGTCTTGATGTTTTTTACTACTGTAGCAACATCATTGTATCTTTATTTTTCAGCTTTGTGCCAAGTTTAGCCTCTTATTGCAAGAAAGTGCAAAAGTTGTGAAGTGCTGTCCAGAAAATAGATTTTGTCCTTGGACAGAAAAATTCGTATAAAATCACCAGACCATCTTTTTTATCTGAAATTTTTTGACAGCGTACTCTATACAATTGGCTTTCGAGCGTCTGTTCTGACTTTTTTGATTTGAGTTGCAGAAGTGCCCCGAAAAAATTATTTACTACCTGCTGGTCTGTTTTTCACAGATTCTGTCCTGTTTTGCCTTTTCTTCGTTTTGCAAACCTTGAGCTTGCTTTTTCTTTGCAAAAACCTTTTGGCAATCTTGAGAAACAGTAGCTCTTCAAGATTATCTTTATTTCCACCAGGGAAAAGTTATTTTATTGTGGGTACTAACCTCGCTAATCAGATTATGATGAGTTATGTATGAAGGGAGTTTTCAAGTGTGCGAGGGAAGATGATAAAAGAAGATTCAGGAGTGTCAAACGCTCAAGCTTGGGGATGCCCCCATGCACCCCCAAGAAATATTCAAGAAGACTCAAGCGTCTAAGCTTGGGGATGCCCCCATGCATCCCCTTCTCCATCAACAATTATCAGTTCGTCTTTCGTTCCACTATATTTTAATCACTTCATGCGTTATGTGCTATGCTTGGAGCGTCTTGCTCTTAGTTTCCTTTTTAGTTTTCTTTAGCTTTGCTTGCTGTTCATAATAAGTTAGATCCTAGCCTTCATTGTTTGGGATAGAAATACGCTCCACTCCACTGTAGAACACAACATAGGCTTGCATGCATATCTTCTTGTGTGTGTTCTTTATCTTTTCATAGCTGCTGTCATGCTTAGCTCTTAGTTTTCATGCTTATCTTTTTAAGAGCTTTTGTTTAGGTTGTTGCTTCTGGAACTCTCTTGAGTTATCATGCTTATCTTGTTAAGAGAGTTGGCTTCTGTGGCACTGGTTGATATGTCTATGATAAAAATGCTATGTGCATAATGGTGCTTAGTAGCTCATGTTTTCTTATGGTTAGTCTCAAATAGCTGGGGGTTCTTAATGTGTTATTGAAGTACCAGCATGATTTGTTTGCCTATGATGTGGTATGGTTTAGTGATATCTTCCTCCAAGAATTTATTTTGATTGACTTGGCATATGCTCACGCATATTTAAGACTGTAAAGAAAGCCTATCAAGCCTTGATGATCTTTAATTTCTGAGTAGTGATATAACTTCCATGCCCGATTCAATGTTGCTTTGTCGCTCTGCATGATTGTGGCCGTCATTGCTCTCTTAGTTGGTCGCTCCCAGTCTTTTGCTAGCCTTCACCTGTACTAAACAGACTGACTGCTTGTGCATCCAAAATCCTTCAAACCTGTTATGCCATATGAGTCCATCATACCTTCCTATATATGGTATTTACTTGCCATTCCTAACGAAGACTTTCTTGTACCATCTCAAAATTATTCAAAAGCATTTCTCTTTTGTGCCTCTGTTTTAGCTCATGAGGAAGTAGTAGTTAATTCATGATCTTTTTAAGTTGGACAAGTTTTACCCCGGGATTGCATGTCTAATCTGCAAACCCCTAATATGAGTAGGAACTGGCATGAGTGCGCCTGGCTCATAAAAGTAATACAACAAACAAACCCTCCTTCACGCTTTGTTCATGAGAAATCAGAAAACTTTTGGTAGTGATAAACAAAGGAGATTAAGGGGATGTGATCGTCCCCGTGTGGGAGCCGTTCCTCGAAACTTGTCCAGTTCGAGAAGTAATTGGGTTGTCTACTAACATTCGTTGACGAAATATGCACCTCCCAAAAATCATTTTTACCTCTGTTTTCAAAACCAAGAGCTCTGGTACATGTTTAGTCTTTGCTTCCAACCACGGGTTTTCAACCTTGCCATCAAAATCCACAGTTCGAGAGTATCCACCTTCTTTCTTCAAAGCACCAACTATTGAGAGCATGATTGTCATTCTGAGTGTAATGTGCATTGTCCCAAAGTACCATTGTCTTCTACATGATTGTGATAGCGCTTATTCTGAAATCATTGTATCTAGTCGTCACTTAAACTTCTGAGGTGCTACTGCATTTATGTTTTGCTTCACTAAAGGGGGCAAGCGAGGTATCACTTTGTCATGTTTGCACACCATGCTCACTACAAATCTATTGGGTGTTTCAGTATCATATTGTAAACTTTCAGTTCTTTGTGATATTCTCGTGAGGCAACTTAATTACTAAAGATTCATTATCTCAATAAGCATTTGTCATGTGATTGTGAAAGACTCTTTGGTAGCATGTCACCACAGAAATTATGCTTGTTATCATTAACCTATTCGAGGACGAGCAGGAATTAAGCTTGGGGATGTTGATACGTCCCAAACGTATCTATAATTTCTGCTTGCTCCATGCATGTTTTGTGTGATATTGCTATGCTTTTGATACACTTTCATACACTTTTGATCATATTTGGACTAACCTATTAACTCAGTGCACCTCAGTGCCAGCTTCTGTTTTCTGCTGTTTTTGTATTTCAGGTTTTCCCATTACTTAAATTGCCAGAAAAATTCCGGGAAAAATATATAAAAAATCAGCGCTCCAGAAGCTTCCACGCGCCAGAAGTGGGGCCAGAGGGGAGCCAGGGGCAGCCCAGGCAGCCAGCCCAAGCGGCCCCACCCCTGGCCGCGCCGGGGAGGGGGGGCGCCTGGGCCCCCCTCTCCGCCTCTAGTGACCCCCTTTGGCATATATTTACCACCCGTCGCGGAAACCCTGATTCCAGAACCCTTTTCTCCAGAAGTAATTCCGATCTCCGCCGCCATCGCCACCAAGTTTCGGGGGACCAGAATTCCTGTGCCGGCATCCTGCCGGGACGGGGAAGTGCCCCCGGATTCATCTCCATCGACGTTGCTTCCTCCCTCCATGATGCGGGAGTAGTTCCTCCTCGGGGCTGAGGTTTCTACCAGTAGCTATGTGGTCAATTCTCTCTCCCATGATGTGATCTTCATTGTGATCATAGGCTATGTCAATCTAGGGTGATCCCATGATATTTCCCCTTCCTCTATGTATTTGATTGATGTACTCACTTGTCTTTATCTAGTATAATCCCCGAGAACAAGGTGACATCGGTCTATTGGACATGGATTAGAAGAATATTTTCATGAGTGATTTCCTCTTTTGTGTGTTGATTGAAGATTGAGAGTCTCTTGGTGCTTGTCTTTGACTATCTTGGAGATATGTTGTGGTGATTGTGGTACTCTCTTTGGATGGCCGCGGTGACATAGGGAAATCCATAGGTTGAGAACTACGAACTTTGAGGTGTGCTTTTGTAGCCCTACATAATTCTCGTCCTCTCTTGACCACAAAGGAATGACCTCCGAGTGCGTCTCCATTGCATGTTTTATGGGAAATATCATGTGATTCGATTATGTTAATGTTGTTGGGAGTTGCCACTAGTGAAAGTATGATCCCTAGGCCTTGTTTCCACCATTGCAATACCATTTGTGCTCACGTTTACCACTTGTTTGCTTGCTGCACTTTTTATTACAGATTTATATTACTTTGCTTTGCCACTCCTATTATCCATATTTTACCATCTCTTCGCCGAACTAGTGCACCTATACATCTGACAAGTGTATTAGGTGTGTTGGGGACACAAGAGACTTCTTGTATCTTGATTGCAGGGTTGCTTGAAAGGGGTATGTTCAACCTCCACTTCCCTGAGTTCGATAAACCTTGGGTTACTCACTTAAGGGAAATTTGCTGCTGTCCTACAAACCTCTGCTCTTGGAGGCCCAACACTGTCTACAAGAATAGAAGCGTGTGTAGACATCAAGCTATTTCTGGCACCGTTGCCGGGGAAGTGAGGTAAGTGAAGGTACCTTCTCTAGATCTTGCAATTAAATCTTTTTGTTTCTTTTTTTTATTTCACTAGTTTTGCTTAATGGAAAACAACAAAAATATGAGAGAGCTTTATAAGCTCTACCTTGAACTTGGACATGATGTGTTTGAAGAGAAAATTAAAAAACCTTTGGAACTTTATTATTTGCATAACAATAATGATGGTGGTGATGTTATTAGTATGCTTTCTTTGAATATCAATATTGCTAATGACATGGAAAGCTCTAAGCTTGGGGATGACACGTTTGACGAACATGATATTTTTAGTCCCCCAACTTTTGAGGAGAAAATTTACTTTGATGATACTATGCCTCCTATATATGATGATTACAATGATGAATATGATATTTTCAGTCCACCTACTATTGAGGATAAAATTTATTATGATTATGATATGCCTCCTAAATACGATGATTACCATGATGGTTATGATAGTCTTACTCCCACTATTCCTAATAAGAAAGATCTTGCTTATATGAAGAGTAATGACACTTTTATGCTTTTGGATCATGGAAATAATGCCTTATGTGATAGTTATATTGTTGAGTTCATCCATGATGCCACTGAAATTTATAATGAGAGAGGGAGACGTGGTTCTAAATATCTTAATAATAAGAAGTTTCCTCTCTTTATGGTGAATATTTTGAAGTTATGCTTGTTTTGCCTTCCTATGCTAGTTGCTTTATGCTTCAATAATTTATTTTCTTACAAGATTCCCATGCATTGGAAGCATGTTAGGCTTAAATGTGTTTGGTATTTGCTTCTTGATGCTCTCTTTTGTTCTTCAACTCTTATTCCTACGAGAGCATCATTAAAGTCTTAAGCCTATCTTTATGGCTATAAAGAAAGAGCTCTAGGGAGACAACCCTTGTTATCTTTGCTTTCAGTTTGTTCTTTCAGTTTTTAGTGGTCTTGATGTTTGTTACTACTGTAGCAACATCATTGTATCTTTATTTTTCAGCTTTGTGCCAAGTTTAGCCTCTTATTGCAAGAAAGTGCAAAAGTTGTGAAGTGCTGTACAGAAAACAGATTCTGTCCTTGGACAGAAAAATTCGTATAAAATCACCAGATCATCTTGTTGATCTAAAATTTTTTGACAGCGTACTCTATACAATTGGCTTTCGAGTGTCTGTTCTGACTTTTTTGATTTGAGTTGCAGAAGTGCCCCGAAAAAATTATTTACTACCTGCTGGCTGTTTTTCATAGATTCTGTCCTGTTTTGCCTTTTCTTCGTTTTGCAAACCTTGAGCTTGCTTTTTCTTTGCAAAAACCTTTTGGCAATCTTGAGAAACAGCAGCTCTTCAAGATTATCTTTATTTCCATCAGGGAAAAGTTATTTTATTGTGGGTACTAACCTCGCTAATCAGATTATGATGAGTTATGTATGAAGGGAGTTTTCAAGTGTGCGAGGGAAGATGATAAAACAAGATTCAGGAGTGTCAAACGCTCAAGCTTGGGGATGCCCCCATGCACCCCCAAGAAATATTCAAGAAGACTCAAGCGTCTAAGCTTGGGGATGCCCCCATGCATCCCCTTCTCCATCAACAATTATCAGTTCGTCTTTCGTTCCACTATATTTTAATCACTTCATGCGTTATGTGCTATGCTTGGAGCGTCTTGCTCTTAGTTTCCTTTTTAGTTTTCTCTAGCTTTGCTTGCTGTTCATAATAAGTTAGATACTAGCCTTCATTGTTTGGGATAGAAATACGCTCCACTCCACTGTAGAACACAACATAGGCTTGCATGCGTATCTTCTTGTGTGTGTTCTTTATCTTTTCATAGCTGCTGTCATGCTTAGCTCTTAGTTGTCATGCTTCTCTTTTTAAGAGCTTTTGTTTAGGTTGTTGCTTCTGGAACTCTCTTGAGTTATCATGCTTATCTTGTTAAGAGAGTTGGCTTCTGTGGCACTGGTTGATATGTCTATGATAAAAATGCTATGTGCATAATGGTGCTTAGTAGCTCATGTTTTCTTATGGTTAGTCTCAAATAGCTGGGGGTTCTTAATGTGTTATTGAAGTACCAACATGATTTGTTTGCCTATGATGTGGTATGGTTTAGTGATATCTTCCTCCAAGAATTTATTTTGATTGACTTGGCATATGCTCACGCATATTTAAGACTGTAAAGAAAGTCTATCAAGCCTTGATGATCTTTAATTTCTGAGTAGTGATATAACTTCCATGCCGGATTCAATGTTGCTTTGTCGCTCTGCATGATTGTGGCCGTCATTGCTCTCTTAGTTGGTCGCTCCCAGTCTTTTGCTAGCCTTCACCTGTACTAAGCGGACTGACTGCTTGTGCATCCAAAATCCTTGAAACCTGTTATGCCATATGAGTCCACCATACCTTCCTATATATGGTATTTACTTGCCATTCCTAACGAAGACTTTCTTGTACCATCTCAAAATTATTCAAAAGCATTTCTCTTTTGTGCCTCTGTTTTAGCTCATGAGGAAGTAGTAGTAATTCATGATCTTTTTAAGTTGGACAAGTTTTACCCCGGGATTGCATGTCTAATCTGCAAACCCCTAATACGAGTAGGAACTGGCATGAGTGCGCCCGGCTCATAAAAGATAATACAACAAACAAACCCTCCTTCACGCTTTGTTCATGAGAAATCAGAAATTTTTTGGCAGTGATAAACAAAGGAGATTAAGGGGATGTGATCGTCCCCGTGTGGGAGCCGTTCCTCGAAACTTGTCCAGTTCGAGAAGTAATTGGGTTGTCTACTAACATTCGTTGACGAAATATGCAACTTCGAAAAATCATTTTTACCTCTGTTTTTAAAAACCAAGAGCTCTGGTACATGTTTAGTCTTTGCTTCCAACCACGGGTTTTCAACCTTGCCATCAAAATCCACAGTTCGAGAGTCTCCACCTTCTTTCTTCAAAGCACCAACTATTGAGAGCATGATTGTCATTCTGAGTGTAATGTGCATTGTCCCAAAGTACCATTGTCTTCTGCATGATTGTGATAGCGCTTATTCTGAAATCATTGTATCTAGTCGTCACTTAAACTTCTGAGGTGCCCCTGCATTTATGTTTTGCTTCACTAAAGGGGGCAAGCGAGGTATCACTTTGTCATGTTTGCACACCATGCTCACTACAAATCTATTGGGTGTTTCAGTATCATATTGTAAACTTTCAGTTCTTTGTGATATTCTCGTGAGGCAACTTAATTACTAAAGATTCATTATCTCAATAAGCATTTGTCATGTGATTGTGAAAGACTCTTTGGTAGCATGTCACCACAGAAATTATGCTTGTTATCATTTACCTACTCGAGGACGAGCAGGAATTAAGCTTGGGGATGTTGATACGTCCCAAACGTATCTATAATTTATGCTTGCTCCATGCATGTTTTGGGTGATATTGCTATGCTTTTGATACACTTTCATACACTTTTGATCATATTTCGACTAACCTATTAACTCAGTGCACCCCAGTGTCAGCTTCTGTTTTCTGCTGTTTTTGTATTTCAGGTTTTCCCATTACTTAAATTGCCAGAAAAATTCCGGGAAAAATATATAAAAAATCAACGCTCCAGAAGCTTCCACGCGCCAGAATTGGGGCCAGAGGGGAGCCAGGGGCAGCCCAGGCGGCCAGCCCACGCGGCCCCACCCCTGGCCGCGCCGGGGGGGCGCCTGGGCCCCCCTCTCCGCCTCTGGTGACCCCCTTTGGCATATAAATTCCACCCGTCGCGAAAACCCTGATTCCAGAACCCTTTTCTCCAGAAGTAATTCTGATCTCCGCCGCCATCGCCACCAAGTTCCGGGGGACCAGAATTCCTGTGCCGGCATCCTGCCGGGACGGGGAAGTGCCCCCGGATTCATCTCCATCGACGTTGCTTCCTCCCTCCATGATGCGGGAGTAGTTCCTCCTCGGGGCTGAGGTTTCTACTAGTAGCTATGTGGTCAATTCTCTCTCCCATGATGTGATCTTCGTTGTGATCATAGGCTATGTAAATCTAGGGTGATCCCATGATATTTCCCCTTCCTCTATGTATTTGATTGATGTACTCACTTGTCTTTATCTAGTATAATCCCCGAGACCAAGGTGACAAAGGTCTATTGGACATGGATTAGAAGAATATTTTCATTAGTGATTTCCTCTTTTGTGTGTTGATTGAAGATTGAGAGTCTCTTGGTGCTTGTCTTTGACTATCCTGGAGATATGTTGTGGTGATTGTGGTACTCTCTTTGGATGGCTACGGTGACATTGGGAAATCCATAGGTTGAGAACTACGAACTTTGAGGTGTGCTTTTGTAGCCCTACATAATTCTCGTCCTCTCTTGACCACAAAGGAATGACCTCCGAGTGCGTCTCCATTGCATGTTTTATGGGAAATATCATGTGATTCGATTATGTTAATGTTGTTGGGAGTTGCCACTAGTGAAAGTATGATCCCTAGGCCTTGTTTCCACCATTGCGATACCATTTGTGCTCATGTTTACCACTTGTTTGCTTGCTTCACTTTTTATTACAGATTTATATTAGTTTGCTTTGCCACTCCTATTATCCATATTTTACCATCTCTTCGCCGAACTAGTGCACCTATACATCTGACAAGTGTATTAGGTGTGTTGGGGACACAAGAGACTTCTTGTATCTTGATTGCAGGGTTGCTTGAAAGGTGTACGTTCAACCTCCACTTCCCTGAGTTCGATAAACCTTGGGTTACTCACTTAAGGGAAATTTGCTGCTGTCCTACAAACCTCTGCTCTTGGAGGCCCAACACTGTCTACAAGAATAGAAGCGTGTGTAGCCATCACCGGGGTATCCCCAAGCTTAGATGCTTGAGACTTCTTGAAATATTATCTTGTGGTGCCTTGGGCATCCCCAAGCTTGAGCTTTTGTGTCTCCTTAATTCTTCTCATATCACGGTTTTCCTAAATCTCAAAAACTTCATCCACACAAAACTCAACAAGAACTCGTGAGATAAGTTAGTATAAATCAATGCAACACCTTATCATTCTCTACCGTAGAAAATCACTAAAATTATTATTAAACATTGCATACTAAATGCCTCTACATATTTAATACTCCCATCCTCAAATAGAATCATTAAACGCGCAAACATATGCAAAAAATGCAAACATAACAGCAATATGTAAAGAATGCAAGAGGATCCATACTTCCCTAACTCAAACAATTCTGAAATTTTAACATGTTGTAGGAAATTTCTCATACCTTGATGTGCAAACAATTCTGAAATTTTAACATGTTGTAGGGAATTTTTACAACAGTGACAAATTTTCTGTTTTCAAACGGCAACATATAGACTTGCAAAATAAGCATGGTAAAGGATATCCATGACATTTTTATTGAAATAAAAGAACATTATTCTAAATACCAACAAGAAAATCCTAACTAAAGAAGATGACGTTCTAAGCAAAACCCATATCATGTGATGAATAAAAATATAGCTTCAAGTGAGGTTACCGATAATGTTGGAGACGAAAGAGGGGATGCCTTCCGGGGCATCCTCAAGCTTAGTTGCTTGGGTATTCCTTGAATATTTCCTAGCGGTGCCTCGGGCATCCCCAAGCTTAGGTTCTTACCGCTCCTTATTCTCCTAATATTGATATCTCAGCCAAAACTTGAAAACTTCAATCACACAAAACTTAACAAAACTTTGTGAGATGGGTTAGTATGATTAAACAAATCATTCACTTTAGGTACTATCAAAGACAAAATTCATAATTATTCTCACACAATGCCTACTGTAGCGTATCATTTCTACAATTTATATTGATCAATATAAGCCATAGAAACTAGAAAACAAGCAAACGATGCACTGAAAACAGAATATCAAAACAGAACAGTCTGTAATGATGTGGACAACCACCATACTTATTCAACTCTAAAAATTCTAAAAAATTAGGAAAATGTAGGAAATTTGTCTAACAATCATGTGTCAAAATTTCAGCTAATTATAACGTTCCAGTGATTTATTGATTTTTCTGCACTGGAAGCAAAACTTCCTATTTTTGCACATAATCAAATCAACTATAGCGACCATGATCCCAATGGATCAAAGTCTATGTGCTTAAGTGTCATCCCTGGATCGATATGCTGACACACACAATACTCGAGGAATTATAACAGAGTTTGAACCACACACTTATTACAATGATATCCTCATAAAGAGTAATATTACAAAAATATGGCTGAAGGCCAACTAATAGGATACTGCGGAAGCTTCGAAGATAAATGAGTCCATCAACTCCACGGAAAACACTGAGTGCATGACAACGACCTGTCGCACCTTAATCCTCGTCTGAAAACTCTGCAATGTGAGACATTGCAGCCGTGTAGGTCAGCACATGGAATATGCTGGCAAAGTCACACTGTAGCAATAATGATGAGCAGATATGATGCACTACATGGAAATTTGGCTAGTGGAGGCTGTAAGGTTTATTTTTGCATAAAGCTAATTTTTCCCTACAACATAGGAATAAACTTTTATTTTCTACTAGGTTAAATTAATCAATATTGAGAAGGTTCCTCCATCTCAATCCCGAAATCACCAATTCATTAGTAACCCCATAATTTAATTATATAGAGTGATGAGATCAACCAATAATTCAAATACCAGGATACTCAAGATGTCCATAACCAGGGACACGGCTAATCATGATCAGTTTGTACACTCTCCAGAAGTTTGTGCACTTTTCCCCACAAGACTCAACTGCATCCATGATCGGAAGATCATGACATAGCCTTTCAGAAACATTAACTCTTTACTCTGGGTAGACCGGTACACCTACTTTCCCCTACATCTTCTAGTCTACCACTGAAAGAGGTCACACAACTTACTCAACTATGCCAGAGCCCATAATGTCTTGTGGCTACACACGGAAGTTTCTAGGCATGAAATATATTATGATCTCTTTGAGCCTGGGTGGCACACCATATGATGATCACATGGTTCCTCCGGGGTGTCCTAGGATAACACTGGATTCTCCAGGTGCCCTGCAACCAATGCACCCAGATGTGTATTAAAGTTGCCACCTTAAACTTCCCCTTAGTTGTTTATTACTCTAGCCACTTTCATGCATCTCACATACCAATCCACGTCTATGAGCATGGCTAAGCAATAAATAACAAAGCATATATTCCCGGGGTGATCACAAGTCATAGGTTCCTACCTCATGAACTACATAGCATAACCATATGTATCCTAGTCCTACTCATGCAGATCTTCGAGGGTATAACTAATGCAATAAAAACTGGGTATTGAATAGTATGATCAAAGTATAACTTGCCTTGCTGATGATTGTTAAACCCTAGAGACTCACAGTAGCAAGATTCACACTCCGGAAATTCTATCGCAAGCAAATAATAGCATACATAAGCAATCATGCACAAGATTCAAAGAAACGATCTCGAAAAACTTCGAAAACAAGAAAATAGCTTTTGCAACAGAAAACATTTTTTTAAAATACCAAAATTATGTGGATTAGTACTTAAAAGAAAGTTTATGTCAAGAGCTTTGATTCGCAAAAAGAATCAACTCAAACGGAGTTACGAAACTCAAGATATGATCAAAAGAAGTTCAAATTCAAATCTCTTTGAATTCAAAATTCAAAATTTTGAAAAATAAATTTGAGTTGGTTTTCTGGATAGATGAGATCATACTAAAGATTTTGGCATTGGTTTCTTCAAGTTCGGACAAACGAGTAAAATGTAGTGAGCGTTTGAAAATCAGGGACTCTTGTGTCAAAGTTTTATTCGTGAATAGGTCCTTGATGGAAAATAATAGAAAAAGAAAAATCTACTGAAAAAACGTTCGCTAATTAGATCTAAACAATAGACGTTCGATAAATAAAGAAAATAAAATAAAAACAAAACGGTTTAAAAAACGAAACCCTAAAAAAACCAGACTGGGCGGTTTGCCGGTTCGGGCGGCGGGCGGCTCCGACGAGTCGGGGTGGTGGCGCGGCGGCTCGGCGGTGGCGAGGTGGCGACGCGGGGCGGCGGTGTGGGCGAGCGAGGCGGCGAACGAGCGAGGCGGCGGCTAGTGCGGCGGCGGCACGGGCTGGGGAGGAGAGAAAGGTCGGCGAGGCCTCGGCTTATAAAGGCCGGGGGCGTCGGCTTCGAGGAGGGGTAAGGGGGAGTCCGGCGGCAGAACAGGTGGCAGTGGCGAAGTCGGCGGCGCTCGGGGCTTTGTCCCGAGCCGGAGGCGGTCAGGGCGAGCGGCGTGGGCTGTTGGGCCGCGGCCTGGCGAGTTGGGCTGGCCCGGTTCGGTCGGCCGAATTTTTTTCTTTCTAAAAATACAAAAAATTAGAAAAACATAATAAATATATTCTTAAAAATCACAGAAAAATTCACACATAACTAGGGCCTTATTAATGACCTTATGAACAATTTTCTGGGCCTAAATGCCTATAAACAAACATTTTAGTACTAATAAAATAATTAAAATGAATATTTTTGTAAATAAAAATCCAATAAATATATTTTTACTCAAAATTCAATTTCCAACATTTTTATTCTGTTTTTTTATGAAGTCATATTATCTTCTCTCATTATTTAAAAATATTGAAATGAAAATTGGCAAAACATTATTTTATCCAACCCCACTTTGGAAAGATATAAAAACTGTGGGTCCTTTTTGGGAAACTTTGTTGGGGAACGTTGTATTTCAAAAATTTCTTACAATCACGCAAGATCTATCTAGGAGAAGCATATCAACGAGCGGGGAGAGTGTGTCTACGTACCCTCATAGACCGAAAGCGGAAGCGTCTAGTGACGCGGTTGATGTAGTCGATCGTCTTTGCGATCCAACCGATCCAAGCACCGAACGTACGGCACCTCCGCGTTCAGCACACGTTCAGCTCGATGACGACCCATGAGCTCTTGATCCAGTTGAGCGTCACGGGAAAGTTTCGTCAGCACGACGGCATGGTGACGGTGATGATGAAGCTACCGGCGCAGGGCTTCGCCTAAGCACTACAACGATATGACCGAGGTGTGTATCTGTGGAGGGGGCACCGTACACAGCTATAACTGATGTTCAATTGTCTATCTATGGGGTGCCCCCTGGCCACGTATATAAAGGATTGAGGGAGGAGGAGGCCGGCCCTCATAGGGCGCGCCAAAGTGTGGAGTCCTACTAGGAATCCCTAGTCCTAGTACGATTCCTCCTCCCACATGGAACAAGAAAAGGGGAAGGGAGAAGGAAAAGGAAGGAAGGGGGCGCCCCCTTTCCCTAGTCCAATTTGGACCAGTCCATGGGGAAGGGGCGCAGCCACCCTTAAGGCCTTTCTCTCCTTTCCCGTATGGCCCATTAAGGCCCAATACAAATTCCCGTAACTCTCCTATACTCCGAAAATACCCGAATCACTCGGAACCTTTCCGATGTCCGAATATAGCCTTCCAATATATTGATCTTTACGTATCGACCATTTCGAGACTGTTCAGCATGTCCGTGATCTCATCCGGGACTCCGAACAAACGTCGATCATCAAATCACATAACTCATAATACAAATCGTCATCGAACATTAAGCGTGCGGAACCTACGGGTTCGAGAACTATGTAGACATGATCGAGACACATCTCCGGTCAATAACCAATAGCGGAACCTGGATGCTCATATTGGCTCCTACGTATTCTACTAAGATCTTTTTTGGTCAAACCGCAAAACAACATACGTTGTTCCCTTTGTCATCAGTATGTTACTTGCCCGAGATTTGATCGTTGGTATCATACCTAGTTCAATCTCGTTACCGGCAAGTTTCTTTACTCGTTCCGCAATACATCATCTCGTGACTAACTCATTAGTCATTTGCTTGCAAGGCTTATTATGATGTGTATTACCGAGAGGGCCCAGAGATACCTCTCCGGCACTCAGAGTGACAAATCCTATTCTCGATCTATGCCAACACCACAAAATACCTTCGGAGACACCTGTAGAGCATCTTTATAATCACCCAGTTACGTTGTGATGTTTGATAGCACACAAGGTGTTCCTCCGGTATTCGGGAGTTGCATAATCTCGTAGTCCGAGGAACATGTATAAGTCATGAAGAAAGCAGTAGCAATAAAACTAAACGATCATAGTGCTAAGCTAACGGATGGGTCTTGTCCATCACATCATTATCCAATGATGTGATCCCGTTCATCAAATGAAAACACATGTCTATGGTTAGGAAACATAACCATCTTTGATCAACGAGCTAGTCAAGTAGAGGCATACTAGGGACACTCTGTTTTGTCTATCTATTCACACATGTACTAAGTTTCCGGTTAATACAATTATAGCATGAATAATAAACATTTATCATGATATAACGAAATATAAATATCAACTTTATTATTGCCTCTAGTGTATATTTCCTTCAAACTTCCAACTCTCTCACTTGGTCCTTGAGTTGCTTAAAGTCTCTTGGATCAATATCCAACAAAATTAAAAATTAAAATTGCTCAAATGATGAATGCATGAATGATCTATATGATAACATCCAAATTGAAAATTGGGATGTCACATCTACTATCATCCACACAATCCCGAAGGCTTTACTTGGAAATTTATTGAAACAAAACATGTCAAACACGATTACTACAGTAGCTTAACCATGTGAACACACAAAAACAGTAGTGGTAAATGTTGGGTTGTCTCCTAACAAGCACTTTTCTTTAAGGCCTTTTAGCTAGGCATGATGAATTCAATGATGCTCACATAAAAGATAAAGATTGAAACACAAGGAGAACATCATGAAGAATATGACTAGCACATTTAAGTCTAACCCACTTCCTATGCATAGGGATTTTGTGAGCAAAAAATTTATGAGAACAAGAATCAACTAGCATAGGAAGGCAAAACAAGCAAAACTACAAGATTTTCACCACATAGAGAGGATACTTGATGTTATTGCAATATTAAAAAGCATATGTTCCTCTCTCATAATAACTTTCAGTAGCACCATGAATGAATTCAACAATATAACCATCACATAAATCATTCTTTTCATGATGCAAAAGCATAGAAATTTTTCTACTCTCCACATAAGCAAATTTATTCTCATGAATAGTGGTGGGAGCAAACTCAATAAAATAACTATCATGGGATTGAAAATTAAAATCATGATGACAAGTTTCATGGTTATCATTATTCTTTATAGCATACATGTCATCACCATAATCATCATAGATAGCAACTTTGTTATCATAGTCAATTGAAACATCCTCCAAAGTAGTGGATTCATCACTAAATAAAGTCATAACCTCTCCAAATCCACTTTTATCAATATAATCATCATAAATAGGAGGCATGCTACCATTATAACAAATTTCCACATCAAATCTTAGGGGGTTAAAAATATCATCTTCATCAAACATAGCATCCCCAAGCTTATGGCTTTGCATATCATTAGCATCATAGATCTTTAAAGTATTCATACTAACAACATTGCAATCATGCTCAAACATTTTATAGCATTCTTCTTCTCACAATTGAGCACAATTTTCCAATCCATAATTTTCAAGACAGATATAGTAAAGATGAGTAATATGATGCAACCTCAATTCCATTTATTTTTTGTAGTTTTCTTTTACAAAACCAAACTAGTGATAAAACAAGAAACTAAAAGATTTGATTGCAAGATCTAAAGATGTACCTTCAAGCACTGACCTCCCCATCAACTGCGCCAGAAAAGAGCTTGATGTCTACTACACAACTTGTTCTTCTAGACTCGTCTTCGGCCTCCAAACGCAGAGTTTTGTAGGACAGTAGCAAATTTCCCTCAAGTGGATGACCTAAGGTTTATCAATTTGTGGGAGGTGTAGGATGAAGATGGTCTCTCTCAAACAACCCTGCAATCAAATAATAAAAAGTCTCTTGTGTCCCCAACACACCAAATACAATTGGAAATAGTATAGGTGCACTAGTTCGGCAAAGTGATGGTGATACAAGTGTGTAACAATAGTAGATATTGATTTTTGCAATAGGAACACTAAAAAAACAGCAAGGTAGCAAGTAACAAAAGTGAGCACAAACGGTATGGAAATGCTTGAAAACAAGGCCTAGGGTACGTACTTTCCCTAGTGCAATCTCTAAACAGTGCTAATATAATTGTATCATGTAAACATTCCTCAACGTGCGATGAAGAATCACTCCAAAGTTCCTATCTAGAGGAGAACATAATACGAAATTGTTTGTAGGGTACGAAACCACCTCAAAGCTATTCTTTCCGATCAATCTAACCTAGAGTTCGTACTAAAATAACACCAAGCTATTCTTTCCGATCGATCTAACCAAGAGTTCATACTAAAATAACACCAAATAATTTCACATTCATAATACTCAATCCAACACAAAGAACCTCGAAGAGTGCCCCAAGATTTCTACCTGAGAAACAAAGACGAGAATGTGCATCAACCCCCATGCATAGAATACCCCAATGTCACCGTGGGAATCCGTGAGTTGAGTGGCAAAACCCATATCAAGTAAATCAATATGATACCTCCGTTGCCACACGATTATTCATATGCAAGACATGTATCAAGTGCTCTAAAATCCATAAAAGCATTCAGTCCAAAGAAATATCAAAGGGAAAACTCAATTCATCACAACAAGATAGAGAGGGGAAAACACCATATGATCTGACTATATTAACAAAGCCCGCGAGACATCAAGATTGTGCTTCTCAAGAACATGAGAGAGAGAGAGAAAGAGATATTAAACACATAACTACTGGTACAAACCCTCAGCCCCGAGGGTGGACTACTGCCTCCTCATCATGGTGGTTGTCGGGATGATGAAGATGGCCACCAGTGATGATTTCCCCCTCCGGTGGAGTGCCGGAAAGGGCTCTAGATTGGATCCCGTGGACTACAGAGCCTTGCGGCGGCGGAACTTCAGATCTAGGACAACCCCGTTGGCTTTCGGAATATTTGGCAATTTATAGGGAGAAGCAGGGGTGAGTGAGGCTACCGAGGTGGGCACAACCCACCTAGGAGCGCTGGGGCCCCCAGGCGTGCCCTGGTGGGTTGTGCCCCCCTCGGGGCACCTCCCAGGTGCTGCTCTAGCCCATCGGGAGTCTTCTGGTCCACTAAAAATCCAAAAAAAAATTCGCGGTGTTCGGACTCCATTTAATATTGATTTCTTGTGATGTAAAAACAAGCAAAAAACACCAACTGGCACCGGGCACTGGGTCAATAGGTTAGTCCCAAACAATGATATAAAGTTGCTATAAAATGATTGTAAAACATCAAAGAATGATAATATGACAATATGAATACTTCACAAATTATAGATACGTTGGAGACGTATCATGACACCTTCCACCCAAATAACCGACCCCTACCCCAAATAAGCGCCGCCCTAAGCCATGGTGCACGCAGTATAGCCAGGAGCTCAAGGAGCATTTGGCTGTGGACAAGCAAACCGCGGTCGCACGCGCGGATGAGGTCGCGATGCCTGCCATTTGGGCCGACACCCAGATCTTGGAGGAGCACCTCATTGTCGATGCCACCGTCGACACCTCGCGCGCCGACGCCGCGGCATGGTTGGCTACATTAAATGATAGTTTGTGGCGTTTTCTTGAGGCCACCGTCGGTGCCTTCGATGAAGACTACGAGGTGTTTTCTCAGCATGCCCGTGCTTACCTCATCCTTTGGCAACTCAGCACTACGAGGTTGGCACCCACGATATGGAGGCTTCACCCTCTTCCATGTCCAAGGAGCCAATCATCGATATCTCCGACGATGTGGAGTAGCTTGTCTTCTTAGCTCACTATAAGGACCTAAATTCAGTTAGCTAGCTATGCCGGTTAAGCATGATTGGTTTACCCGTTGCATGTGTTGCTCCTTCCTTCCCTTAAAAAATTCTAGTGAATTGTCCTATGTACTTTTACCATGCAATATGTTCCTCTAGTGTATATGTTCTATATGTCGTGCAATGTGGTGCTCACTTATTAACTATTTGGTTATTTTTTTGTCGTGTTTAGTTAACTGCTTGGTTCAATTCTGCAATGTGATGTTCAATTCTTCTGGGTGCAATTTTGTATTGTCTTCCATGTGAGAAATACATTAGAAGCAAATACAATTGCTATATTTCCAAGTTGTCAAGCATGCTTGGTTTGGTTAATTGTCTGATCTTCTAGTATGTTATATATTGTGTAATGTGGTGCTCAGTTAATGTTTGGTTCATTTGGTGTGGTGTTTAGTTAACTGTTTGGTTCAATTCTGCAATGCGATGCTCAATTGTTTTAGGTGCATTTTTTATTGTCTACCATGTGAGAAATAAATTGAATTTGGTTGTACTAAATACATGAGAAACAAATACAATTGCTATATTTCCAGGTTGTTAAGCATGCTTGATTTGGTTAACTGTCCGATCTTCTATTAGGAGTATGTTATATTGTGCAATGTGGTTCTTAGTTAATGCTTGGTTCATTTGTTTTGGTGTTTAGTTAACTGCTTGGTTCAGTTCTGCAATGTGATGTCCAATTGTTGTTGGTACAATTGTGTATTGTTATGCATGTGAGGAATAAATCGAATTTGGCTGCACTTAATACATTAGAAATATATACAATTGCTAGAGTTCCTAGTTCTTAATCATGCTTGGTTTCGATAAATGGCTTTTCCATGTGGCTCGAATTAATCTGATGAATCTGCAATGTGTTTTTTTCATCAACATATTTTACTGATAGCGTGCCAACACCCACTTGACCTGCTCACTAACTTCCTTATATGTGTTGTAGGGAAACAAAGGGAAGCACCGAGGTTTACAATCGAGGTTTTTACATGCATGGTCCTTTGTCCCATAGAACATTATTGTGAAATTGCAGGAACCATTATAATATTTAGGTTTTTAACAATTTGGTCTTGCAGATGGAGGTCTTGCTGTCAGAGGTTTTGACCCACTATTCGACCCTTTGTGCATATGGGGAAATGAGTTGTCCATGAATATCAGTCAAGTCAAGAAAACTCAGAAAGATTGTTAGGATAAAGAAATTAGCGACAAAAAACAACAAGATCTTTGTCTACACAATGAACAGGACATCAGTTCACTACATGATGGTATTAACTATTATACCTTGTCTTTTTTTATTCCTTTGCGCCATTTCAAATCTAGAGAAGATATTTATGCTTATTGATGTGTACTATGCAAACTTCTTCTTGTAGACGTTGTCGGGCCTCCAAGTGCAGAGGTTTGTAGGATTGTAGCAAATTTCCCTCAAGTGGATGACCTAAGTTTTATCAATCCGTGGGAGGGGTAGGATGAGGATGGTCTCTCTCGAACAACCCTACAACCAAATAACAAAGAGTATCTTGTGTCCCCAACACACCCAATACAATGGCAAATTGTATAGGTGCACTAGTTCGGCGAAGATATGATGATACAAGTGCAATATGGATGGTAGATATAGGTTTTTGTAATGTGAAAATATAAAAACAGCTAGCTAACAAATGATAAAAGTGAGCACAAACAGTATTACAATGCTTCGAAACAAGGCCTAGGGTTCATACTTTCACTAGTGCAAGTTCTCTCAACAATAATAACATAATTGGACCATATAACAATCCCTCAACGTGCAACGAAGAGTAACTCCAAAATCACTAATAGCGGAGAACAAACGAAGAGATTATTGTAGGGTATGAAACTACCTCAAAGTTATTCTTTCTGATCAATCCATTGGTCTATTTCGGTAAGTGTCACAAACAGCCCTAGAGTTCGTAGTAAAATAACACCTTAAGACACAAATCAACCAACACCCTAATGTCACCTAGATACTCCAATGTCACCACAATATCCGCGGGTACGCTTATATGATATGCATCAGACAATCTCAGATTCATCTATTCAAACCAACACGCAAAGAACTTCAAAGAGTGCCCCAAAGTTTCTACCGGAGAGTCAAGGCGAAAACATGTGCCAGCCCCTATGCATAGATTCCCAAGGTCACGGAACCCACAAGTTGAACACCAAAACATACGTCAAGTGAATCAATAGAATACCACATTGTCACCACAGGTATATATCCCACGCAAGACATACATCAAGTGTTCTCAAATCCTTAAAGACTCAATCTGATAAGATAACTTCAAAGGTAAAACTCAATCCATTACAAGTAGGTAGAGGGGGAGAAACATTATAAGATCCAACTATAATAGCAAAGCTCGCGGTACATCAAGATCATGCCAAAACAAGAACACGAGAGAGAGAGAGAGAGAGAGAGAGAGAGAGAGAGAGAGAGAGAAATATCAAACACATAACTACTGGTATATACCCTCAGCCCCGAGGGTGAACTACTCCTTCCTCGTCATGGAGAGCGTCGGGATGATGAATATGGCCACCGGTGATGGATCCCCCCTCCGGCAGGGTGTCGGAATATGGTCACGGTTGGTATTTGGTGGCTACAGAGGCTTGCAGTGGTGGAACTCACTATCTAGGTTTCTTTTTGGAGGTTTCTGTATTTATAGGAATTTTTGGCGTCGGGAACAAGTCAGGGGGGTCTCCAAGTCATCCGTGAGATAGGGGGCGTGCCATCCACCCTCGTGGATGGCTCGGGACTCTTTTGGCCCAACTCTTTTACTCCGGGGGCTTCTTTTGGTCCATAAAAAATCATCAAAAATTGGCACGTCAATTGGACTCCGTTTGTTATTCTCCTTTTCTGTAAAATTCAAAAACAAGGAAAAACAGAAATAGACACTGGGCTCTAGGTTAATAGGTTAGTCCCAAAAATCATATAAAATATCATATAAATGCATATGAAACATCCAAGATGGATAATATAATAGCATGGAACAATAAGAAATTATAGATACATTGGAGACGTATCAATCACCCCAAGCTTAATTCCTGCTCGTCCTCGAGTAGGTAAATGAAAAAAACAAAAAATTTGATGTGGAATGCTACCTAACATATTTATCAATGTAATTTTCTTTATTGTGGCATGAATGTTCAGATCCGAAAGATTCAAGATAAAAGTTTAATATTGACATAAAAATTAAGATACTTCAAGCATACTAACAAAGTAATCATGTCTTCTCAAAATAACATGGCCAAAGAAAGTTCATCCCTACAAAATCATATATTTTGGCTATGCTCCATCTTCGTCACACAAAATATTCAAAATCATGCACAACCCCGGTTTCAGCCAAGCAATTGTCTCATACTTTCATGTTGTCAAACTGTTTCAACTTTCACGTAATACATGAGCCTGAGCCATGGACATAGCACTATAGGTGGAATAGAATGGTGGTTGTGGAGAAGACAAAAAGAGGAATATGGTCTCACATCAACTAGGCGTATTAATGAGCTATGGAGATGCCCATCAATAGATATCAATGTGAGTGAGTAGGGATTGCCATGCAACAGATGCACTAGAGCTATAAATGTTTGAAAGCTCAACAAAAGAAAATAAGTGGGTGTGCATACAAATTGCTTGCTCACGAAGACCTAGGGCATTTTGAGGAAGCCCCTCGTTGGAATATACAAGCCAAGTTCTATAATGAAAATTCCCACTAGTATATGAATGTGACAAAATGAGAGACTCTCTATCATGAAGATCATGGTGCTACTCTGAAGCACAAGTGTGTAAATAGATAGTAACATTGTCCCTTCTCTCTTTTTCTCTCATTTTTTTCTTTTCTTTTCTTTTTTATTTTCTTTATTTTGGGCTCTTTGACCTCCTTTTTATTTTCTTCTTTGGCCTTTTTAATTATTATTTGGGCTTCATTGGCCTCTTTTATTTTTGATAACCTCACATGGGACAATGTTCTAATAATGATGATCATCACACTTTTATTTACTTACAACTCGATATTAGAACTCGATACCCGAACAAGATATGACTCTATATGAATGCCTCCAACGGCGTACTGGTATATGCAATGAATCAAGAATGCGATGTATGAAAAAAATTATGAATGGTTGCTTTACCAAAATACAATGTCAACTACATGATCATGCAAGGCAATATGACAATGATGGAGCACGTCATAATAAACGAAACGATGGAAAGTTGCATTGCAATATATCTCGGAATGGCTATGGAAATGCCATAATAGGTAGGTATGGTGCCTGTTTTAAGGAAGGTATAAGGTGGGTTTATGGTACCGGCGAAAGTTGCGCGGTACTAGAGAGGCTAGCAACGGTGGAAGGGTGAGAGTGCGTATAATCCATGGACGCAACATTAGTCATAAAGAACTCACATACTTATTGTAAAAATCTACAAGTCATCAAAACCAAGCACTACACGCATGCTCCTAGGGGAAGGGTTGGTAGGAGTTAACCATCACGCGATCTCGACCTCCACACAAAGGAAGACAATCAAAGAAACACCTCATGCTTCAAATTTGTTACATAACGGTTACCATACGTGCTTGCTACGGGACTTGCAAACCTCAACACAAGTATTTCTGAAATTCACAATTACTCTACTAGCATGACTCTAATATCACCATCCTCATATCTCAAAACAATCATCAAGCATCAAACTTCTCATAATATTCAACGCACTTTATATGAATGTTTTTATTATACCCATCTTGGATGCCCATCATACTAGGACTAGTTTTATAGCCAAAGCAAATTACCATGTTGTTCTAAAAGACTCTCAAAACAATATAAGTGAAGCATGAGAGATCAATAATTTCTATAAAATAATATCACCACCGTGCTCTAAAAAGATATAAGTGAAGCACTAGAGCAAAATTGTTTAGCTCAAAAGATATAGGTGAAGCACATAGAGTATTTGAGGGAGTCCAGGATTGAGGGGTCCTCGGGTGGCCGAATAACTCTTGGTGAGCCGGACTGGTGGGCCGTGAAGATCATTGTTGAAGTTCGCCTCTCGTATCCGGATAGGACTCCTGTATTCGTATAAAGGCAGGTTTTAGGTTTGGGTGCAATATTTCCTTCCTCTGCAAGATGGCTATGTACAAACCCTAGGCCCCTCCGGTGCATATATAAACTGAAGGGATTAGTCCTTAGAGGCTAGAGAATCATAACATCCTCATAGGCTAGACTTTAGGGTTTAGCCATTAGGATCTCGAGGTAGATCAACTCTTGTAATCTTATTCATCCATATTAATATAGCAGGAAGTAGGGTATTACCTCGATCGAGAGGGCCTGAACCTGGGTAAACATTGTGTCCCCAGCCTCCTGTTACCATCAATCCTCAGACACATAGTTCGGGACACCCTACCCGAGATCGACCGGTTTTGACACCGACATTGGTGCTTTCATTGCTTCGAGCCGAACAGGATACGCTCAACGAAAGATGGAATGAAGTGCTGGACACTGAGAAAAAATATGGCAATCGCCAAACCAAAGGCTATCCTAAGCGTAAACTGCTGCCTGAATTCGACGACGAGGCCGCTACGCCTATACCACCGAAGAACAACACCGTCGACAAGCCGGACCGACCACCTCGTGGACGGGACAGAGTGGCTAGCAACGACGTGCACAAGCGCACACCCCCACCCCGTAATGGAAGGGAGGATGCAACTCAGGCCCGGAAACACGATCTGCGTGAGGACCTGAACAAAAAGACTAGCAAGACCAGATCCATCTATGGATCTAGGGACCGTGCTCCCGAACAGGACGACGGCTATCAAGCCAATCGAGCCAGTCATATACCAGTTCGGGGTCAATACTGAATATCACAACCATCATACATAAGCCATGATATTGCAAAATACAGTGGCGACGCACACCCTCTGTGCTTCACCGATGAGGTGCTGGATCACGATTTTCCAGAAGGGTTTAAACCATAAACATCAAGGCGTATGATGGAACCGCGGATCCTGCCGTCTGGATAGATGACTTCATTCTTCACATCCACATGGCTCGCGGAGATGATCTCCACGCCATTAAATACTTACCCCTCAAGCCGAAAGGACCAGCTCGGCACTGGCTAAACAACCTTCTATAGAACTCCATTGGGAGATGGGAAGAACTTGAGGATGCTTTCGGGCCAATTTTCAAGGGACAAATGTCTGGCCCCCGGATCCTGACGATCTAAGTCACATCATCCAACAACCCGGGGAGTCAGCCCGCAAGCTTTGGAATCAGTTTCTCACTAAGAAGAGCCAAATCGTCGACGGTCCGGACGCCAAAGCCTTAGCGGCCTTCAAGCGCAGTATCTGGGACGAATGGCTAGCAAGACACCTCGGACAGGAAAAGCCGAGGACAATGGCTGCCCTAATTACACTCATGACCCGTTTTTGCGCGGGCGAGGACAGCTGGTTAGCTCGTAGCAGCACCAGCGACCCTCGAACATCTGAAGTCAGGGATGGCAATGGAAAGCGACGACGTAACAAAAAAAACGTCAAAATAATGCTGGAAGCCCAGATGATACTGCAGTAAACGCCGGATTCTGCAGCTCCAGACCCGGTCATCGGAAGAAGCCATTTAAAGGCAACAAAGATGGTCCATCTAGCCTGGACAAGATATTAGATAGGCCCTGCCAGATCCATGGCACCCCAGAAAAACTAGCAAACCATACCAACCGTAATTGTTGGGTCTTCAAGCAGGCCGGCAAGCTCAATGCCGAACACAAGTGAAAGGGACCTCAGAGCGAAGACGAGGATGAACCTCGCCAGCCGAACACAGGGGGACAGAAGAAATTTCCTCCGGAGATCAAAACAATGAACATGATATATGCCACTCATATCCCAAAGAGGGAGTGCAAGCGCGCACTCCGAGATGTCTACGCCGTCGAGCCTGTTGCCCCCAAATTCAACCCATGGTCGGCCTGTCCGATCACTTTCGATCGCAAGGATCACCCGACTAGTATCCATCATGGGGGTTCGGCTGCCCTAGTGCTCGACCCAATAATCAATGGATACCATCTCACCTGAGTCCTTATGGACGGCGGCAGTAGTCTGAAACTGATATATCACGACACTGTCCGCAAGATGGGGGCCGACCCATCAAGAATAAAGCCAAGCAGCACGACCTTTAAAGGAGTGATACTGGGCCTAGAAGCCTGGTGCACGGGCTCTTTAACATTGGAGGTCGTATTCGGCTCTCCTGATAACTTTCAAAGCGAAGAGTTAATCTTCGACATAGCTCCATTTTGAAGTGGCTATCATGCACTACTCGGAAGAACGGCCTTCGCCCGCTTTAATGCAGTCTCGCATTATGCTTATCTAAAGCTTAAAATCCTCGGACCACGTCGTGTCATCATGGTCAATGGAAATATGGAGCGCTCTCTCCGCACGGAGGAAGACACTGCGGCCTTAGCAGCTGAAGTCCAAGACGGCCTATTCAAGTCGGACATCCTATCAGTCGTTAAAACCACGGACACGGCTAAACGTATCTGGCACATACCTCAGTGCGGCAGCTCATATGAACCTGTGTTGGATTAGCAGTTACACCCCCATCGACGGCCCATAAGGTGATAGCATGCGTGCCTCGTGCACATAATTATGCCCTCAAAATCCCTTGGGCGGCGCTGGGGGCACACTACATACAAATAGTCCATAGTTTGGCTTGACCCTATTCGGACTCTAAAAATTATCTTTCAAGGTTCACTAAACGAACCGGTTCTGTTTATGGCCACACTGCATCTCTTTTCTTTTCCAGGTTTCTTCTTTTTTGTTCTCTTTTACAGATGGCCATCACACTCCCCCTTCAAGGACACATTACAGAGGACGAAACGGCGTAGGCGTGCAGCAGGGACCCGCGCTAAGGTTTCTTTTTAGATTAAGACCCTGTGTAAACCTTTTTTCTCTTTTTTGTTTTGTACTTTTCTGGCATGTCAAATGTCCAAGAAAGTCATCGGTGTTATCTGTGAGCTCACGGCTCACTGTACTATAATGGGATATTAATAGAACAGCTTGGTTCACCTTATGTTCGGAGTTTTATTCACTCACCATAAATATTCTCTCCCCATGTCAGATTGCCACATGTGCCTTTTCAATAGGGTCTATAACCAGCGGCTGTATTCAGCCCAGTATATGTCGAAAAGTCCGAACACCTATAAGGAGTGTTCGGCGTCCTGGATGTTTGCCCTATATGCATCAGTTCCGAATCATGTCTTGGGTCAATAGTTGGGTTGCCCGCCTCCTGTCCTTACCCCTATGTTCCCGATTGTTCGGCTAGGGTGTAAAGGGAGAACTACTGTGATTGTACTTCTGGCTCGTCCAATCAAGTACCTTGGTAGAGAAAGCCGAAAACTGACTGCCATGGTAGGTGAGAACCTGGTCCCCAATCCGATGACTTGGTTTTATACTACGATCGATAGAGATCTACCCCATGTTATACGAAGGGTTGGTTTTTCGCCCAGCCGGGTGCAATTGGATACCTTAATTTGGAAATATCATATCCGCACCAGGGGCTAGTACCTAGCCCCACTTGTCAAATTCCTATGGCTAAGTGAAAGCAATAACGCCGCATACTCTGATTGCCTGGTTTGCTCCGCATACACCTCCTACACGGACCAAGACGTTGTATAAAGAGTGTATACGCATATGACCGAACACCCTAGTACTATGTACGTGGGGGCGGAAGCCGACTACTAGAAACTTTCAGATTTATATAAACAGCCACACATGAGGTAAAGTCGCTCACATTATAATAGCGCAAAAGTTATATACATAGGTTCATAAGCTTAAGTCTTTACAAGCCGGATACAATTACTCAAAGATAACATCTTTTGAGCACTGGCCTTCTACAAGGCAGGCGCCTTCTATGACGTCCTCGAAGTATTTATCCGGCTTGCGGTGCTCCTTGCCTGCAGGCGGGCCAGCAGTAGCTATATCCCGCGCCTTCATATTCGCCCAGTGCACTTTTACACGAGCGAAGGCCATCCGAGCACCTTCTATAAAGGCCGAACGCTTCAATGCGTCGACCCGCGGACTCGCCTCGACGAGCCGCTTCACCAATCCAAAGTAGCTACTTGGGATTGGAACAACGGGCCATAGCCGGACTATCAGGTCCTTCATGGCCAAATCCGCCATATTATGTAGCTCGACCAACTACTTCATCTAGTCGTTGACGGGCACAGGATGTTTTGGCGCATAGAACTGCGACCAAAACAACTTCTCTGTATCGTTCCCCTCTTGGGCTCGGAATTATTGGGCGGCGTCAATGCTGCTCCTCGGAAGTTCATCAAAAACGCCTGGAGAACTCCATAAGCATGTCAGCCCAAGATACTGTCTCCCTCCGAAGATGCTTTGTAAGAGAAAGGTCTTACCAGATGCTATCTGCTGCGCCTGCTTGATTTCTTCACAGGCGCTGCGCGACTCGCTTCGCGCATCCTGGGCAACCTTAACTACCTCTTTCAGCTCGGATGCTTGTTTTGAAGTCGTCTCTTCAACCGCCTCGCATTTGCGAATAACATCTTTGAGCTCAACCTCGACTTTGGACACCCGAGATTGGTGCTTCTCGCAAGCGGCCTTTTTGGCCTCTAAATCGGCAACCGCTTTGTCAGCGGCTACCCTGTTTGCTTTGGCCTCCTTCTTGGCCTTCGCGAGTTCGCCCTTGAGGGCCTCGAGCTTAGTGGCGCCAACCGTGTAATACAAAATATCATAAAAGAGTTTATACCCATACTCAATTAACATTATTAGTCTTCTTGACATTTTAATTTTTTAAATCCGCATACCATGCATTTCATCTAAACGCTGGTTGACGCGGTCGAGGTCCGTGTTGGCCAAGAGCTTCCGATGTAGTTCGGCAACCTCTGCATCTCGTGCAGTTGCCGTAACTAGTGAAGCCTGTTCACATAACTGAAGCATAACAGTTTAGCTCTATTGCTATACTATGGATACTTCGTTTGATTATGTTCAGAATCACACAAAGCCTCAGGGGCTACTGGCTATATATGTGCATATAAAACAAATAAAAGTTCAATAAAGAACATTACATTGCTTACCTCAAAGCCTGTTAACAGGCTGTTGAAGGATTCATTCAGTCTGCCTTTGACGGACTGAATCTTCTTCATCACCGCACCCATCACGGTGCGGTGTTGTGACACCCTGAGACCGGTGCGCCAGGTGTCAGCCAGTTATTCATAGAGGTTGCCCTGTCATCTGTTTGCGTGTTGCATCTTGCCATGTCATCATGTGTGTTGCATCAGCATGTTTTCAAAACTTGCATCCGCCCGAGTTCCCTCGTCCTTTCCGTTGTCCGTTCTGAGCCCAGACACACTTGCACGCGCCCGTTGTACCTCCGAATATTTATTTTGTAAGTGTCGGGGAAACTGATCCACAAACACCTATGGGACCGGCGGGCCGAGTCCCTTTCGGTTTGGCAGGGGCGGAGATTGCACGAAGAGCAGATCGAGGTGAAGCACACGAGCAGTTTACCCAGGTTCGGGCCGCACGGATGCGTAAAACCCTACTCCTGCTTTGTGGTTTGTATTGAGTTCTTGCACGGGAGCGCTCAGAGCTTCAGTACACTTCAACAGCTAACGAGACAGAGCGTGAGAGTGTTCGAACCCCCTTCTATGTTGCGCATGGGCCTCCTTTTATATGCTCAAGGGGTCACCGACAGGTGGCAATGCAGATGAGGGTAAAAAATGGGAAAGTGTTGCGGTTGGTATAGCTACCTATACAGTGTATCATACCTAACCCTGACGGCAGGGTACAAGGGCATTAAATGCCCGTCTGTGTCACCCAAACAGTGCAAAAAGGGGCCGTCAGGGACGCCACCGTTCGCCACGGCGGCAAACTTGTCAGCGCCTCTTGCCACCACTCATCGCTGGCTGCACAGCCTCCCGCCACGTACACCTGGAAGGGTCCCAGGGCGACACATGGGTGGATGCGCTGGAGCGCTGGTACAGGGTGGTAGCTTGCCACGGCAAGCGCCTTGCCGCGGTTGTCGTCTTGTCGCGTCCGGGAGCTTGCCGCTCACCGGGCCTTGCCGGGACGCGTGGCGCGTCGTGGCAAGTTCCTTGAGATGCCTTGGTTGGCCTTCCCGGCAGTGTCCTCTTGCCGGGGCCTTGTCTCTTTGGCTTGAATACTTTGTTCTTGAATGGCTCCAAAGGAACCACGGAGGACCTTGGCGGTCACCCGGCAAGCCTTGCCGCAGGACGCTGCGACTGCCCGTGCACAAGTTTGGGATACTAGGGTACCCCTACTCTAGTACACCGACAGGAGCCCCGGGCCTGGGCCATACACGGTGCCGAGCGCTGTTGGGCCAGGCCCAAAACAGGGCACGGGCACGCGCGGCCTGGGTTGCGCCGTATCTTACTCCGTATCCACCGCGCCCCCCCTTAACGACACGCATTCAATGCGGTCTCGTGGGGGAGATCGTCGGTGGTTTCTTTATTCGGAAAGGCGGAACGTCCGCCCCCTCCCTCCTTATAAGCAGGGGATACAGGGGCAGTACGTCCATCCGCCCGTTGCTACTCCGTCCTTGAGAACCTCCGCCGCTCCCCTTCTTCCCAATGCTGAAAGAGAGCAGCGCTCCGCCCCCCATCGCCACCGGCACCACCAACACCGTCGACCTCCTTCACCACTTCCGCAATGGCTCCGAAAACCGACAAGGGGAAGGGCGCGAAGTCGGTCGAGGCGCAGCGGCTCGCGGCGCTGCGAAAGGAGCGGGCTGTCTTCCCCCCCAAGCTTGTCGCGAGGGAGCTGAGGGAGAACTACTACCTCTTCTGGTCGGGGGAGACGCGGGCGCACCCGCGCACGAAAGTACTTCCAGCCATCGCTTGGAGAACGGCTCCGACTGGATACCCTTTCTTGGCCTTGTTCTTCTACTGTGGGCTCTGCCCGCCCTTCTCTGAATTTTTCTGCGACATTATGAATACCTACGGGCTCCGCCTCCTTGACTTCACCCCCAACGCCGTTCTGACCATGGCAGTTTTCGCACATCTCTGCAAAAACTTTGTCGGAGTCCATCCCAATGTAGCCCTTTTCCGCCACTTCTTTATGCCCCGAGTTGAGAGAGGAGAGCCTTTATCCGGCGGAGTCTCCTGGATCTCGAGGGCCCACAAGAAGGAAGCTTATCTGGAGGGAGAGCTCCGCGGCAAGTGGGAGGAGTGGAGAGCCAATTGGTGCTGGATTGTCGAGGAGAACCCGCAGCCATTTACAGCCTGGCGCCAAACCCCAGTAGTGCGCGGCAACGACTGGAGCAACTTGGCCCCGGAAGACGATAGGCTAAAGATTGCCGTCGCCCGAATCCAACGCCTCAGGCTTGCGGGGCTCACTGTAGGCGCAGTTGGCGTAGATTTCCTTCGCCGCCGCATCGCCCCCCTGCAGGAGAGGAAGAGGCCCGCCTGGGAGTTCGAGAATGCGGCGGACATCATGAGGCTACGCCCGGGCCTCAACTTCAATTTCACTGTCCTGGAGCTCAACGCGATGCTCCAGGAGCTGTTCAAGTATGACCCCGATCATCCCGAAGTGTTCAGGTTACCGAGGGGCGTCGTTCCGCTGTGCAACAACTCCGCGCTCAGCCGCATCCGCGCAATGATGCCGCTGTGCGACTCTCATGGGATCGACCCAACTTGGCAAGAGCCTGCCGATGACGCCGTGCAGGAGTTCTTCGACAACTTGGAAGAAGTGCCGATTCTCCTCCACGGTGAATCCGAACTCACCCGCGGCTGCGGCTGCCGCCGCCTCTGCCAGCCTAGTGGCGCCAAAGATGTCGGGGAAACTGATCCACGAACACCTATGGGACCGGCGTGCCGAGTCCCTTTCGGGTTGGCGGGGGCGGAGATTGCATGAAGAGCAGATCGAGGTAAAGCACACGAGCAGTTTACCCAGGTTCGGGCCGCACGGATGCGTAAAACCCTACTCCTGCTTTGTGGTTTGTATTGAGTTCTTGCTCGGGAGCGCTGAGAGCTACAGTACACTTCAGCAGCTAACAAGACCGAGCGTGAGAGTGTTCGAACCCCCTTCTACGTTGCGCATGGGCCTCCTTTTATATGCTCAAGGGGTCACCGACAGGTGGCAACGCAGATGAGGGTAAAAATGGGAAAGTGTTGCGGTTGGTACAGCTACCTGTACAATGTATCATACCTAACCCTGACGGCAGGGGACAAGGGCATTAAATTCCCGTCTGTGTCGCCCAAACAATGCAAAAAGGGGCCGTCAGGGACGCCACCGTTCGCCACGGCGGCAAACTTGTCAGCGCCGCTTGCCACCGCTCACCGCTGGCTGCACAGCCTCCCGCCACGTACTCCTGGAAGGGTCCCAGGGCGACACATGGGTGGATGCACTGGAGCGCTGGTACAGGGTGGTAGCTTGCCGCGGCAAGCGCCTTGCCGCGGTTGTCGTCTTGTCGCGTCCGGGAGCTTGCCGCTCACCGGGCCTTGCCGGGATGCGTGGCGCGTCGCGGCAAGTTCCTTGAGATGCATTGTTGGCCTTCCCGTCAAGCTCCTCTTGCCGGGGCCATGTCTCCTTGGCTTGAATACTTTGTTCTTGAATGGCTCCAAAGGAACCACGGAGGACCTTGGCGGTCACCCGGCAAGCCTTGCCGCAGGACGCTGCGACTGCCCGTGCACAAGTTCGGGATACTAGGGTACCCCTACTCTAGTACACCGACAGTGAGTGGCCAAAAAACGTTCTCGGAATGGGTTGAAACTTGGCGTGTGGTCTTATTATAGTGTAGACAGGCCGCCTGCCAAATTTCATTGCATTCGTAGCTTGTTTGATAGCCCAACGGATATATATAGCGGCACTAGTCGTCGGTTAATTCGTCGGACGTTTTCGGTCTCCGAAAACCCCCGTGGGCTTCTCTCCCTCTCCTCTCACCTCAGCCCAACTAATCTACACAGCCCACTACCTCCCCTAGGCCCATCCTACCTCCCCTCGCGATCGGATCCATCGGATTGCGATCGGAGGGTCCAAAAACCCCTCCAAACCCCACCAAAAACCCTAACCCTAGGCCCCCTGCCTATTTTAGCAGCTCCCCCTTGCCATTTTAGGCCCCTAACCCTATCCCCTACCTCCAGCCGTCGCCATGCCTTGTTTTCTGCGCAGCCCCTCTCCACCTCCACCACTTGGCGCCGCCAAGTCAGCCAGCCATCTCGATTTCGCCAAGTGGCAGCGCCCCATTGGGCCACATCTGCAGCTCCACCCCTGGCAGCCAACCGGCGCCATCTACGTGGCCGAAGCCACACCACGCCGCGCCCCTCAGCGCCCTCCAGCCGCGCGGGCCGCTCCGGGCCCCGAAGGGCCCGATCTGGGTCCCGAAGCCCGCTCCCGAGCCCGCTTCGCGCCGCCGCCGTCGCTCGATCTTCCCCGCGCGCCTCCCTCATCTAGATCGGGCAGGGCCCGATCTCCGTCGCCGCTGCCTTCCCCGGCCGGCCACCGGAGCTCTGACGCTGGCGAGGACCTCGTCCGCGCCGTCGTCCCGCATCACCACCTGCCCTGCGGCCTCGCTTCGCTGGAGAACATCGCGCCGCCGCCCCGTGCTTGCTTCCTCTACCCCGGCCGGACCTCTCCTCGTCAAGGACGGCGAGCCCATGCCGCCTACCGCTGGATTCGGCCTCGCCATCCTCGGATCCGAGCGTCCACGTCTCGCCAGCCTCCTCTCGTCACCATGTCGTCGTCCCGGCCCCAAGCCCGCCATGGCCGGACCTTCCTCTGCCTCCTCTACATCACGGCGGACATGTCCGGAGGAGCCGGACATGTCCGACGTCTTCCTCCAGCTGTGTCCCTGATCGTGGGCCCGTGTCCATCCAGCCGGACAAGTCCAGTGGATTCGGACATGTCCACCCCCCTAGGTTGTTTTTTTCCCTTCCAAGTCCTTTTTATGTTGTAATCTGATGCATACTTTGACTGCTGGTAACTTTTTGTGTGGTGATCCAAATTGAGTGTATGATATGTCAAAATGATTGTGGTGATATGCTCTATACTTTGTTCCATTGTGCCATGCTTGTGACTCCATGTAGATGCTCTAATATCTGTTGCAATAGTGCTACTTGTTATAAACTACTGCTACTTGTTATTTTGTTGCCATGTTTGAGATGTGATAAGTTGGTGCATGTTTATCCAAATGATGCAAATGATATGTCAAAATGTTCATCATGAGATGCTCTACATGTTGGTTGCTATAGCATGCTTGTTTGAGTTCATATTGCCAGGTTAATCTCTGTTGCAAATGTGCATTTGGCTGTAATGTGCTGAAACTTGTTATGAGATGCTGATTTCAATGGCTCTTTGCTATTGTTGTGTTTGTCCCCTTGTCACATGCCTAGATGTTTTAGAATCTCCATGATGTGGTCTTTGAGATGGTGCATTTAACTTTCCATGATATGCCTTGTGTTGACTTAAACATGCTTGCAAGCTTGCCATGTTGCTGTTACTGTTTTAACACTTAGTGAAATTTCAGTAAGTCTGGAATCTGTAATATCCAGATGCTATGTTTGCTTGATGCCCTAGGTAAATCCATGTTAGTTTTGGGGTGGCCATTGATCATTCCTTGCTATATATGTTGTTGTCTATCCATTCATGCCTTCACTTGCTCATTTGAGTTGCTGTAGCTTATTTACTTCTTGCTCTCAAGTTGCTATAAAATATTGCTGTCAGGTTTTTAGTGTCATGATCAAAATGTTGTAGCTTGTTGCTATTGATCCATGCCTCCTATGGAGATGCTCCAATGGAGTTGTTTGCTATAGGATATGTCTACTTCATGTTAATGCTTGTTGTCACCATGTTTGAGTGCTGTAGCATATATATTTCTTGCTTCCAAGTTGCTATGTGGCTGTTAATTTCAGCTTGTTGTTATATATTGTTTCATGTGTATCTTTTAGCCCGTTGCTCCGTTTGGAGTGTTCCTTACATGAAACTTGAGTGATTTTGCATGTAGATTCATAATATCATCTTGTTTTCATGTTTGGATTGAGTTTGGTTGATGTCTGGGTGCATCTTGCATCGTTGCCATGTTGTGCTTCCTACCTTGCCATGTTATGCTTCCTTTATAGACTTGCTGTGCTTCCTGTATAGATTTGTCATGCATCATACCTTGCCATGTATTGCATCATATAAACTTGTGTTGTTTTTCTGTGCTTTCTACCTTGCCATGTTATGCTTCCTGTATAGACTTGTTGTGCTTCCTGTATAGAGTTGCCATGCATCATACCTTGCCATGTATTGCATCATATATATAAACTTGTGTTGTTTTGCTGTGCTTCCTACCTTGCCATGTTTTGCTTCCTGTATATACTTCCTGTGCATCATATGTAGACTTGCCGTGCATCCTACTTGGTTGAGCATATTTTTATGTTCTTGTGTAGTGTGTTTACCATGTTGCTTGCTTCTTCTCGTTAGTGCTTGTTCCGTTGCGTTCGTGAGGATTCGTTCGTCTACCTGTGGTTCTTCTTCAAGGCTTCTTCTTCTTATTCTTCTTCATGGATCAGTTCTTCTTCCTTGCGGGATCTCAGGCAAGATGACCATACCCTTGGATACCTTTACTATCATTGCCATGCTTAGTGTCTCGATGCTATCGTTATGTGTTGCGCTACCCATCTTATTGTCAGCCCCTCTCCTTGTTGCCATGAAACCTCTAACCTTTGACACCTTCCTAGCAAGACCATTGTTTGGCTATGTTACCCGCTTGCTCAGCCCTCTTATAGCGTTGTTAGTTGCAGGTGAAGATGAAGTTCGTTCCAGGAGGGAACTTGTGGTTGGAATATCACAATATCTATAATTATTATTAACACACCTATATACTGGGCATGGGTGGAAGGCTTGGCCTTTTGCTCGGTGTTTTGTTCCACTCATGCCACCTTAGGCGCCGATAAACCGGCATTTTGTTCCTTGATTTAGCGTTCCTTACACGATGGGTATAAGGGGACCCCTTGACAGTTCGTCTTTGAATAAAACTCTTCCAGCAAGGCCCAACATTGGTTTTAATTTGCTCACAAGAACTAATTAATTAATTAATTAAATTGCATAGGGAGTTAGCGCTACCTGAGGATTCTTCTACATAGCAGGGGGGGGCAGTGCTGATGGTGTTGGTCCCAAACGGGCAGACTGCAGGGCCGCCTTGGGGAAACCCGAGGTATCTGGTATTTTCCTGTAGGCTGTCCCATCCGGACGTGGCCTGAGACGAGATACGTGCGGCTACTATCAGGTTGTCGGCACGCCGGGAGGTCTTGCTGGACTTGTTTTACCATTGTCGAAATGTCTTGTGCACCGGGATGCCGAGCCTGATCGGATTTCCCTAAGATAAGGGGTGATGATATTATATTTATCACTTCAGCTAATCGTGAGAGCTTGTGATGGGCTAAGTTGGGACACCCCTGCAGGGTTATGATCTTTCGAAAGCTGTGCCCGCGGTTATGTGGCAGATTGGAATTTGTTAATGTCCGGTTGTAGAAAACTTGACAGAGGATACGAAGTAAAACACACAACTGTGTGAGTAACCGTGCCTGTCTCTTTTCACGTTGAGAAGAGAACACGGTGGGGTTATGTTTGACTCGTATGTAGTTCAGGATCTTCAGCGATCACTACTAGTTGCGACCGTTTTGCGTAGATGCTCATCTTATTCTTGTACTCGTAAGTTAGCCACCATATTTTTGCTTAGCCGCTGCTGCAACCTCACCACTTTACCTCTTCCTACCTATTAAGCTTTGATAGTCTTGTTACCCATGGTTATGGGATTGCTGAGTCCTCGTGGCTCATAGATACTACAACAACAGTTGCAGGTGCAGGTTTCCGATGTCTTGACGTGAGAGCGATGATCGTTGTTTGGAATTCTTTCTTCTTCTTCTTCGGTCTTGGGTTAGGTTCCGGTTCGGCAGCCTGGGATAGCAGATGGATGTCTTTGTGCTTTTCATGTTTGTATCCGTAGTCAGATGCCTTGTATTGATGTTGTTGTATTCACGTGACTTGTATGTATTGTTGTATCCCCCATGTATGTATGTAATGGTACGATGTAATGATATCCATCTTGCTAAGCGCCCGAAATGCGGTTGTGCCCCAATCATGTAAGTGTCACGTGATCGGGATAGAATCTCATCTTGGGCCTGACAGGTGTTCCACCACGACGGAAGCACTTTGCAGTGCTCCCTCCATAGGGTCCGGCGCCTTCCGATTGACTCTGGGCGCCATCGTTTCCTCCCCCGCCCTGGGAGTCTGGTCTTCGGACCCCGGAGCCGCGTTAGGCTCCGAGACAGTATTCGGCGAGGCCCCAGATTGTTTGGGCCTCCCATCATCGGTCTCCATGGGGATTGTTTCCCCATGGTCAGTGGCAGCCGAGGTGTTACCCCCGGTCGCCCTGTCACCTGCCCCGCCCCCATCTCTGTGGGCGGAAGACGCATGCCGGGAGGACACTTCTGTGTCCCCACGGGCCACGGGCGATGGAGCTCGGGCCGGCGGATCACTCCCCGTCTCTCCAGATAAGGAGGTATCGGGGTGTGTTCGGGGAGGGTTGTAGGTCAGCAGGTGAAAAATACTAAGTAAGCATAAAAAGTGTTAAACAAACAAGGTGCAGCAATTAATATATGCGGACAAACTTACGTTTCGGTCGGGGTCTTCTCCCTGGGCTTCACCCCATATCTCTGTTCGGATGATGAGTCCGAACGAGTAGAGATGTTCAGCCTCGTCCGGGGTGCGGCCGTGCCCGCGTCAGCGGCGGCCGCCCTCTTCGTCCCCTGCCTTGTGCGGGGGGCTCTTCTTCTTCTTCTTCTTCTTCTTCTTCTTCTTCTTCTTCTTCTTCTTCTTCTTCTTCTTCTTCTTCTTCTTCTTCTTCTTCTTCTTCTTCTTCTTCTTCTTCTTCTTCTTCGTCATCCTCCTCCTCTTCGGAGGAGAGGATGTTGATCTTCTCGGACTTCTCGTCCGCGGGGGGAGGGCCGTCTTCGGCCACCTTGCTCCTCTTCTTGGGATTCTTGATCGGCGCCTTGTACGGTGCCGGGACTAGCATCGCCGTCAGTCGAGGCGATTCTGGGTCTTCGGGCAAAGGCACCGAACACTTTATCCGGATTGCCTTCTTCGTCTAGCCCTGTATATCACGCAAAAACTCCAATTCCTATTATCATTGAATAAGAAAGAGGATATATGTTCAGCGGAATTCTCTATTACCTCTGGGGTGGAGAACGCGGTACTATAGCCCGCGTCCTCGGTTTCTTTCGGCCACTCCTTCTAGCTCTTGAAGAGATGCTTCCAGATCTCTTTGTCCGTGAGGCCAAAGAAATGCTTCAGAGGCCTATCTCCTGCGGTCCTGCCGGATCGAACTCCCATAGGGAGGAGTCACGGCTTTGGCAAGGAAGGACAAGCCAGGCTAGCATTACCTAGACCACGATCGAGAGCTGATAGCCCTTGGAAATCACGCGGGACACACGAATCTGGAGTGCCGTCACCTCAACATGAGACCCCCAGTTCGGACTGTTATCAGTCTAGGAGGTCAACCTCTCCGGCGGTCCAGATCTGAAAGCAGGTTTCGTCGCCCATTTAGTGTCACGGGGTTCAGTGATATAAAACCACTCCTGTTGCCAGACATTGTTCGTCTCCACGAACGACCCTTTTGGCCAAATCGCATTCGGGAGCCTGCTTATCATAGCGCCCCCGCACTCCGCGTGCTGCCCGTCCACCACCTTCGTTTTCACGTTGAAGGTTCTGAGCCATAGGCTGAAGTGTGGAGGGATGCGGAGGAAAGCTTCACATACCACTATAAAAGTGGAGATGTGGAGAATTGAGTTCGGGGCTAGATCATGGAAATCTAGCCCGTAGGAAAATAGCAAACCCCGAACAAAGGGGTGGATCAGGAATCCTAGCCCATAACAAAGTGCGAGAGAAACACTACTCTCTCACCCGCCTCTGGGATGGGAATCACCTGGCCCTTGGCGGGGACTTGGTGTGCAACGTCGGTAGCGAGGTAGCCTGTGCTCCAAAGATACCCCACGGTTTTCTCAGTGACTGTGGAGGCCTCCCACTTGCCCCTGGCACCGGATCAAGCCATGGCTGGGAAAGGAAGTAGTGGTTGAGGGACGAAGAACGGCAGGCGCGGGAGATGAGGGTGCTGGGGCTAGGAAGATTGGAGAACTCAAGCTTGAGAAAAGCGTGGGGCTGATGAAAGGGATTGGTATCCTTTTATAATGTTGCGAATACAGAACAGCCCCCCACTTTAGCCATAAACCTCGCCGGTTCCCAAAGCGGTCGTACGTAATGCGCAGTGTGGATGCTCACGTCACATTGATAAGGATCCCACAATAAGCGGGCACGATCTCTACTCTGATAAGACGTGTCAATGGGGTTGTACCTCGAAACGCGAAACTAGGACCAAGTAAAATGGTTCGGTATGTTAACGGGATGGACGTGACGTTTCACAAAAAAGTTGTCAGTAAAGACACAATATTCGTTTTCTTTCAATGCCTTGCCTTTGAGGCTAAGGGTTGTACTAACCATGCAGAGCCAAACACAGTACACTTTTTGCAAAAGATATATTCGGAAGAAGGAACCTGCCTTGCAATGTCGAAGACAATACGAAAGCCGAATTCATCATCATCGAAGAAAGGTTCAGGCACTACTGAGGGAGTCTTGGATTGAGGGGTCCTCGGGTGGCCGGATAACTCTTGGTGGGCCGGACTGGTGGGCCGTGAAGATCATTGTTGAAGATCGCCTCTCTTATCTGGATAGGACTCCTGTATTCGTATAAAGGCAGGTTTTAGGTTCGGGTGTAATATTTCCTTCCTCTACAAGATGACTATGTACAAACCCTAGGCCCCTCCGAAGCATATATAAACTGGAGGGTTTAGTCCGTAGAGGCTAGAGTATCATAACATCCTCATAGGCTAAACTTTAGGGTTTAGCCATTACGATCTCGAGGTAGATCAACTCTTGTAATCTTATTCATCCATATTAATATAGCAGGAAGTAGGGTATTACCTCAATAGAGAGGGCCTGAACCTGGGTAAACATCAATCCTCAGACACATAGTTAGGGACTCCCTACCCGAGATCCGCCGGTTTTGACACCGACAGTATTTTAATAAATTCTGATTCATGTGTGTCTCTCCCAAATGGTGTGTACAACATGGATGATTGTGGTAAACTAAAAAGAAAAGACTCAAATCATACAAGACACTCCAAGCAAAACACATATCATGTGGTGAATAAAAATATAGCCTCAAGTAAAGTTACCGATAGACGAAGACGAAAGAGGGGATGCCTTCCGGGGCATCCCCAAGCTTAGGCTTTTGGTTGTCCTTGAATATTACCTTGGGGTGCCTTGGCCATCCCCAATCTTAGGCTCTTGCCACTCCTTATTCCATACTCCATCGAATCTTTACCCAAACCTTGAAAACTTCACAACACAAAACTCAATAGAAAACTCGTAAGCTCTGTTAGTATAAGAAAATAAATGACCACTTTTGGTACTATTGTGAACTCATTCTTTATTTATATTGGTGTAATATATACTGTATTCCAACTTCTCTATGGTTCATAGCCTCCGATACTACTCATAGATTCATCAAAATAAGCAAACAACACAATGAAAACAGAATCTGTCAAAAACAGAACAGTCTGTAGTAATCTGTAACTCTCCAATACTTCTATAACTCTAAAAATTCTGAAATAACTTTGTGGACATGAGGAATTTGTCTATTAATCTTTTGCAAAAAAAAAATTAACTTAAAAACACTCTTCTGTAAAAAAAGTCTGCTAATCTTGTGAGCGCAAAGTTTCCGTTTTTTACAGCAAGATCACATTAACTTTCACCCAGGTCTTTCCAAATGTTCTACTTGGCACTTTATTGTAACAAAAGCTATAAAGCATGATCAGTATAGTAGCTTAATCATGTGGACACACTAAAACAGTAGGGGTAAGTAATGGGTTGTCTCCCAACAATCGCTTTTCTTTAATGCCTTTCTAGCTAGGCATGATGATTTCAATGATGCTCACATAAAAGATAAGATTTGAAACATAAAGAGAGCATCATGAAGAATATAACTAGCACATTTAAGCCTAACCCACTTCCTATGCATAGGGATATTGTGAGCAAACAACTTATGGGAACAAGAATCAACTAGCATAGGAAAGGAAAACAAGCATAGCTTCAAGATTTTCAACACATAGAGAGGAAACTTGGTATTATTGCAATTCCTACAAGCATATGTTCCTCCTTCATAATAAATTTTAGTAGCATCATGAATGAATTCAACAATATAACTATCACATAAAGCACTATTTTCATGATGCACAAGCATAAAATTGATGCACAAGCATAAAATTTTATTGATCTCCACATAAGCAAAATTCTTCTCATTCGGAATAGTGGGAGTATCAAAAGAAACTCGAATACTATAAATTGTTTCCACATTAAAAGAGTAATGTCTAGAAAAGGGTAATCGTACTCATGAAAAGTTTTATAAATATAATCATCACTACTTTTTATAGCATAAGTGTCATCACAATAATCGTCATAAGTAGAACTTTGTTCTCATCATAATCAATTGAAACCTCTTCCAAGATAGTGGAATCATTACTAAATAAAGTCATGACCTCTCCAAATCCACTTTCATAATTGTCACAATAAGATTCAACACCCTCCAAAATAGTGGGATCATTACTTCCTAAAATTGACACTCTTCCAATCCCACTTTCAACAATATAATCATCATAAATAGGAGGCATGCTATCATCATAAAAAATTTGCATATCAAAATTTGGGAGGTTAAAAATATCATCTTCATAAAACATAGCATCCCCAAGCTTGGGACAAACATTAATTGCAACAACTAAACTCTCAAACATGTCATTCTCATCAAACATAGCATCCCTAAGCTTGGGCCTTTGCATATCATAAGCATAATCACTCTCATCATTAATAGTATGGATAGCACCAATAGTATAGCAATTATCATCATCGAAATGAGTAATAGGAGCAACATCATTTGGGAGGGATACCTTTTTACCTTTGCTTCTCCGTCTTTTCTTTTTATTCTTCACATTAAGTATGGGTTCAATCCTCTTTTTGGAGGTCCTTATTAATGAGTTTGATTGAATAGAAGGCTCCTCCTCGTTACCTGATTCATCATAAGAAAGAGTAGGAGGATATTGGGAAATCTCTTCACTTTCATTAGTATTCTCTTAATCTTCTAATTTCTTTCTTGTGTTTATGTAATTGGCAATATAAGGATTTTTACTGCAATTCACCGCACAATACATATAAATTTCCTCTAGATCAAAATCAAGAACTTTATCAAGGACAAATGCTGGAATATTGTAATGCCCAGGATGGGACTATATCTCCTACGTGTCGAGGCACGACTTAAAGATATAAGCCCATTCTGGAATGATCGCAAGTTTGGTACCTTTGCACATCTCATGTAAAAATAGGGATGAAAGCGGAAAAGATAGTTGGCTTACACTCGCCACGTCACACAATTCATTACATATCCAAACATCATTCGAATAAACATCACAACCCATCTAAGGGTGAAGATCCAAATGAAAGATACCAAACATAACTTAAACCACAGGTTTGAATCGCCCCTAGTAGGAACCTCTACTGATCGTCGGGATAGTGCACGTAGTAACGGCTACGGTCCTCGTCGTACTCCCAGTACAGCTCGGTGCCGTCACTTGAATAGATCGCCTGAGTACCTGCATCTGGTGTGGTGAAGAATCTGTGAGCCATAGAGGACTCAGCAATCCCGTTCCTGGGTAACAAAACTATCCAAGCCTTGGGTGTGGAACAAGGCTGAAGAAAGAACAAGAGGTTGCAGCAGCACTAGCACTAACTTACGTAAAAGAGAGCGAGAAGAGAAGTGCCTCGGACGAAAAGATGATCACGAAGTGATCCTAACTAAAGCAAGTCAAACATAACCCCACCGTGTTCACTTCCCGAGCCCCTCTCGGAAAATGGCCGTCACGGTACTCCCGCTGGTAGTGTATTGGAACATGGTGTCAAGTTTTCTACAACCGGATATTAACAAATTCCCATCTGCCACATAACCGCAGGCACGGCTTTTGAAAGTTGATAACCCTGCAGGGGTGTTCCAACTTCGCCCATGACAAGCCCACGATCCGCGGAGTCGCAACTCCAAGGTGGGAAGGCCCAAGTATCCTCGGAATCCCGTGCTCAAGATACTCCGACTAAGGTAAGGCTAATCCAGCAAATCCTCCCGGCGTGCCGACACCCTAACAGTAGCCGCGCGTATCAAGTCTCAGGCCACGACCGGATGGGTGATGCTACGTGATTTTACCAGACCTTGAGTTTCCTTGAGGTGGCCCCGCAGGACCCCCAGTTCAGACCAACACTCATGTGGAGCACTGGCCCGGGGTTGTTGATTAAGAAGAGGGTTAATTACTCCCTATGCAAGTTTTTAGTTATTAGGCAAATAGTACCAATGTTGGGACTTGCTGGAAAAGACTTAGCACTTAGCGGTTTATCGAGGGGGTCCCATAACCCCAACCGTGTGAGGAACGCATAATCAAGGAACATAACACCGGTTTATACGGTTCCTAGGGCGGCATGAGTGGAACAAATCACCAAGCAAAAGGCTTAGCCTTCCACCCATTACCAATATATAGATTATTTCATTAAGAGTTAATATAGTGTGATATCCCAACAAGCTTCAACAAGAAGCAAGAATCTTCAATCTTCTCCTGCAACTAACAATGCTATAAGAGGGGCTGAGCGAAGCTTACTTAGCCATTCAAAGGTTTGCATAGGTAGAGTGGTTAGACAGGTTCATGGTTACAATAGGAGGCTGACAGGAAAACATGGGCATCGAGGCAAAACTATGGAGCGAGACTTCTAGCAATAGGCATAGATAGTAATGTTATCCGGGTCAGGTCATCTTGCCTGAAGAGTCGTCGATGGGATCGTAAGTGGGCTCCTCGTTCTCAACCTCAGTAGTAACCTCTTTCTCGTACTCGGTCTCAGCTTCCGGCTCTACTCAAGACAAAACACCCAAGGCACGAAATCAACAAGATGCAATGCGCAAACTACAGGATGCATGGCTGATGCACTAAGGAAGCACTACAGATGCACTTAGGAAGCACAGAAAGTCTACATATGAAGCACAGAGGTACAACACAAGGAGCATGACAATGTGCAACAAGCAAAATACTTCAACACATGATAACAAGAGGATATTATGAATCTACATGCAAAAACAGACAAGTTTCATATAGGACTTGCTCAAAACGGAGCAACGGGCTAAAAGATACACCTGAAACAACAAGCATGGCTAAGCTGAAATTAACAGCCACATATCAACTTTGGAGCAAGAGATAAATAGTCTACATCACTCAAACATCATGGCAAGAAGCATGAACATAAAGTAGACATATACTACAGCAAACAATTCCATTGAAGCATCTCCAAAGGAGCCATGGATCAATAGCAACAAGCTATGACATTTTGAACTTGACAACAAAATCCTGACAGCAGTATTTTATAGCAACTTGGGAGCAAGAACTAAATATGCTAAAGCCACCCTAATGAGCATGTGAGAGCATGAATGGATAGACAACAACTTATACAACAAGGAATCATCAAGAGTCACCCCAAAACTATCATGGATTTGCCTACAACAACAAGCAAACATGTCATTTGGAAATTACAGATTCCAGAATTAGTGAAATTTCACTAAGTGTTAAAACAGCAGTAATATCATGGCATATTTGTGAGCAATTTTAAGTCACCTCAAAGCATATCATGGCAAGTGGTTAGCATCACATCAAAGTACACATGATGGGGAGTCCAAAACATCTAAGCATGCATCAAGGGGACAACAACATCAATAGCAACGAGCTCCTCAACTAGGCATCTCGTAACAAGTTTAACAACATAACAGCCACTAGCACTTTTGCAAAGGAGATAAACATGGCAAGATGAAATCTATCATGCAAGCTAAAGCAACCAACATGTACAGCATCTCAAGACGAACATGTGGACATATCATTTGCTTCATTTGGATAAACATGCAACAAGTTATCACATTGCAAACATGGCATGACAACATCTAATAGCAGCAGTTTATAACAAGTAGCTCTCTTCCCATGAAGATTAAGACATCTATATGACCTCAAACATGCATGGCACAATGGAACAAAACATAGTACATGTCACCACGATCATTTTGACATATCATTTGCTCAAATCGGACAATCATAGCAAAAGTTATCCACAATACAAATATGCATCAGACACTAAAAATCTACAGACTTAGTAAAAAAACGAGAGACAACCTCAGTCAACGGTCAACGCGGGTCGGGTCCCGCGGTCAACCGGGCGGAGCGGGTCAACGGGCGCTGCGCGGATCGGGCCGAAGCGGAAGAGGCCGGCCCGTTAGGTCCAGCGGCTCCCGGATCCGATCGGATCGGGGCTCGGGGATCCTCCCGACCGATGTGGCGGTGGCACTCCCTCGAGCGGGGGACGGGGGCCGGCGGGAGGAGAAGGTGGGGGGGCGCGGCGCCGGCCGGCGGCGGTCCTGGCCGGAGGGCGCGGGGCCGGGCGGCCCTAGGACGGGAGGAGGCGGCGGAGTGGGGCCCGGCCGGCGAGGAGACTCCAGCGGGGCGGCGAACGGCGCCCTTGCGGCCTGGCGGCGAGGGAAGGCTGGCCGGAGGGGGCTCCGGCGGCGCACGGCTGCGCACGTCGGAAGGCTCGGGCGCGGGCCCACGCGGCGGATCTCGGAAGCACGGCTGCGCACGTCGGAAGCACGGCGGCGACGAAGGTCGGAAGCACGGCGGCTCAACGGTGCAAGCACCGTGCGTCAACGATGGAAACACGGCGCGGCAACAATGGAAACATTAGGGTTTCGGACGAAAAATTTGAGGTGGGAGGACGTTTATATAGGCACAAGGAGCTAGGTTTGTCCAAATGAGGGGAGGTTTTCGGCCACGAGATCACAATTGGATGGCCTAGATGAAGGGAGGGGTTTGAGTTGGGTTGGTGGGCTGTTGGAGGGGTTTCTTGGGCCTCAAAGAGGAGGTACTTTTAGCCCACGAGAATAACTGTTGGGGTATCAAACGAACTCCAAACGCGACGAGATTTGACAGGCGGGTTACACACAACAAAACAACATCGCATGACAAGTCTCACGCCAATCCGGAAACGTTACACGGCCAAACACAAAAGTAGGCCTCGGGGATGCCACGGACACGTGAGACAGCTCCGGAACTCGAAACGGAAAACAGGAAGGAGCGAGTGGGACCGGATGCAAACGACAACACAAATGCAATGCAATGCACATGACAACATGATATGGGTGAATGCACACACGTACACGACAAAACGACGAAACCAGAAAAAGACGAAGAACCCGGAATGGAACTGATGGAGCCAAAGATACATATATTGCCCAAAAGGGAAAGTATTATATCCGAGGCATTACAAACTCTCCTCTACTACAAAAAGATCTCGTCCCGAGATCTAGGACTGGAAGAAGGAAGGGTACTCGGAACGAAGGTGATCTTCTCGTTCCCATGTAGCTTCTCGGTCGGTATGGTGTGACCACTTGACTTTCAAGAATTTGATGGACTTTTTGCGAGTCTTGCGCTCGGTTTCTTCGAGAATAGAAAGGGGATGCTCTCGGTAAGACAAGTCTTGTTGAAGATCAATCTCCTCAAACGGAATGGTGCGTTCAGGTGTCTTGAAGCACTTGCGGAGTTGAGACACATGAAACACATCATGAACATTGGTGAAGTTGGAAGGGAGCTCAAGATGATAGGCTAGATCGCCTCTTTTGCCAAGGATCTTGAAAGGCCCGACGTATCTAGGAGCAAGATTTCCTTTGATACCGAATCTTTGGGTGCCTTTCATCGGAGAAACACAGAGATAGACATGATCCCCAATGTTGAAGGCCAAATCACGATGCTTGCCATCATAGTAGCTCTTCTAACGCGACTGAGCGGCCTTGAGATTCTCACGTATGACTTTGCACATTTCTTCGGCTTCGGAGATCAAGTCATTGCCAAGAAGTTGACGTTCACCAGTCTCGGACCAGTTGAGAGGGGTACGACACTTTCTGCCATAGAGGATTTCAAACGGAGCTTTGCCGGCACTTGCTTGGCAGCTGTTGTTGTAAGAGAACTCGGCAAATGGAAGGCAATCTTCCCATTTCATGCCAAAAGATATGACACAGGCTCTGAGCATGGCTTCTAGAATCTGATTCACTCTCTCGACTTGACCACTAGTCTGAGGGTGAAATGCAGTGCTGAAACGAATCTTAGTGCCCACGGTAGACTGAAAGGAGTCCCGGAACTTAGAAGTGAATAAACTTCCACAGTCTGAGGAGATAACTTGAGGAATGCCATGTAAGGACACAATTCTAGAAGTGTACAATTCTGCCAGTTGAGCTGCATTGATGGATTCTTTGAAGCTTGTCAATCACCACGAAGATAGAATCATTCCCTTTCTTGGACTTAGGAAAACCAGTGACGAAATCCATTTCAATGTGGTCGAATTTCCACTCGGGAATAGGAAGAGGTTGGAGAAGACCGGCTGGACGTTGATGCTCTGCTTTCACTCTTCTGCAGACATCACATTCATTCACGAATTGGGCAATCTCCCTTTTCATGCGAGTCCACCAGTAAGATTGCTTGAGGTCTTGGTACATCTTGGAACTACCAGGATGAATGGAAAGGAGGGAATCATGTGCTTCGTCCATTATGAGCTTCCTGAGATCACCTTTGGGAACCACAAGTCTGTCCTCAAAGAACAAGGTATCTCTCTCATCAACGCGGTAGCACTTGTATTTGGGAGTACCCTTTGCAATACCATGTTTCACTTTCTGCACCATAGCATCACTGAGTTGGGCCTCACGGATTTGATCTTCCAAGGTAGGAGCAACTTGAAGATTTGCAAGAAAACCTTGCAGAACAACTTGGAGGTTGAGCTTCCTGAATGCTTCACAAAGCTCAGGCTGGAACGGCTTGATAAGGAGGCTGTTGCAATATGCCTTTCTGCTCAAAGCATCTGCAATGACATTTGCCTTGCCAGGTGTGTATTCGATGCTTGGATCATACTCTTGGATCATTTCGACCCAACGAGTTTGGCGGAGGTTTAGATTCGGCTGTGTGAAGATGTACTTCAAGATCTTGTGATCGGTGAAGATGTCGACTTTTCTGCCCAACAGAAGGTGTCTCCACGTAATCAAAGCATGTACCACAGCTACTAGTTCGAGATCATGTGTGGGGTAGTTCTTCTCACTTGGCTTCAGTTGACGAGAAGTGTATGCCACAATCTTCTTGTCCTGCATTAGCACACCACCAAGTCCTTGAAGAGAAGCATCACAGAATACTTCGTAGGGCTTGGACTCATCTGGAGGAGTAAGAACTTGAGCAGAGATGAGCTTTTCTTTGAGAGTTTTGAAAGCCACTTCACAATCTGGAGACCAGTTGTACTTGACATTCTTCTGCATCAAGTTGGAAAGAGGCTTGGCAATCTTGGAGAAGTTCTCAACGAACCTTCTGCAATAGCTAGCAAGACCAAGGAAGCTTCTGAGTTGATTGACGTTCTGAGGAAGTTCCCAGTTGACAATTGCTTCAACTTTATCGGGGTTCACAGCAATACCGTCAGCGGAGATGATATGGCTCAGATATAAGACCTTATCGAGCCAAAATTCGCACTTGGAGAACTTGGCATATAACTTATGTTCATGGAGTCTGTCGAGAACCAGACGGGGGTGCTTTTCGTGATCTTCTTCATTCTTGGAGAATACCAAAATGTCATCCAGATACACAAGCACAAACTCGCCTTGTAGGGGTTGAAAATGTAGTGCATCATTCTCGAGAATGTAGGTGGAGCATTAGCGAGGCCAAAGGATATGACTGTATACTCATAGGAGCCATAGCTCATTCTGAAGGCAGTCTTGGGGATATCTTCTTCACGAATGTGAATTTGGTGATAGCCCATTCGGAGATCGAGCTTTGAGAACACTTTAGCTCCTTTGAGCTACTCGAACAATTCATTGATGTTGGGGAGCAGATACTTGTTCTTTATTGTCTTCTTGTTCAAAAGCTGGTAATCGACGCAAAGGCGCTCCGTGCCATCCTTCTTCTTGACAAATAAGACACCACAGCCCGAAGGAGATGTACTAGGCCTGATCAGACCCATACGCTCCTGTTCATCAAGCTGTTTCTTCAACTCCTTCAACTCTTCAGGAGAGAGCTTGTATGGACGCCGGCATGCTGGCTCAGTACCAGGCTCGAGTTCAATGACGAATTCCACTTGACGATGTGGAGGCATGCCTAGAAGTTCTTCAGGAAAAACGTCTTAGTATTCGTTAACCACCGGAATTTGAGATATGCCATTAATCTCACCCTTGTCATTGAGAGAGAAAAGCCTGATTGTGTTATCCCGAGAGGCGAAGATAATCACGTCCTCATTAGGATGAGTCATCTTGACTTCCTTATTTGCACAATCAATGTGAACATCATGCTAAGAAAGCCAATCCATCCAGAGGATGAGGTCAATGTAGGAATTGCCGAGAATAACCGGATTAGCCAGAAAGCGATAATCACCCATGCGAATGGATAAATTCGGAGCATATATACTGGAATGCATTCATCTCCCCGGAGAAATAACTGATAACTCCCTTGGCAGACTTTTGATGTCAACATTATGCTCGGATGCAAATGGTTGAGACATGAAAGAACATGAAGCACCCGAATCAAACAAAACTTTAGCAGGGATAGAGTTAACTGGACCTTCGAAACGCATCCACTATAGAAGCTATGGCAATACTCCCGAACTACCTCCCCAGTACTGGGTGATGTCGGGGTTATCTTGCCACTAACCGCATAGGAGAGTTTTCGATGTCGGCCGTCTTAAGTATTCTAGAATTGCCACGATATGTTTGTGACGACAATACCCCGAAGCTCAACTCCCCGGGACACTACCACACCCCCTAATGTCAGGAGGCATCGAGAACAATATTCTCGTCACAAAGACATCGAAACAATCCAAACAATACTTGCGAGATTCCTAAAAAAAATTTGTGCAATTTTTGAGAGTAGAAGAGTCAAGAGTAATCGTCAGGAGTCCTCACCAGAGTGAAAAGAGATGAGGAGCAAAGAAATCCTACTCTCCGATATAATTATAGGACTCAAAACATTTTAAGTGTGTGCCTAGACTCAACCGTCAACGATTCGATCAAACAGTGGGGGCTTCTAGGTCGGAGAAGGCTCTGAATACCAACTTGTAATGCCCAGGATGGGACAATATCTTCTACGTGTCGAGGCACGACTTAAAGATATAAGCCCATTCTGGAATGATCACAAGTTTGGTACCTTTGCACATCTCATGTAAAAATAGGGATGAAAGCGGAAAAGATAGTTGGCTTACACTCGCCACGTCACACAATTCATTACATATCCAAACATCATTCAAATAAACATCACAACCCATCTAAGGGTGAAGATCCAAATGAAAGATACCAAACATAACTTAAACCACAGGTCTGAATCGCCCCTAGTAGAAACCTCTACTGATCGTCGGGATAGTGCACATAGTAACGGCTAAGGTCCTCGTCGTACTCCCAGTATAGCTCAGTGCCGTCACTTGAATAGATCGCCTGAGTACCTGCATCTGGTGTGGTGAAGAATCTGTGAGCCACAGAGGACTCAGCAATGCCGTTCCCGGGTAACACAACTATCCAAGCCTTGGGTGTGGAACAAGGCTGAAGAAAGAACAAGAGGTTGCAGCAACACTAGCAATAACTTACGTAAAAAAGAGCGAGAAGAGAAGTGCCTCGGACGAAAAGATGATCACGAAGTGATCCTAACTAAAGCAAGTCAAACATAACCCCACCGTGTTCACTTCCCGAGCCCCTCTCGGAAAATGGCCGTCACGGTACTCACGCTGGTAGTGTATTGGAACATGGTGTCAAGTTTTCTACAACCGGATATTAACAAATTCCCATCTGCCACATAACCGCGGGCACGGCTTTCGAAAGTTCATAACCCTGTAGGGGTGTTCTAGCTTGTTCCATGACAAGCCCACGATCCGCGGAGTCGCAACTCCAATGTGGGAAGGCCCGAGTATCCTCGGAATCCCGTGCTCAAGATACTCCGACTAAGGTAAGGCTAATCCAGCAAATCCTCCCGGCGTGCCGACACCCTGACAGTAGCCGCACGTATCTAGTCTCAGGCCACGACCAGGTGGGTGATGCTACGGGTTTTTACCAGACCTCGAGTTTCCTTGAGGTGGCCCCGCAGGACCCCCAGTTCGGATTAACACTCATGTGGAGCACTGGCCCGGGGTTGTTGATTAAGAAGAGGGTTAATTACTCCCTATGCAAGTTTTTAGTTATTAGGCGAATAGTACCAATGTTGGGACTTGCTGGAAAAGACTTAGCACTTAGCGGTTTATCGAGGGGGTCCCATAACCCCAACCGTGTGAGGAACGCATAATCAAAGAACATAACACCGGTTTATACTGTTCCTAGGGCGGCATGAGTGGAACAAATCACCAAGCAAAAGGCTTAGCCTTCCACCCATTACCAATATATAGATGATTTCATTAAGAGTTAATATAGTGTGATATCCCAACAAGCTTCAACAAGAAGCAAGAATCTTCAATCTTCTCCTGCAACTAACAATGCTATAAGAGGGCTGAGCGAAGCTTACTTAGCCATTCAAAGGTTTGCATAGGTAGGGTGGTTAGACAGGTTCATGGTTACAATAGGAGGCTGACAGAAAAACATGGGCATCGAGGCAAAACTATAGAGCGAGACTTCTAGCAATAGGCATAGATAGTAATGTTATCGGGGTGAGGTCATCTTGCCTGAAGAGTCGTCGATGGGATCATAAGTGGGCTCCTTGTTCTCAACCTCGGTAGTAACCTCGTTCTCGTACTCGGTCTCAGCTTCTGGCTCTACTCAAGACAAAACACCCGAGGCACGAAATCAACAAGATGCAATGCGCAAACAATAGGATGCATGGCTGATGCACTAAGGAAGCACTACTGATGCACTTAGGAAGCACAGAATGTCTACATAGGAAGCACAGAGGTACAGCACAAGGAGCATGACAATGTGCAACAAGCAAAATACTTCAAAACATGATAACAAGAGGATATTATGAATCTACATGCAAAAACACACAAGTTTCATATAGGACTTGCTCAAAACGGAGCAACGAGCTAAAAGATACACCCGAAACAGTAAGCATGGCAAAGCTGAAATTAACAGCCACATAGCAACTTTGGAGCAAGAGATAAATAGTCTACAGCACTCAATCATCATGGCAAGAAGCATGAATATGAAGTAGACATATCCTACAACAAACACTTCCATTGGAGCATCTCCAAAGGAGCCATGGATCAATAGCAACAAGCTATAACATTTTGAACTTGACAACAAAATCCTGACAGCAGTATTTTAGAGCAACTTCGGAGCAAGAACTAAATATGCTATAGCCACCCAAATAAGCATGTGAGAGCATGAATGGATAGCCAAAAACTTATACAACAAGGAATCATTAAGAGTCACCCCAAAACTATCATGGATTTGCCTAGAACAACAAGCAAACATGGCATCTGGAAATTACAGATTCCAGACTTAGTGAAATTTCACTGTGTTAAAACAGTAGTAATATCATGGCATCTTTGTGAGCAAGTTTAAGTCACCTCAAAGCATATCATGGCAAGTGGTTAGCACCACAGAAAAGTACACATGATGGGGAGTCCAAAACATCTAAGCATGCATCAAGGCGACAACCACATCAATAGCAACGAGCTCCTCAACTAGGCATCTCGTAACAAGTTTAACAACATAACAGCCACTAGCACTTTTGCAAAGGAGATAAACATGGCAAGATGAAATCTATCATGCAAGCTAAAGCAACCAACATGTAGAGCATCTCAAGACGAACATGTGGACATATCATTTGCTTCATTTGGATAAACATGCAACAAGTTATCACATTGCAAACATGGCATGAAAACATCTAATAGCAGCAGTTTATAACAAGTAGCTCTCTTCCCGTGAAGATTAAGACATCTATATGACCTCAAACATGCATGGCACAATGGAACAAAACATAGTACATGTCACCACGATCATTTTGACATATCATTTGCTCAAATCGGACAATCACAGCAAAAGTTATCCACAATAAAAATATGCATCAGACACTAAAAATCTACAGACTTTGTAAAAAAACGAGAGACAACGTCAGTCAACGGTCAAGGCGGGTCGGGTCCCGCGGTCAACCGGGCGGAGCGGGTCAACGGGCGCTGCGCGGATCGGGCCGAAGCGGAGGAGGCCGGCCCGTTAGGTCCAGCGGCTCCCAGATCCGATCGGATCGGGGCTCGGGGATCCTCCCAATCGATGCGGCGGCGCTCCCTCGAGCGGGCGACGGGGGCCGGCGGGAGGAGAAGGTGGCGGGGCGCGGCGCCGGCCGGCGGCGGTCCTGGCCGGAGGTCGCGGGGCCGGGCGGCGCTAGGACGGGAGGAGGCAGCGGAGTGGGGCCCGGCCGGCGAGGAGACTCCAGCGGGGCGGGAACGGCGGCCTTGCGGCCTGGCGGCGAGGGAAGGCTGTGTCAGGACCCCGATCCTAAGTCACACCGATCTAGCTGTAACACGTCATATCACTTTGCGGCCTCACGCACGGTAACCCCACGGGTGCCACCTTACCTGGCCCGGGACCGTTTGCGCATTTTGGCACACGTATATGACAGTGTCGCTAGCATCCATATGACAGAGAACCCGGGCCGACATGGCTAGTAATAAACCAAAACTGGCACTAAATTACAGAGACAGGCATCCATGACCCAGCAACGAACGTGTCGGTCATCAACGTATGAACCCAAGTCGTAGCAAGCTACATGGACTTAAAGGAACAACGCGTGACATTTCCCCTAAGGGACAGACACAGGAACGAAGAAGGACACATGCCGGCCAGCCTACGTGTTCCGAGCAGTAGCAAGCTACCAAGGCTCATTGGAATCACTAGGAGGCATTTCCCTGTAAAATAGGCTACCAAAGGAAAACAACTAGGTGTCGGATCCCACACATACCAAGCATTTCAATCATACACGAATATGCTCAATATGTGCAAATACAACATTGCATCACAACAGAACTCTATGACTCAAGTACTTTATTTGAAAGGCCCCAAGAGCCATACATAACATATTCATACAGGTAGGGGTCACATGACCCAACACTCAAGTCATACAGTCATACAAGCACAAGCGGAAGCTACATGTCTGAGTACAGACAACTTAGAAAATAAAACAGGCTTGGTGTAGCCTGACTATCTACAAGGCCCTTCACAAGCTCCAGATCACCGTCTGGGTGTCAAGCTACTCGTCGACATCAACGTCTATGTAGAACCCATCAGCAGGGGCAGGGTTCTCCTCTGCAACAGTTATTATGCAAACATGAGTACAAGGTACTCAGCAAGTCTTACCATAGAACCTATCATACATGCAATATTATCAAAGGGGGATAGTGGAGTTTATAGCAGAATGCCAGCTTTGACCTTGGCTAACCTATACTACAACTCTCAACGGATTGCAAGATATTGTTACGAACACGAGTCCTCTACTCACCACATCAATACACTACCGAGGATCCTCTTCCGTTATCCTACGGAAGGGCCATCCACGGCACTCACGCTTATCTTGAGGCTTTTAGTAGTATCCATCAACTTGTCTATGAACTGTAAGAGTAACCAAGTAGTTCGTACCGCGAACAATGGCTATTCGAATAGTTTGATAACCCTGCAGGGGTGTACCTCTTCACACACGCTTCCACCACTTATCGCCGTTTACTCGGCGTGTACTCGGCAACCTTCAAGCGGAAGCCCAGCGAGGGTGTCGGCCACGACCTGACTAACTACTCAAGTCTCTCGTCCAGGTTTATCGCCTATTTGGGTTCCATCCGTGGGGAGATCCGGCCGGGGTGTCGCTCACGGCCCCAAACGATGTGTACAGGGTTCCCGAGTCACCAAACGGGCAACCGGTACACCGTGCCACGTACCTGTCGCATCACAACCCACCCCGAGGGTCAGCGTTGTGCACGACCTCCAGTAAGCTATAAACACCAGAAACTAGTTGCAACTCCTGGACAGAGATCATGGGTAATTAATAAGCCGAGAGGGTCCATTGGTTTCGGGCCCAATGCATGGTAGTAACTGCAACTTGAACCACACATACAGATCTCAGGTCCTATGTACGGTTCCAATGAAACAACCCACCACGTACTCCTACATGGCCTTTCATCGATACCTTTACCAAGCGTATTCCACACCTCCTTCTCTTTATCGAAAGATTGTTTCACTCTGATCCATCACCCAGATGAACCAGACCAGACACAACTCTAAGCATAGCAGGCAACATAAACAAATAGCATGGTGGATCACACATCACATGGCTCAATCAACTCCTACACATGCTAGTGGGTTTCAACTATTTACTGTGGCAATGACAGGTCATGCAAGGGAATAGGGTTCAACTACCGCAGCAAGTAGCAGTTCACGCGCTGTTGCCTTAATGCAGTAAAAGAGAGCAGGAGCGAGAAGATTGGGTTGTATCGGAATGATCAATGATTGCTTGCCTGACAATGTAGTTGTCGGGTACTGCTCTTCAACTGGATACGCAGCAGTATCCTCGGGAGCAGGACCTAACACAGAGAATACCGGCGATACAATCATTACCAAACAAATGCAACAATATGATGCATGTTCATGACATGGCAAGATGCATGTGTGTTGGCTAATGCAACTAAAACCAGAAGGGTTTTGTCGGGGGAAACTGTCCACCACGAGCACCTATGGGACCGGAGCCCCTTGTTCGTGCGGTAAGGGAGCGGAGGGAGCACGAAGAGCAGATCGTGGAGAGCACGCGGGCAGTTTACCCAGGTTCGGGCCGCGACGGACGCGTAAAACCCTACTCCTGCTTAGTTTGTTATTGAGTGTTGGAGCTCGGGAGCTTGAAGAACTAGCTACACCGAGCGAATGAGCGATCTAGGTTCCGAACCCCTTCTACGTTGTGCATGGGCCTCCTTTTATAGCTCAAGGGGTCACCGACAGGTGTCAACGTAGGACAAAGGGTAAAAATGTAATAGTGGTGGTAGTTGTAACAGTGCGGGAACAGTGGAGCAACAGTGGATGAACAGTGGTCACCACCTACTTTGACAGTGGGGGACAAGAGCATTTAATGCCCGTCGCCGTCGACCCCAAAAGCGCCCGCCCTTGCGTCTCCGTTTGCCACGGCGATGGCTTTATCACCGTGGAGTTCCACCGTGTCCCCCAGGCTGCACAGCCATCCGCCACGCGTCCCTGGAGTGGCCCCAGGGGCGACGCGTGGCTCGATGAGTTGGAGCGCGGGCACACAGCGCAACTCTCCCCGGCAAGCACCTTGCCGGGGCCTTGACCTTGCCGGGCCCAGAAGCTTGTCGGGCTCTGAAGCTTGTCGCTCCCCGGGCCCTGCCGGGGCGCATGCTACGCCGAGGCATGTCTTCTGAAATGTGATCTTCTAGTCCTCCTGGCAAGCTCCTCTTGCCAGGGTCTTGTGTTAGTGAGGTAGTCTTGAGCCTGGGACGGCCTTCCCGGCGAGCTCCACTTGCTGGGGCCTCGATCTTCTGTCTTGTATACTTTGTTTTTGAATGGCTTTATATGGAGCAGAAAGGTCTCCGGCAAGCACGTGGTGAGCCCTGCCGCGGGAAGCTGCTACTGCCCGTGCACAAGTTGGGGTACTGAGGTACCCCTACCTTAGTACACCGACAGGAGCCCCCGGGCCTGGGCCACACACGGTGCCGAGCGCTGTTGGGCCAGGCCCAAAACAGTGCACGGGCACGCGTGGCCCACGGCACGCCGAATCCCCTTCCGCATCCGCCGCGTCCCTCCGAAACGGCACGCGTCGATTGCGGCGTCGTGGGAGGGAACGTGGCCACGTTCTTTAATGGGAAATGCGGAGCGTCCCCCACTTCCCCCTTAAAAGCAGAGGAAGCAGGGGCCGTTTCCTTACTTCGTCTTCATTGCTTCTTCTATCTCCAGAAATTCCCCTTTGCGCTCCGACTCCACACCTCCTCCGCCGTCTTCCGCATCTGCGGCGCCGCCGGACTCTTCGCTCTCCCCTCCTCGCCGCCTCCGCCATGGCCCCGAAGACCGAGAAGGCGAAGGCGGAGAAGACCAAGAAAGAGAAATCCGAGCAGGCGGCGAGGCTCGCCCTTCTGCGGAAGAGGAACGTCGTCTTCGCGCCAAGGCTCGGCGCGCGGGAGCTCTGGAACAAGTATTACTTGTTCTGGGCCAAGGAGACCAAGGCGCATCCTCGGACCAGAGCCTATCCCGCCGCCGCCAAGGACATGTACCCCGGCGGGTACTTCTTCTTCGCTGTTTTCTTCCACTGCGGCCTTTGTCCTCCTTTTTCTGAATTTTTCTGCGATATCATGAACACCTACAACCTCCACCTTCTAGACTTCACCCCCAACGCCATCCTCACGATGGCGGTTTTCGCACATCTGTGCGAAAACTATATTGGGATCTATCCGAATGTAGCACTTTTTAGGCACTTCTTTACGCCTAGAGTAGAGGCCGGCGCCCCCCTCTCCGGGGGGATTTCTTGGGTCCTCCGCTTGAACAAGAAGGAGTCCTATCTGCGAGGGGAGCTCCGCGGCAAGTGGGAGGAGTGGCGCGCGGACTGGTGCTGGATAGTGGAGGACGAGCCGCAACCCTTCACCGCGCCGCGCACAACCGCCATAGTGCGCGGCAGGGACTGGAGTGAGCTGGACTCGAACGACATCAAACTCAACGTCGCCCTTGTCAGAATTCTTCGTCTCCGGGCAGCCAAGTTGTCCATGGGAGAAGTAGGAGCAGACTTCCTCTGCCGCCGCATTGCCCCTCTACAGGATAGGAAGAGGCCAGCGTGGGAGTACGGCAACGAGGCGGACATAATGAGACTGCGCCCGGGGCTAAACTTCAACTTCACGTCGCTGGAGCTGAAGGGGATGGTCCGGGAACTTTTTAAGCACGACCCGGCCCACCCAGAGTGGTTCAAAGCTCCCCGGGGAGTGGTGCCCCTATGCAACAGCACGGCCCGGGATCCCCTACGCGCAATGATGCCCGCATGTGACTCGCATGGTGTCGACCGCACATGGATACCGCCCAAGCCAGATGCCATCATGAGCTTCTTCGACAACCTGGTAGAGGTGCCGAAGAACAAGGAGGAGATAAAGGGGCTCACCCGGGACACCACTGAGCAGGAGATTGCTTATATAGCTTCTCGGGTAGAAGAGGCCGCCGCAGCCGCAGCGGCAGGGGAGTTTGGCTTCACAGTTGAAGAGGCAGAGGCTGCGGATGCGTCCTGCCAAGCAGAGGAGGCGGAGATCCGCAGGCTGCTGCAGCTTCCTCCCGACGAGCTCGCCGGGGTCCCTTCTTTGAGGCACTCCGGGATCCCCGGAGTTGTGACTGAGGCCGCGGCGAGAGGCGAGGTTGCTGGAGGAAACAGAGGCGCCGGAGGGAGCACGGCCGCAGGGCAGGGCGCCGGGCCCAGCGAGCCGGCCGAGGAGGAGGAGGACGCCGGAGCCGGCGAGGACTCCGATGGATCTCTGGGGCTCTACAACGACGACGTCTCTTCGTCATCGGAGACCTCCCCGCCTCGGGCAAGTCCCAGGCGATCTCCGCTGAAGCGCCTCCCCAAGGCGACGACGGCGACGAGGGCGCAGGCGCCCCGACAACAACCAACTCGCCGGGCGGCGCGAGCTACCCGGGGGAGCCAAGCTGCGACGGGGGCGCCCGGTGCACCAACCACGGCGGGGGCGACCCGCACACAGGCCACGGCGGAGGCGCCCCGCACGTCAGCGCCAAGTGGAGGAGGGTCTTCTCAGAGCGGAGCGGCTGCTCCGCCCGCTCCCCGGGCCTCGGCGTCCACAGGGGCCGGGTCTTCGCAGCCCCCAGCCCCGGGGACCGCCAAGCGCCCGAGGGAGTCTTCGCCTCCTGCCCCTCGCGCGGACGCGCCTCAGGTGGCGTTCGACTTTTCCGCCCTGAGCGACGACGACGGCGACGAGGAACAGGAGTAAGGACTTGAAGTTTTGTATCTCCTTTACTTTGTCTTGATTCTTTCCTTGATGATGCTGATCTTGCTTCTTGCTTTGATTTCAGGACCCTGGCCCAGCGAGTGGCGAAAAAGGCCAAGGTTCCCGTCGTCGAGGTCGAGGACGACTCGCCCGTCGTGGTTACAGGAGACGCGCCGGTGACGAGCCAGCCGGACCCGAGCGCTGCTCCGAGGAGCAGCCCCCAGCGCAGCCCCCAGCGTAAGTCTGGGCTTGATCTTACCACTCGTCGGGCGCGCTTGAGGATCTTGTTTATACTAACATATTGTTGTTTTTGTCTTGTGCAGAGGTGGAGCCGCAGCCACAGGAGCACCCGGAGATCACTCCCGAGGAGCCGCTGGCCCCGCCGTCCCCGCCAAGGACGAACTCTTCGCCGAGGGAGAGCGCTCCGCCAAGGGCGGGTACTCCGCCAAGGGCGAGCAGCCCGGCGAGGGTGGCCACCCCGCCAAGGGAGAGCTCCCCGGCGAGGGAGCCTGCCGTCGACGAAGTCCGCCAAGGTGGGTCTTGTAACTCCGTCTTCTCGGATTCGTCTTTTTTGGATATTTGCTTGAGCTTCTTCTTTTTCTTCTTCTTCTAGATCCTCCTCCCCCAGAGCAGATGGAGATGGAAACCGTCGTCGTGGAGGAGGGCGCGCAGGGCGACGGCGGCAACGCCCCTGTCGTTGAAGACGCGGCGGGAGCCGCCGAGCCTGCCGCGGAGGAGACTGCTCCGACCGCAGACGCAGCGGCCGGGGAGGGGGACGGCGGCCATACTGCCGGCCCGGAGGCGGCAGGAGCGTCGAGCGCTGCGCCGGCCGCCGACCCCTCCACCGAGAAGGAGCAGTCTGCCTACTACCTCGAGGCCCCCAACGGCGTCTTCATCCAAGTGCCGTGGGGATCCTCGTCGCGAGCCCCCGCGGAGGGAGAGGCCTTTGATGGAGAGGTCCTTGCCTCCGCGGGTCTGAAGATTGTCGAGGCGCCTGGCGGGAGCGACGAGCCCGAGGAGGAGAAGTTGCTCCACCGGCTCCTGGCCCTTTATCGGGCCAGGCAGGCGAAGCTTGAATCTCGGGAGGCCCTCACCGCCAAGGCCGCAGCTGACATGGAGAAACGCGCGGCGGAGCTCCGCGCCGCCAACCAAGCGGCCCTCCGCGACGTGGCGGAGGAGCGCGAGAGGCTCACCGGAGAGTACCAGGAGTGGCTTCTGGAGAAAGCTCAGGCCGAGGAGCAGCAGCGACTCGCCGGAGAAGCGCTGTCTCGGCGAGAAGAGAGCTCACCCAACGGAAGGTCAACCTCGACTCTCACGAGGAAGACCTCGCCGCCCGGGAGCAGGCCCTTGGCGGAGAGCTGAAGGAGGCGAAGGCCGCCGCGGCCACCGCGGAGACCGCCAAGAAGGAGCTCGAGGCCAAGGTGGCGCAGCTGGAGGAGTACTTAAAGGCGAGTGCAGATAGGGTCACCGCGCTCAACATAGAGCGCGAGAAGGATGCCCATACTAACTCCGAACTCCAGGTGCGCCATTCCAAGCAAGGCGACGAGCTGAAGGCCGCCAAGGACTCGATTGCAGATCTAGAGTTGAAGGTTTCCACGCTGAAGGACTCGCTCGACGCCGTCTGGGACCGGGAAACCAAGCTGAAGGACGAGCTCCGCAAGGAGCGAGGCCTGGTGGAGAGCGCCGCCACTTCAGCCGAGAACTTCCGCCGGACCGTCGAGGTATGGACCGAAGACTTGGTGGCTTCCGCCGCTGCCATCGACAAGGAGCTGATGGCGCTGAGGGTTGAGCATCTCATATACTCTCCGGATCCAAACCTCCCCCACAGCGCCAAGCTCAGCCTTTTCTTCAGAGGGGTCGCACCGGCCCTTGCAAACCTTCAGAAGAAGCTTCCCGCGCAACTGGCCGAGGAGTCACGCCAGCTCTGCACGGGAACCTTGGAGCGCGTCCTAACGAAGATAGTGTACCGCAATCCGGGCATAAATCTCGTCAACGTTCTCCGTAGCTTGCCGACCGACGCGGATATGGAGGCGCTGAAGGCGCAGGTCGCCCACATTATCGCCAAGGTGAATAAGATCTCCAGGGTTGAAGGCGACCGCGTAGATTAGGCCTCTTCCTTTTTATTTCCTTTGTTACTGCGAAGTGTGCCATGGGCACGAACTTATTAGTGATTGCGACAAGTTATCCCTTGTAAGATATTATCTTGTTTTGATCAATCAGTGCAATGTTATCTCCCTTGTCTTAGTCCTTTACTTTGTATGCTTTTCACCCTACGCTTCCAGGGAGCTTGCCGGCAAAGGGTCCTTGCCGCGAGCGCTGAGTGCTGGACTCTGAGCAGCCTGCTGGCCAAGGTCTTACCGGCAAGCAACCTTGCCGCAGCTAGTCGCAACGCACTTAGCTTGCTGAGTGAACTCGAAAACGAAGCAAGGGCACGACACTTGTCGCAGCTCACTTAAGTCGCTGAGCGTACTCGAAAACAAGATAAGGGTGCGGCTAGCCACGGGCAGGTTCCTCTGCGCACAGGTTTTCCATACAAAGTGTGGTTGTTCAAGGAAGATAACTAAAAATTTAAAAAATTTAACTGCTCAAATTCTAGCAACTTAGCTTTCATATATTGCTTGTTTCTCCGGCAAGGGTTTCCCTTTCTTGAACAGCACTTGGCTCCTCTTCCACCTCCTTCCCCCCCGGCAAACTTGTGCGCGAGGAACGTTCCTTCTGCTTAAGAGGAAAAGAGAAAGAAGAGGGAAACAAGTATATGGCCTTTCGGCGTGATAATGCTTACCGGATATGTGTGTTGCACAAGATGCCAAATAATGCACGCAAATAACAAAGAAGAGCATGGAAGAGGCAAATAGCGCAAAACACAAAAGCTTTACTGATGCACGGGGTCTGCGCCCGGCTTTGTACAAAGGGTTACATGCAACAGCGGCAAGGCTTGTACAAAAAGTGGTTGCCGGAGCGGGCCACGGCAACCGCGCCTTATGGGTGAAACTTGCGAAGATGCTCTATGTTCCAGGAGTTGCTCACCGGTAAGCCTTCTTCGGTCTCAAGGCGGACAGCTCCGGGCCTTGTGACTTGTCTCACCCGATAAGGGCCTTCCCACTTCGGCGTCAACTTGTTGGAATTCTTGGCGGACTGAACACGCCGAAGAACAAGGTCGCCTTCCTCGAGACTCCTGGCCTTAACCTTGCGGCTATGATAGCGGCGCAAGGCTTGCTGGTATCGAGCAGCTCGTACAGTAGCCTGGAGACGTTCCTCCACGAGGAGCAATGCATCATCTTGTCGCAGTTGCTCTTGCTCGAGCTCATCATAAGCGAGCACTCGAGGAGATCCGTATACGAGTTCCGTGGGGAGAACTGCTTCTGCTCCATAGACTAGAGCAAAGGGTGTCTGTCCGGTGGCTCGACTTGGTGTCGTTCTGATTGACCAAAGAGCCGCCGGTAGCTCCTCTATCCAGTTTTTTCCTAACTTGCGCAGCCTGTCAAAGGTCCTTGTTTTGAGTCCACGCAGCACTTCAGCATTTGCCCTCTCCGCTTGACCATTGCTCCTCGGGTGAGCAACAGAAGCGAAGCAGACCTTGGCGCCAAGGTCTTGGACGTACTGCATGAAGGTGCGACTAGTGAATTGCGTACCGTTGTCGGTGATGACACTGTTAGGGATCCCGAAACGGCAAACAATTGACCTGAAGAACCTGACTGCTGACTGCGCTGTCACCTTTCTCACCGGTTCCACTTCTGGCCACTTTGTGAACTTGTCGATTGCGACGTACAAGTACTCAAAGCCCCCGACAGCGCGAGGGAAGGGGCCGAGGATATCGAGCCCCCAGACCGAGAAGGGCCAGGACAAAGGAATTGTCTGGAGAGCTTGAGCTGGCTGATGAATTTGTTTGGCATGGAACTGGCACGCTTCACACTTGGTTACTAGTGCAGTTGCATCTTGGAGGGCTTCTTGCCAAAAGAACCCTTGCCGGAACGCCTTTCCGGCAAGTGCCCTTGCGCCAATGTGGTGGCCGCATATGCCTCCATGTATTTCTGCCAACAGCTTCTGTCCATCTTCCCTGGAGATGCATTTCAACCTGACACCATTGAGCCTTCTTCTGTACAGTTCATTGTCCACGAACTGGTACATACTTGACTGCCTGGTTATCTTCTCTATCTCTGCTGGGTCATCGGGAAGTTCTCCAGTTTGCAGAAAACGGACGATCTGCTGCGCCCATGCCGGAGCCCGAGGCTCAACGGCAAGGACTAAAGGCATGAGGGCCGCTGCGGGAACCCCAGCTTCTACGGCAAGGACCTCTGGTTCTGCCGGAGCTGATGGTCCCCCGGCAAGCTCGCCGGGGCGAGGCTTGTCGGGAACGCTTGCTTCAACTGTACAGATCCGAGGATCTGCAGGAGCAATCTGTTCCTCAGCGTTCTGATCGTTGATCTTGGGGACCTTGGCGGCGGTTTCAGGAAGATCCGCCGGCAAGTAGTCGCCGGAGACCAACTTTCTCTTCTTGGACTGCCCAATTGATGGTGTAACGGATGGTTGAGTCAGCTTGAGCAAAAAGGTCCCTGGTTCCACAGGTAACTTCATCGCAGCACACTTTGAAAGGCCATCTGCGATGTCATTCTAAGCTCTTGGAACGTGCTCCATTTGCAGACCTTCAAAGTGTTCTTCAAGCTTCCTCACTTCATCTACATAAGCTTCCATCGAAGGGCTCTGGTAACTCTTGTTAACTTGTCGGACCACCAACTGAGAATCTCCCCGCACAATCAGCTTCCTGATCCCAAGTTCGGCCGCAATCCTGAGGCCGGCAAGCAAGCCTTCATACTCAGCAGTGTTGTTTGTCGCTTACTCCCTGGGAAAGTGCATCTGGATAACATACTTGAGGTGCTCTCCGGTGGGCGCGATGAGTACCACGCCGGCACCGGCGCCTTGCAGCGAGAAGGCACCATCAAAGTACATCGCCCATTCACTTGTCGCTTCTTGTACGGGTACACTTGTCTCTGAAACTTCTTCATCGGGCGTCGGGGTCCATTCAGCTATGAATTCTGCCAAAGCTCGGCTCTGTATGATCGAAGTACTTTCAAACTTGAGTCCAAAGCTCGACAGTTCCAGTGCCCACTCAACGATCCTGCCTGTTGCTTCCGGATTGTGCAATATCCTCTTCAGCGGAAAGCGAGTGACCACTGTTATCTCATGTGCCTGGAAGTAATGGCGCAGCTTTCTCGAGGCCATGAGAAGGCCGAAAAGCAACTTCTGCACCCCGGAGTACCTTGATCTAGCCCCCTGCAAGAGGGAGCTCACGAAATAGACCGGGTGCTGCACCATCTTCTTCCGCACTTCTCCTTGTTCCTGCGCAGAGTTGTCCTTGTCGGGGCCAGAGCTTGTCGGAACAGCCCCCTGCTTGTCGCTGGGTTCGCTTGCCGGTGGTGCAGACTCCTCGTCGGCCTCCCTTTCTGCTACTAACGCAGCACTAACCACCTGGTTGGTTGCCGCTAGGTACAGCAGCAACTTCTCCTGTGGCCTAGGTGCGACAAGTATTGGAGTGGAGGATAGGTACCGTTTCAAGTCTTGCAGCGCTGCCTCCGCTTCCGGAGTCCATTTCATAGGACCTGCCTTCTTCAAGATTTTGAAGAAAGGTAGGGCGCGTTCTGCAGACTTTGAAATGAACCTACTGAGGGCAGCTACACAACCTGCAAGCCTCCTTACTTCCTTGACGCGCTTCGGGGCTTTGATCTGCTCTATGGCTTTTATCTTGTCGGGGTTGGCTTCAATCCCCCTCTGTGACACAAAGAACCCGAGAAGCTTGCCGGAGGGGACTCCAAAGACGCACTTCTCGGGGTTCAACTTAAGCTGGATCTTGCGCAGATTGTCAAATGTCTCTTCCAAATCTTGGATCAGTGTATCCCTGCTCTTGCTCTTCACCACGATATCATCCATGTAAGCCTCTACATTTCTGTGGATCTGTGGCTCAAAAGCAGTATATACTACCCTTGCAAATGTTGAGCCTGCATTCTTCAATCCGAAGGGCATGCGTATGAAGCAATATGTGCCACATGGAGTGATAAATGCAGTCTTCTCTTCATCTTCTTTGGCCATGAAAATCTGGTGGTAGCCTGAATATGCATCAAGAAAAGAGAGCAGCTCGCATCCGGCGGTGGAGTCAACAATCTGGTCAATGCGCGGCAAGGGAAATGGATCCTTGGGACATGCTTTATTCACATCGGTGAAGTCTATACACAGTCTCCATTTCCCGTTGGCCTTACGCACGACAACTGGATTTGCCAACCACGTGGGATGGATCACGCCTCTAACTAGGCCTGCTGCTTCTAGCTTCTTGATCTCTTCGGCAATGAATTCTTGGCGCTCCACGGCTTGCTTTCTGACCTTCTGCTTGACGGGCCGCGCATGAGGACAAACAGCAAGCTTGTGCTAAATTACCTTCCTGGGAACACCGGGGATGTCAGATGGTTGCCATGCAAACACATCGACATTCGCCCGCAGGAAGGCAACGAGCGCGCTTTCCTATTTGCTGTCAAGCGTAGCACTGATGGTGAAGGTACCACCAGTGCCGTCCTCATTGGCGGACACCTTTTTGGTTGCCGGAGGAGCGGCCATCCCTTTCTTGCACTTGCCGGTGGAGCTCGATGGAACGTCCTCGACGGCAGCGCAGCACTCCGAAGAGGTGCGGTTGCCGGAGTGGGCCCCAGAGCACTTGCCGGACTTGGTCTTGGTCTTCTTCCCCCCGGGAGCTTCAGCGGCAAGTGTACTGCTCTCCGCCGCGGCTGCTGCGTCCCGGTATATCTTGTCAGCGCAGATAAGCGCGTCCTTCTTGTCGCCATGGACAGAGATGACGCTTATCGGCCCCGGCATCTTGAGTACGTTGTAGGCGTGGTGGGAAGCTGCCATGAATTTGGCGAGGGCGGGATGGCCGAGTATTCCATTATATGGCAATGGTATATCGGCGACGTCGAATGTGATGCGCTCAGTTCTGAAGTTGAGCTCCCCGCCAAAGGTCACTGGCAAAGTTATCTTCCCCTTGGGCTTGCTCCTCCCCGGGTTTATTCCTTGGAACGAACCGGTCTCCTCGAGCTCGCCATCTGGGATTTGGAGTTTCTTGATCACAGCAGAGGAGATCAAGTTCAGGCCGGCCCCGCCGTCAACCAACAGTTTGGTGACCTTGAGGTTGCGGATAGTTGGTGAGACCAACATCGGCAAGCACCCGACCGCTGTGGTGCGGTCAGGGTGATCCTCAAGATCAAAAATGATGGGCGTGCTGGACCATTTGAGGAGCCTGCGCGACCCCACGGGCGGCTCTGCTGCATTTACTTCCCGCACCAACTGCTTGAGTTGGCGGTGGGAAGTATGCAGAGAGGCGCCACCGTCGACGCACAGGACTTCCGTGGCCTTCTGGAACTCCTGCTCGCTGTTATCTTCATCCTCCATGTCATCGTCGTCGTCTTCTTCATCCTTGTCGCGGCCCCGGGGAGGTCGGTCACCTTGCCGCTGCTTGGCCTTGCCGCGGCGTCCTCCCCGGCCATTGAACGGCCGCTTCTTGCTTGGCTCTCCTCCGCCACCTTGGGCCTTCTCCTTGTCGCGCCGCTCGTACTCAGCTTTCTGCTGCTCGACGAGATACTCGACGCGTTTGCAGTTGGAGAGGTCGTGGCCCTTGGTGCGGTGGATTTTGCAGTATTGCTTGTCGAAGCCGTCCTGCTTGTCGGCTGCCGCTACAGGGGCAGGCTCCTTGCCGGAGCCGCCAGCCTGCGTTTGCTTGGCGGGAGCCTCCTTGCCGGACTTCTCGGCGGCAAGCACTTCCTTCTTGTTCTTTCTTCTGTTGTTCCGCCGCCGGCTCTTCTTTGCCGGGGCGGCGTCGTCGCTGTCGCTTCCTCCTGCGCCAGCATCCTCTCCGGGGAGTTTCCTCCCCTCTTCGGCGCGTGCGCACTTATCAGCTAGAGCATAGAGCTCGCTGACATCCCGTATCTTGGTCATGGCCATCTCCTCACGCATGCGGCGGTTACGTACGTTCTGGTGAAACGCACTGATAACCGCAGCAGGGTGGACGTCGGGGATGTTGTGCTGTACGCGGCTAAAGCGCTGGATGTACTTGCGCAGAGGTTCTCCTTCCTTCTGGGCCAGAATGTGGAGATCACTCTCTTGGCCGTGGGGTTTGTGGCCGCCCGTGAAGGCGCCAACAAACTGGTGGCAAAGATCTGCCCAAGAAGAAATGGAGCCTTCCGGCAAGTGCATAAGCCAAGAACGAACGTTCGGCTTAAGCACCAGCGGGAAGTAGTTTGCCAGTATCTTCTCGTCGCGCCCCCCGGCAGCTTGCACCGCAATGGTGTAGATGCTGAGAAACTCCGAGGGGTGCGTCTTGCCGTCGTACTTCTCCGGTACGTCGGGCTTGAAGTTCTTCATGCTGGGCCACTGGACGCGCCGCAGCTCACGGGTAAACGCAGGGCAACCTGCCGCGTACAGCAAGTCGCCTGGTTCACCGGGCGCGTGCGTATCGACAGCGTTCCCAGCTCGTTGATCTGATTGTCGCCGAGCTTCTCGGCGGCGCTCGATCGTCGTTCGAGCGTCTTCTTGTCGCCGGTCGTCAAGGACCTGGCGCTGGTCTCGACGAGCCCGCGGATCCGACGACGCCGTGGAGTCGTCGTCGACGTTGATCCGGCGGGGCGGCGTCTTCTGCTTCCGCGGCGGGGAGTGCACCGTAGTTGCACCCCCGGCGGTCTTGTCGCCGTCGGCCTTCGTCTTCTCGACTTGCCGTGGCCGTGAGGTCGCTGGCTGCTGCGGAGAGTCGTTGTTGGCGAAGGCGATCAGGCTCTCGATAGTGGCCCTCCAGTCTTCGGCCTTGTCTGCCGCTGGAGGGAAGTCGAGGAGCAGTTGCGCTCTTGCGAGCGCTTCTGCTGGAGAGGAGGGGAGCGGGGGCGAGCAGTGCGAGGAGCGGGATATGCTCGGACTCCTAACGGGGTTAGAAGGAGCAGGGTCCCGCCCCGGCGACCGCGCTTTGCTCGTGCCAGGACGATGGCCCGGAGCATCCCGCGAGCCTCCGGTTTGCCCTTGGCCCAGCAAGCGGATGCCACCTCCTGTGCCATGGCGCTGCTGGGTCGTTGTTTGCTGAGATGGACGTGGTGCATCCACGGAGACCGAGGCTCGGTCATCCGTCTTGTCCTTGGATTTGGTGGCGCCGCGAGTCTCCTCGCCGGCGACCACCCTTCCGACGGCGTCTCCTCCACCCACCGTTGGCTCCGGTGGCGGCGGATGAGACGCGGACGGGCCTGCGACCTCCGAAACCTTCTTCTTCGGGGCCATGTTGCTGTTGCTGATGAGGTTGCTGATGAAGCTGGAGAGGTTGATGAAGAATGCGCCCGCGTGAACGCCGGATCAGGTTCGCACAACCTCGACGCCCCCTACCTGGCGCGCCAAAGATGTCGGGGGAAACTGTCCACCACGAGCACCTATGGGACCGGAGCCCCTTGTTCGTGCGGTAAGGGAGCGGAGGGAGCACGAAGAGCAGATCGTGGAGAGCACGCGGGCAGTTTACCCAGGTTCGGGCCGCGACGGACGCGTAAAACCCTACTCCTGCTTAGTTTGTTATTGAGTGTTGGAGCTCGGGAGCTTGAAGAACTAGCTACACCGAGCGAATGAGCGATCTAGGTTCCGAACCCCTTCTACGTTGTGCATGGGCCTCCTTTTATAGCTCAAGGGGTCACCGACAGGTGTCAACGTAGGAGAAAGGGTAAAAATGTAATAGTGGTGGTAGTTGTAACAGTGCGGGAACAGTGGAGCAACAGTGGATGAACAGTGGTCACCACCTACTTTGACAGTGGGGGACAAGAGCATTTAATGCCCGTCGCCGTCGACCCCAAAAGCGCCCGCCCTTGCGTCTCCGTTTGCCACGGCGATGGCTTTATCACCGTGGAGTGCCACCGTGTCCCCCAGGCTGCACAGCCATCCGCCACGCGTCCCTAGAGTGGCCCCAGGGGCGACGCGTGGCTCGATGAGCTGGAGCGCGGGCACGCAGCGCAACTCTCCCCGTCAAGCACCTTGCCGGGGCCTTGACCTTGCCGGGCCCGGAAGCTTGTCGGGCTCTGAAGCTTGTCGCTCCCCGGGCCCTGCCGGGGCGCATGCTGCGCCGAGGCATGTCTTCTGAAATGTGATCTTCTAGTCCTCCTGGCAAGCTCCCCTTGCCAGGGTCTTGTGTTAGTGAGGTATTCTTGAGCTTGGGACGGCCTTCCCGGCGAGCTCCACTTGCCGGGGCCTCGATCTTCTGTCTTGTATACTTTGTTTTTGAATGGCTTTATATGGAGCAGAAAGGTCTCCGGCAAGCACGTGGTGAGCCCTGCCGCGGGAAGCTGCTACTGCCCGTGCACAAGTTGGGGTACTGAGGTACCCCTACCTTAGTACACCGACAGGTTTGAACCTATTTGAATCAAGGATTCAAATTGAAGTTCAAACTATTATTTAAATAAGTGCATTATCATGTTTTTGATATATACAGCAAGTTAACTTGTTCAAACATGCATGAAACCAGTGCCAATAGATAGATTGGATTTTTCTGATCATTTTTCATATATAAATCTTTTCCATCTGAGCTATGGTTGAATATATATGATTTTTAGAAGTTTTGGGTATTTTCTAGAATTTCCTGAATTATTTTAAATCTAAAAATCCCAGAAAAACCTTTACTGCGTCAGCATGACATCATGCTGACGTCAGTCAGTCAACAGGGCCAGTCCAGGTCAAACCTGACTGGTGGGTCCCTCATGTCAGTGTCTCAGGAGCTAATTCCGGTCATAACCAGGGTTGACTGGGTTTGACTAACAGCGAGGGCCCACTGTCAGTGACTGTGGTGACTAAACTAATTACTGTTAACTCCTAATCATCGAGCCACGTCAGCCCGCCGGAGTTTGGCCGGCGGCGACCATTTCGCACGGCGGTGACTCGTCGGAATCCCTATTCCGGCATCCATTTGCCGCGCGGATGGGCTCGCTGTGCTCCTGGTGAAGTACCGCATCCAGCGGTGCCACTGGTTGGACGAGGGGTCGCCGGAGTCGACGGCGACGAGCTCGTCCGCGGCGGTGCTCGCACGGGGTTGGTCGGGATGGTGTTGTAGTGCACGGGATGAGGAGCTGAAGCTCGCTCTAGCTTGCTGGTGACCTACTGAAGCTAACGGCGTGCTCGGCCGCGAGATACGGTGCCTATGGCCACGGCGGTGAGTTGGCCTGCGGCGGTGATCGTCGGTCTGCAAAGGGGGCGGCGGCTACAAGGCCTAAACGAGCCCGTGGAGAGGGGGGTTCGAAGCGTGAGCTCACAGCGGTCGCAGAGGGCGTCGAAGTGAGCTCGGGGACGGTCGGACGACGGCGTACGGGCGGCGGCGATCTCCGGTGCCGGAGGTTGAAGACGACGGCGAGGAGGACGTTGCTGAGCTCCTGGCGTCGTGTGCGTCGGTGGGGAGCTTCGGGGCGATGAGGCGGAGCTAGTGGTGCTTCGGGGAGGCGAGGAGGTGGCGTAGAGCGCGGTGTCAGCGGTCGTCGGCGACGAGCTCGCTTGGGGGAGCTCGGCGGAGGGGAGAGAGGAGGGGAGAGACACGGGAGAGAGGGGAAAACGGTCGGGGTGGCTCCGTGGCGTCGTTCTGGCCCGTCCAGAAGGCCGAGGGGCCAGCCAGGCAGGCAGGAGGTGGCCGGCGCATCGGCGGCGCTCGCCACCGAGCTGCTTCGTGCGCTGGCGCGACGAAGAAGACGGTGGTGCCCCTGGTGGGCTGGGCCGGCTGGGCTAGCAGGTAAGTGGGCTCAGGTAAGTACTCTTCCTATTTTTCTTTTCCTATTTTCTTTTTGTTTTATTTCTTTTGCAACTTTGTTCATTTAATAAAAATGCCTAAACATTTTTATAACTCATGACACTTGTCATACCTACTGTATATAATATGAACAGTAGGAAACATTATAGTTCATGATTATTTGAGCATTTAAAATATTTTGTAGCATTTAAATGTCCAAATTCAAATACCATATGATTTAACCCAAAGCCCTAGATTGTCCTAGAAAATTGTGCACCATTTTTGGCAGAGGTTTAAGACCAAGGCAGAAATGATGAACATTTTGAAGGGCATTTTGGGTACATTGGAAAATATTTTAACAAACCCTAGTTGTTAGGGGAGGGGTGCTGGGGTTTCTGTTAATCCCATTTCAAGTTTCTTTCAAAGTAAATATGATGCACACTCTAGTCAGGTCCTAATGCAAGTGCTAGCTAGGGATGTGACAACTCACCCCCACTTAAAAGAATCGCGTCCCGAGATTCGGGTTCCTCCGGAAAGAGGGTGGGGTACTCAAGTCGAAGACGATCCTCCCTTTCCCAAGTAGCTTCACTCTCGGAATGATGTGACCATTGAACCTTGAGAAACTTGATATTGTGGCGTCGAGTGGTGCGCTCAATTTGATCAAGAATACGAACGGGGTATTCTCGATATGTGATATTGTCTTGGAGATCAAGCGTTTCGTGGTCCACTCCGCGGATAGGATCCGAGAAGCAACGCCTGAGTTGAGAAACGTGGAAAACATCATGAACTCTGGAGAGGTGCGGAGGTAGTTCCAATTGGTAGGCAACTTCTCCTCGTTTGGCAAGAATGCGAAAAGGACCGATGTAACGAGGGGCCAATTTGCCTTTGATACCGAATCGATGGGTTCCCTTAAGAGGAGTAACCCGAAGGTAAGCCTTATCGCCGACTTCAAAAGTCACAGTCTTATGATGACTATCATATTGGCTCTTTTGGCGAGACTGGGCTGTTTTCAATCTCTCACGAACGATGCGAACTTGTTCTTCTGCTTCCTGAATCATATCCGGGCCAAAGAATTGTCTTTCCCCGGTCTCTGACTAGTTGAGAGGTGTTCGACACCTTCGTCCATATAGAACTTCGAAGGGGGCTTTACCCAGGCTGGCTTGATAACTATTGTTATAAGCGAATTCGGCAAATGGAAGACACTTTTCCCATTCCATACCGAAAGAAATGACAGAGGCTCGAAGCATGTCTTCCAGAATTTGATTGACTCATTCCACTTGACCACTTGATTGCGGATGGAAGGCAGTACTGAAAGAGAGATGAGTTCCCATAGCATTCTGGAAACTTTCCCAAAATCGTGAGGTGAAAAGACTCCCATGTTCTGAGTTAATCTCCAACGGTACACCATGAAGTGATACTATTCGAGAGATATATAAGTCTGCTAGCTGGCTAGCGGTAATACTCTCCCGAACAGGCAGGAAATGAGCTACTTTAGAGAGGCGGTCGATAACGACGAAGATAGCATTATTCCCTTTCCTGGACCTGGGAAACCCGGTAATGAAATCCATACCGACTTCATCCCATTTCCATTCAGGAATAGCTAAAGGTTGAAGGGTGCCAGCAGGCCGTTGATGCTCTGCTTTGACTCGACGGCAAACGTCGCAGTTAGCAATGAATTGAGCGATTTCTCTCTTCATCCTAGTCCACCAGAATCTTTGACGTAGGTCTTGATACATTTTGGTACTACCGGGATGAATCGTGAGAGGAGATTCATGAGCCTCCTTGAGGATCCAACGTCTTAGGTTTCGCACTTTAGGAACCACTTAGCGGTTGCTAAAGAATACGACTCCTTGATCATCAATTGAGAAACATCCTGCAACTCCTTTCTTGATGTTCCTCTTAATACGGGAAATTTCGGGATCAACCTTCTGTGCTTTGATGACCTGATCCAAAAGGGTAGGTTTTGCCACCAAGGTGGAAAGGAATCCTCGAGGAACAATGTGAAGGTTAAGCTTACGAAATTCCTCGTGGAGAAGTGGCTGACTTTGTTGTAACATTAAATTGTTACAATATGACTTACGACTTAGTGCATCAGCCATGACATTGGCCTTTCCTGGAGTGTAAGTGATTCCTAAGTCGTAGTCGGTGAGCAACTCAACCCAACGTCTTTGCCTAAGATTTAGATCCGGTTGGGTGAAGATATACTTTAAACTTTGGTGATCAGTGAAGATTTCACAGCGATTACCAAGAAGGTAATGTCGCCATGTTTTGAGTGCATGGACTACAACTACAAGCTCTAAATCATGAGTAGGATAGTTATCCTCATGTGGACGCAACTGTCGGGATGCGTATGCAATCACTTGACAATCTTGCATAAGAATGCAACCTAGTCCTTGTCGCGAGGCGTCGCAATAGATTATAAAATCCTTGGAAAAGTATGGTGGTACCAGTACAGGTGCAGATGTCAGGCGTCTTTTCAGTTCCTGAAAACTGGACTCGCACTGTGGGGTCCACTCAAACTTTTTATCTTTCTTGAGGAGTTCGGTTAGAGGTTTAGCAACCTTGGAGAAGTTCTCAACGAAACGTCGGCAATAGCTCGCTAAGCCAAGAAAACTCCTAACTTGCTTGACCGATTCAGGGGGAGTCCAATCAAGGACGGCTTGAACTCGCTCGGGATTGACAGCAATACCCTTGCCAGAGATCACATGACCTAGATAGGTTACTTCTGGCAAACCAAAATTCACATTTAGAGAATTTGGCATAAAGGCGGTGCTCTCGAAGTTTCGTAATTACCAGCCTTAAATGCTCGACATGATCTTCCTTGTTCTTGGAGAAAATGAGTATATCATCGAGGTATACCACGACGAATTTATCCAAATACTCCATGAATATAGAATTCATTAACCGATAAAAGGTAGCTGGGGCATTGGTTAATCCGAAGGACATGACGGTGTACTCATATTGGCCATAACGAGTAACGAAAGCCGTTTTAGGAATGTCCCCGTTCTTGATTTTGATTTGATGGTAGCCCAACCTCAAATCCATCTTAGAGAAGACTGAGGATCCGACGAGCTGATCATACAGGTCGTTGATCCTGGGAAGCGGATACTTATTCTTTATGGTGACCAGATTGACAGGTCGGTAATCTACAACCATCCGCTCCGTTGCATCCTTCTTCTTGACGAATAGGACGGGGCAAGCCCAAGGGGAAGAACTAGGACGGATGAAACCTTTCTGCAAGGACTCATCGAGTTGTTTCTTTAGCTCAGCTAATTCTAGTGGTGCCATATTATAAGGTCTCCTAGAGATTGGGAAGTTCCAGGAATAAGATCTATCACAAACTCGACATCTCTGTCAGGTGGAACTCCTGGCAGTTCTTCTGGAAAAACATCCGAAAAGTCACAGACTACCGGGATATCTTCAAGTTCTGGTAGAGGGCTGGCATAAAGAGAGTAGAGCTGACGTTCAGCCATTCGGGTCAAGACATTGACTATCTTGCCGGATGGATGTGTAAGTTGAACGGTCCTAGTAAAGCAATCAATCTTGGCATAATGAGTTGTCATCCAATCCATACCCAAGATGATGTTTATGTCCGAGGACTTGAGAGCGATTAAAGATGCAAGGAAAACAAGTCTATCGACAAGGATTTCATTTCCATGGCTTACCCTAGAGGTTTGCCACTTTGAACCAGGAGTTTGAATAACCATGGAAGTAGGCATGTCACAAAAAGTCATGTTGTGCAATCGAGCATAGCTCTCAGATATGAATGAATGGGATGCTCCAGTATCGAAAAGAACAGATGCCGGATGGCAGTTTACGAGAAGCGTACCAAGGACGACGTTAGGATCCTCATAAGCTTCTTCGGCAGAAACATAGTTGACATGACCACGTGCAGTGGGGATTGGCTTGACATAGTTCACCTTGCCGGTCGGCTTGCCACGGCCAACGGGTTTTCCTGGCTGATTCTGGGGGCAATCACGCATGTAGTGTCCCGTTTCTCCACACGTGAAACATGTCACAGTGGTGGTGCGTGGAGCAAAGTTGGAGGGTGGACCTCCATAGGTCTTAGCAGGTGCAAACTGTTGAGTTGGATGAAGCGCCTCATAGGATGGCCTCGGTGTATACTTGGGTGGCAGAGCAGTGTTGGGAACCCACACACGGCGCTTGTGAGAGCCAGAGCCGGATGAGGAACCAAGGTCTCGAGTATGCTTGCGGGTGGCCTCGAAGTCGGTCTGGCCTGTCTCAGCACTGATAGCCTTGTTAACCAACTTCTGGAAGGAGGTGCACTCGTGCAGACGTAGATCTCGACGAAGTTCAGGGCGGAGTCCCTTGCGGAACCTCGCCTGTTTCTTGGCATTGGTGGATACTTCTTCGGGTGCATAGCGTGCCAGATTACCAAACTCACGACTGTAGCCATCTGTCGGTGTACTAAGGTAGGGGTACCTCAGTACCCCAACTTGTGCACGGGCAGTAGCAGCTTCCCGCGGCAGGGCCTACCACGCGCTCGCCGGAGACCTTCCTGCTCCATATAAAACCATTCAAAAACAAAGTATACAAGACAGAAGATCGAGACCCCGGCAAGTGGAGCTTGCCGGGAAGGCCGTTCCAGGCTCAAGATTACATCACTCACGCAAGGCCCTGGCAAGAGGAGTTTGCCAGGAAGACTAGAAGATTATATTACAGAAGACATGCCTCGGCGCTATACGCGCCCCGGCAGGGCCCGGGGAGCGACAAGCTTCAGAGCCCGACAAGCTCCCGGGCCCGGCAAGGTCAAGACCCCGGCAAGGTGCTTGCCGGGGAGAGTTGCACTGCGTGCCCGCGCTCCAGCTCATCGGTCCACGCGTCGCCCTGAGGCCTCTCCTGGGACGCGTGGCGGACGGCTGTGCAGCCTGGGGGACACGGTGGCACTCCACGGTGGTAAAGCCATCGCCGTGGCAAACGGAGACGCAAGAGCGGGCGCTTTTGGGGTCGACGGCGACGGGCATTAAATGCTCTTGTCCCCCACTGTCAAAGTAGGTAGCGACCACTGTTCATCCACTGTAGCTCCACTATTCCCGCACTATTACAACTGCCACCTCTTTTACATTTTTGCCCTTTCTCCTACGTTGACACCTGTCGGTGACCCCTTGCACTATAAAAGGAGGCCCATGCACAACGTAGAAAGGGTTCGGAACCTAGATCGCTCATACGCTCGGTGTAGCTAGTTCTTCAAGCTCCCGAGCTCTCCAACTCAATACAATCAAGCAGGAGTAGGGTTTTACGCGTCCATCGCGGCCCGAACCTGGGTAAACTGCCTGCGTGATCTCCACGATCTGCTCTTCGTGCTCCCTCCGCCCTCTTACCGCACAAGCAAGGGGCTCCGGTCCCATAGGTGTTCGTGGCGGACAGTTTCCCCCGACATCTTTGGCGCGCCAGGTAGGGGGGCGTCGAGGTTGTGCGAACCTGATCCGGCGGTCACGCGGGCGCATTCTTCATCAACCTCTCCAGCTTCATCAGCAACTTCATCAACAACCGCGCCATGGCCCCGAAGAAGAAGGCTTCGGAGGTCGCAGGCCCGTCTGCGTCTCATCCGCCACCACCAGAGCCAACGGTGGGCGGGGGAGACGCCGTCGGAAGGGTGGTCGCCGGCGAAGACACTCGCGGCGCCACCAAATCCAAGGACAGGACGGACGACCGAGCCTCGGTCTCCGTGGACGCGCCGCGTCCGTCTCAGCAAACGACAACCCAGCAGCGCCATGCCACAGGAGGTGGCATCCGCCTGCTGGGCCAAGGGCAAACCGGAGGTTCGCGGGACGCTCCGGGCCATCGTCCCGGCACGAGCAAGGCGCGGTCGCCGGGGCGGGACCCTGCTCCTTCTAACGCTGTTAGGAGTCCGAGCATATCCCGCTCCTCGCACCGCTCGCCCCCGCTCCCCTCCACTCCAGCGGAAGCGCTCGCAAGGGCGCAACTGCTCCTCGACTTCCCTCCAGCGGCAGACAAGGCCGAAGACTGGAGGGCCACCATCCAGAGCCTGATCGCCTTCGCCAACAACGACTCCCCACAGCAGCCGGCGACCTCGCGGCCGCAGCAAGTCGAGAAGACGAAGGCCGACGGCGACAAGACCGCCGGGGGTGCAACCACCGTGCACTCCCCGCCGCGGAAGCAGAAGACGCCGCCCCGTCGGAACAACGCCGACGACAGCTCCACGGCATCGTCGGATCCGCGGGCTCGTCGGGACCAGCGCCAGGTCCTTGACGACCGGCGACAAGAAGACGCTCGAACAACAATCGAGCGCCGCCAAGAAGCTCGGCGACAATCAGACCAGAGAGCTGGGAACGCTGTCGACGCGCGCGCGCCCGGTGAACCAGGCGACTTGCCGTACGCGGCAAGTTGCTCCGCGTTTACCCGCGAGCTGCGGCGCGTCTAGTGGCCCAGCATGAAGAACTTCAAGCCCGACGTACCGGAGAAGTACGACGGCAAGACGCACCCCTCGGAATTCCTCAGCATTTACACCATCGCGGTGCAGGCTGCCGGGGGGCGCGACGAGAAGATTTTGGCGAACTACTTCCCGCTCGTGCTAAAGGCGAACGTTCGTTCCTGGCTTATGCACTTGCCGGAAGGTTCCATTTCTTCTTGGGCAGACCTTTGCCACCAGTTTGTTGGCGCCTTCACGGGCGGCCACAAACCCCACGGCCAGGAGAGCGATCTCCACATTCTGGCCAAGAAGGAAGGAGAATCCCTGCGCAAGTATATCCAACGCTTCAGTCGCGTGCAGCACAACATCCCCGACGTCCACCCTGCCGCGGTTATCAGCGTGTTCCACCAGAACGTGCGTAACCGCCGCATGCGTGAGGAGATGGCCATGACCAAGATACGGGATGTCAGCGAGCTTTATGCTCTGGCTGACAAGTGCGCACGCGCAGAAGAGGGGAGGAGACTCCCCGGGGAGGATGCTGGCGCAGGAGGAAGCGACAGCGACGACGCCGCCCCGGCAAAGAAGAGCCGGCGGCGGAACAACAGGAGGAAGAACAAGAAGGAAGTGCTTGCCGTCGAGAAGTCCGGCAAGGAGGCTCCCGCCAAGCAAACACAGGCTGGCGGCTCCGGCAAGGAGCCTGCCCCTGTAGCGGCAGGCGACAAGCAGGACGGCTCCGACAAGCAATAATGCAAAATCCACCGCACCAAGGGCCACGACCTCTCCAACTGCAAACGCGTCGAGTACCTCGTCGAACAGCAGAAAGCTGAGTACGAGAGGCGCGACAAGGAGAAGGCCCAAGGTGGTGGTGGGGAACCAAGCAAGAAGCGGCCATTCAATGGCCGGGGAGGACGCCGCGGCAAGGCAAAGCAGCGGCAAGGTGACCGACCTCCCCGGGGCCGCGACAAGGATGAAGAAGATGACGACGAAGACATGGAGGATGAGGATAACAGCGAGCAGGAGTTCCAGAAGGCCACGGAGGTCCTGTGCGTCGACGGTGGCACCTCTCTGCACACCTCCCACCGCCAGCTCAAGCAGTGGGTGCGCAAGGTGAATGCAGCAGAGCCGCCCGTGGAGTCGCGCAGGCTCCTCAAATGGTCCAGCACGCCCATCATTTTTGATCTTGAGGATCACCCTGACCGCACCACTGCGGTCGGGTGCTTGCCGATGCTGGTCTCACCCACCATCCGCAACCTCAAGGTCACCAAAATGTTGGTTGACGGCGGGGCCGGGCTGAACTTGATCTCCTCTGCTGTGATCAAGAAACTCCAAATCCCAGATGGCGAGCTCGAAGAGACCGGCTCTTTCCAAGGAATCAATCCGGGAAGGAGCAAGCCCAAGGGGAAGATAACTCTGCCGGTGACCTTTGGCGGGGAGCTCAACTTCAGGACAGAACGCATCACATTCGACGTCGCCGATATCCCATTGCCATACAATGGGATACTCGGCCGTCCCGCCCTCGCCAAGTTCATGGCGGCCTCTCACTACGCCTACAACGTACTCAAGATGCCAGGGCCGATAAGCGTCATCACCATCCATGGCGACAAGAAGGATGCGCTTGTCTGCGCCGACAAGATCTACCGGGATGCAGCAGCTGCGGCAGAGAAGGACACACTTGCCGCTGAAGCTCCCGGGGGGAAGAAGACGAAGACCAAGTCCGGCAAGTGCTCTGGGGCCCACTCCGGCAACCGCACCTCTTCGGAGTGCTGCGCTGCCGTCGAGGACGTTCCATCGAGCTCCACCGGCAAGTGTAAGAAGAGGATGGCCGCTCCTCCGGCAACCAAGAAGGTGTCCGCCAAGGAGGACGGCACTGGTGGTACCTTCACCATCAGTGCCACGCTTGACAGCAAATAGGAAAGCGCGCTCGTTGCCTTCCTGCGGGCGAATGTCGATGTGTTTGCATGGCAGCCATCTGACATCCCCGGTGTTCCCAGGAAGGTAATTGAGCACAAGCTTGCTGTTTGTCCTCATGCGCGGCCCGTCAAGCAGAAAGTGAGGAAGCAAGCCGTGGAGCGCCAAGAATTCATTGCTGAAGAAATCAAGAAGCTAGAGGCAGCAGGCCTAGTTAGAGGTGTGATCCATCCGACGTGGTTAGCGAACCCAGTCGTCGTGCGCAAGGCCAATGGGAAATGGAGACTGTGTATAGACTTCACCGATGTGAATAAAGCATGTCCCAAGGATCCATTCCCTTTGCTGCGCATTGACCAGATTGTTGACTCCACTGCCGGATGTGAGCTACTCTCTTTTCTTGATGCATATTCAGGCTACCATCAGATTTTTATGGCCAAAGAAGATGAAGAGAAGACCGCATTTATCACTCCATGTGGCAGTTATTGCTTCATACGCATGCCATTTGGACTGAAGGTTGCAGGATCAACATTTGCAAGGGTAGTGCACACTGCTTTCGAGCCACAGATCCACAGAAATGTAGAGGCTTACATGGATGACATCGTGGTGAAGAGTAAGAGCAAGGATACCCTGGTCCAAGATTTGGAAGAGACGTTTCAGAACCTGCGTAAGATACAGCTTAAGTTGAACCCCGAAAAGTGCGTCTTTGGAGTCCCCTCCGGCAAGCTTCTCGGGTTCTTTGTGTCACAGAGGGGGATTGAAGCTAACCCCGACAAGATTAAAGCCATTGAGCAGATCGAGGCCCCGAAGCGCGTCAAGGATGTCAGAAGGCTTGCAGGTTGTGTGGCTGCCCTCAGTAGGTTCATTTCGAAGTCTGCAGAACGCGCCCTACCTTTCTTCAAAATCTTGAAGAAGGCAGGTCCCATGAAGTGGACTCCGGAAGCGGAGGCAGCGCTGCAAGATTTGAAACGGTACCTATCCTCTACTCCAACACTTGTCGCACCTAGACCACAGGAAAAGTTGCTGCTATACCTAGCGGCAACCAACCAGGTGGTTAGTGATGCGTTAGTAGCGGAGAGGGAGGCCGACGAGGAGTCTGCACCACCGGCAAGCGAATTCAGCGACAAGCAGGGGGCTGCTCCGACAAGCTCTGGCCCCGACAAGGATAACTCTGCGCAGGAACAGGAAGAAGTGCGGAAGAAGATGGTGCAGCGCCCGGTGTATTTTGTGAGTTCCCTCTTACAGGGGGCTAGATCAAGATACTCCGGGGTGCAGAAGTTGCTTTTCGGCCTTCTCATGGCCTCGAGAAAGCTGCGCCATTACTTCCAGGCACATGAGATAACAGTGGTCACTCGCTTTCCGCTGAAGAGGATATTACACAATCCAGAAGCAACAGGCAGGATCGTTGAGTGGGCACTGGAGCTGTCAAGCTTTGGACTCAAGTTTGAAAGTACCTCAACCATACAGAGTCGAGCTTTGGCAGAATTCATAGCTGAGTGGACCCCGACGCCCGATGAAGATGTCCAAGAAACAAGTGCACCCGTGCAAGAAGTGACAAATGAATGGGTAATGTATTTTGATGGTGCCTTCTCGCTGCAAGGCGCCGGTGCTGGCGTGGTACTCATCGCGCCCACCGGAGAGCACCTTAAGTATGTTATCCAGATGCACTTTCCCAGGGAGCAAGCGACAAACAACACTGCTGAATATGAAGGTTTGCTCGCCGGCCTCAGGATTGCGGCCGAACTTGGGATCAGAAAACTAATTGTGCGGGGAGATTCTCAGTTGGTGGTCCGGCAAGTTAACAAGAGTTACCAGAGCCCTTTGATGGAAGCTTATGTAGATGAAGTGAGGAAGCTTGAAGAGCACTTTGAAGGTCTGCAGATGGAGCATGTCCCGAGAGCTCAGAATGACATTGCAGATGGCCTTTCAAAGTGTGCTTCGATGAAGTTACCTATGGAACCAGGGACCTTCTTGCTCAAGCTGACTCAACCATCCGTTACACCATCAATTGGGTAGTCCAAGAAGAGAAAGTTGGTCTCCGGCGACTACCTGCCGGCGGATCTTCCTGAAACCGCCGCCAAGGTCCCCAAGATCAACGACCAGAATGCTGAGGAACAGTCTGCTCCTGCAGATCCGAGGATCTGTGCAGTTGAAGCAAGTGTTCCCGACAAGCCTCGCCCCGGCGAGCTTGCCGGGGGACCATCAGCTCCGACGGAACCAGAGGTTCTTGCCGTAGAAGCTGAGGTCCCCGCAGCGGCCCTCATGCCTTTATTCCTTGCCGTTGAGCCTCGAGCTCCGGCATGGGCGCGGCAGATCGTCCGTTTTCTACAAACTGGAGAACTTCCCGACGACCCAGAAGAAATAGAGAAGATAACCAGGCAGTCAAGTATGTACCAGTTCGTGGATAACGAGCTGTACAGAAGAAGGCTCAATGGAGTCAGGTTGAAGTGCATCTCCAGGGAAGATGGACAGAAGCTGTTGGCAGAAATACACGGAGGCATATGCGGCCACCACATTGGCGCAAGGGCGCTTGCCGGAAAAGCTTTCCGGCAAGGGTTCTTCTGGCAAGAAGCCCTCCAAGATGCAACTGCACTAGTAACCAAGTGTGAAGCGTGCCAGTTCCATGCAAAGCAGATCCATCAGCCAGCTCAAGCTCTCCAAACAATTCCTTTGTCCTGGCCCTTCTCGGTCTGGGGGCTCGATATCCTCGGCCCCTTCCCCCGAGCCGTCGGGGGCTTTGAGTACTTGTACGTTGCAATCGACAAGTTCACAAAATGGCCAGAAGTGGAACCAGTGAGAAAGGTGACAGCACAGTCAGCGGTCAGGTTCTTCAGGTCAATTGTTTGCCGTTTCGGAATCCCCAACAGGATCATCAACGACAACGGTACACAATTTACTAGTCGCACCTTCATGCAGTACGTCCAAGACCTTGGCGCCAAGGTCTGTTTCGCTTCTGTTGCTCACCCGAGGAGCAACGGTCAAGCGGAGAGGGTCAATGCTGAAGTGCTGCGCGGACTCAAGACAAGAACCTTTGACAGGCTGCGCAAGTGCGGAAGAAACTGGATAGAGGAGCTACCGGCGGCTCTTTGGTCAATCAGAACGACACCAAGTCGAGCTACCGGACAGACACCCTTTGCTCTAGTCTATGGAGCAGAGGCAGTTCTCCCCACGGAACTCGTATACGGATCTCCTCGAGTGCTCGCTTATGATGAGCTCGAGCAAGAGCAACTGCGGCAAGATGATGCATTGCTCCTCGAGGAGGGACGTCTCCAGGCTGCTGTACGAGCTGCTCGGTACCAGCAAGCCTTGCGTCGCTACCATAGCCGCAAGGTCAAGGCCAGGAGTCTCGAGGAAGGCGACCTTGTTCTTCGGCGTGTTCAGTCCGCCAAGAATTCCAACAAGTTGACGCCGAAGTGGGAAGGCCCTTATCGGGTGAGACAAGTCACGAGGCCCGGCGCTGTCCGCCTTGAGACCGAAGAAGGCTTACCGGTGAGCAACTCCTGGAACATAGAGCATCTTCGCAAGTTTCACCCATAAGGCGCGGTTGCCGTGATCCGTTCCGGCAACCACCTTTTGTACAAGCTTTGCCGCTGTTGCATGTAACCCTTTGTACAAAGCCGGGCGCAGACCCCGTGCATCAGTAAAGTTTTTGTGTTTTGCGCTATTTGCCTTTTACATGCTTTTCTCTGCTATTTGCATGTGTTATTTGGCATCTTGTGCAACATACATATCCGGTAAGCATTAGCACGCCGAAAGGCCATATACTTGTCTCCCTCTTCTTTTTCCTTGCCTCTTAAGCAGAAGGAACGTTCCTCGCGCACAAGTTTGCCAGGGGGGGGGGAAGGAGATGGAAGGGGAACCAAGTGCTGTTCAAGAAAGAGAAGCCTTACCAAGAAGCAAACAATATATAAAAGCTAAGTTATTAGAATTTGAGCAGTTCAATTTTTTTATTTTTTAGCTGTCTTCCTTGAACAATCACACTTTGTATGGAAAACCTGTGCGCGGAGGAACCTACTCGTAGCTAGCCGCACCCTTATCTTGTTTTCGAGTACGCTCAACGACTCAAGTGAGCTGCGACAAGTGTCACGCCCTTGGTTCGTTTTCGAGTTCACTCAATAAGACTGAGTGCGTCGCGACTAGCCGCGGCAAGGTTGCTTGCCGGTGAGACCTTGGCCAGCAGGCTGCTCAGAGTCCAGCACTCAGCGCTCGTGGCAAAGGACCCTTGCCGGCAAGCTCCCTGGAAGCGTAGGGTGAAAAATATACAAAGTAGATGACCAAGACAAGGAAGATAACATTGCACTGATTGATTAAAATAAGATAAATATCTTACAAAGGATAACTTGTCGCAATGATTAATGAGTTCATAACACCCTATGCAGCAACAAAAGAGATAAAGAAAAAGGAGGCCTAATCCACGCGGTCGCCCTCGATCCTGGAGATCTTGTTCACTTTGGCGATGATATGGGCGACCTGCTCCTTCAGCGCCTCCGTGTTCGCGTCGGCCGGCAAGCTGCGGAGAACGTTGGTGAGGTTTATGCCGGGATTGCGGTATACAATCTTCGTCAGGACGCCCTCCAAGGTTCCTGCGCAGAGCTGGCGCGACTCCTCGGCCAGTTGCGCGGGGAGCTTCTTCCGAAGATCTGCAAGGGCCGGCGCGATCCCTCTGAAGAAGAGGCTGAGCTTGGCGCTGTGAGGGAGGTTTGGATCCGTAGAGTAGATGAGATGCTCAACCTTCAGCGCCAGCAGCTCTTGATCGATGTTGGATGCAGAAGACACCAGGTTGTCGGTCCACACCTCGACGGTCCGGCGGAAGTTCTCGGCCGCAGTATTGGCGCTCTCCACCAAGCCTCGCTCCCTGCGGAGCACCTCCTTCAGCTTGGTTTCCTGGTCCCGGACAGCGTCGAGCGAGTCCTTCAACGTGGAAACCTTCAGCTCCAGATCCTCAATGGAGTCCTTGGCGGCCTTCAGCTCGTCGCCCTGCTTGGAGAGGCGCACCTGGAGTTCGGAGTTGGTGTGGGCGTCCTTCTCGCGCTCCGTGTTGAGCGCGGTGACCCTCTCCACGCTCGCCTTCAACGACTCCTCTAGTTGCGCAACCTTGGCCGCGAGCTCCTCCTTGGCAGTCTCCGCAGCAGCCGCGGCGGCTTTCGCCTCCTTCAGCTCTCCGCCAAGGGCCTGCTCCCGAGCGGCAAGGTCTTCCTCGTGGGAGTCGAGGTTGACCTTCCGCTGGGCGAGCTCTCCTTCTCGCCGGGACAGCTCCACCTCGGCAAGTCGCTGCTGCTCTTCGGCTTTAGCCTTCTCCAGCAGCCATTCCTGGTACTCCCCGGCGAGCCTCTCGCGCTCCTCCGCCACGTCGCGGAGGGCAGCCTGGTTGGCGGCGCGGAGCTCCGCCGCGCGCTTCTCCATCTCAACGGCGGCCTTGGCGGCAAGGGCCTCCTGGGAAGCAAGCTTCGCCTGCCTGGCCCGGTAAAGGGCCAGGAGCTGATGAAGCAGCTTCTACTCCTCGGGCCCTTCGCTTCCGCCGGGCGCCTCGACGATCTTCAGACCCGCGGAGGCGAGGACCTCTCCATCAAAGGCCTCGCCCTCCGCGGGGGCTCGCGAAGAAGAACCCCACGGCACCTGGATGTAAACGCCATTGGGGGCCTCAAGGTAATAGGCTGATGGCTCCTTCTCGGTGGAGGGGTCGGCGGCCGGCGCAGCGCTCGACGCTCCTGCCGCCTCCGGGCCGGCAGTATGGTCGCCGTCCCCCTCCCCGGCCGCCGCGTCTGCGGCCGGAGCGGTCTCCTCCGCAGCCGGCTCGGCGGCTCCCGCCGTGTCCTCGGCGACAGGGCCGTCGCCGCCGCCGCCCTACGCGCCCTCCTCCTCGATGATGATGACTTCCGTCTCCATCTGCTCGGGGGGAGGAGGATCTAGAAGAAGAAGAAAAAGTAAAAGAAGCTCAAGCAAATATCCAAAAAGAGACGAATCCAAGAAGACAAAGTTATGGAACTTACCTTGACGGACGTCGTCAGCGGCGGGCTCCCTCGCCGGGGAGCTCTGCCTTGGCGGAGTGGCCGCCCTCGCCGGGCTGCTCGCCCTTGGCGGGGTACTCGCCCTTGGCGGAGTACCCGCCCTTGGCGGAGTGCCCTCCCTTGCCGGGGAGTTCGGCCTTGGCGGGGACGGCGGGGCCTGCGGCTCCTCGGGAGCGACCTCCGGATGCTCCTGCGGTTGTGGCTCCGCCTCTGCACAAGACAATCAAGACAAGACGAAAACATCAAGATATCAGCACAAGACAAAATTCTCAAGCGCACCCGACAAGTGGAAGTATAGAACCCAGACTTACGCTGGGGGCTACGCTGGGGGCTGCTCCTCGGAGCAGCGCTAGGGTCCGGCAGGCTCGCCTCCGCCGCGTCTCCAGTCGCCGCGACGGGCGAGTCGTCCGCGACCTCGACCACGGGCACCTTGGCCTTCTTCGCCACTCGCTGGGCCAGGGTCCTGAGATCAAAACATAGAGCAAAATCAGCGTCAGCAAAAATCAAGACGAAGTTAAAGAAAACGCAAAACCTCAAATTCTTACTCCTGTTCCTCCTCGTCGTCGTCATCGCTCAAGGCGGAGAAGTCGAACGCCACCTGAGGCGCGTCCGCGCGAGGAGCAGGAGGCGAAGACTCCCTCGGGCGCTTGGCGGTCCCCGGGGCTGGGGGCTGCGAAGACCCGGCCCCTGTGGACGCCGAGGCCCGGGGAGCAGGCGGAGCAGCCGCTCCGCCCTGCGAAGACCCTCCTCCGCTTGGCGCTGCCGTGCGGGGGGCCTCCGCCGTGGCCTGTGTGCGGGTCGCCCCCGCCGTGGCCTGCGTGCGAGTCGCCCCCGCCGTGGTTGGTGCGCCGGGCGCCCCCGTCGCAGCTTGGCTCCCCCGGGTAGCTCGCGCCGCCCGGCGAGCTGGTTGTTGCCGGGGGGCCTGCGCCCTCGTCCCTGTCGCCGTCTTGCGGAGACGCTTCAGCGGAGAGCGCCTAGGGCTCGCCCGAGGCGGAGAGGTCTCCAATGACGAGTCGAGGTCGTCGGCGTAGAGCCCCAGGGATCCGTCGGAGTCTTCGTCGGCCCCGGCATCCTCCTCCTCCTCCTCCTCCTCGGCAGGCCTGCTGGGTCCAGCGCCCTCCACTGTGGCCGCTCTCCCTCCGGCGCCCCCGCTCCCTCCGGCGCCTCCGCTCCCTGCGGCGCCTCTGTTTCCTCCGGCGGCGCTGCCTCTCGCCGCGGCCTCGGTCAGGATTCCGGGGATCCCGGAGTGCCTCAAGGAAGGGACCCCGGCGAGCTCGTCGGGAGGAAGCTTCAACAGCCTGCGGATCTCCGCCTCCTCTGCTTGGCAGGACGCTTCCGCAGCCTCTGCCTCCTCGGGCGTAAAGCCAAATTCTCCTGCCGCTGCGGCTGCAGCGGCCTCTTCAACCCGAGAAGCTATATACGCTATCTCTTGGTCGGTGGTGTCCCGTGTGAGCTCCCTGATCTCGTCCTTGTTCTTCGCCACCTCCACCAGGTTGTCGAAGAAGTTCAAGATGACGTCTGGCTTGGGCGGAATCCACGTGCGGTCGATACCGTGCGAGTCACACGCGGGCATCATGGCGCGAAGGGCATCCCGGGCCGTGCTGTTGCAGAGGGGCACCACTCCCCGGGGAGCTCCGAACCACTCCGGGTGGGCCGGGTCATGCTTAAATAGTTCCCGGACCATCCCCTTCAGCTCCAGTGATGTGAAGTTGAAGTTGAGCCCGGGGCGCAGCCTCATTATGTCCACCGCGTTGCCGTAATCCCAGGCTGGCCTCTTCCTATCTTGAAGAGGGGCGATGCGGCGGCGGAGGAAATCTGTGCCTACTTCTCCGACAGACAACCTTGCTACCCGAAGACGAAGAATTCTGATGAGGGCGACGTCGAGCTTGCCGTCGTCCGAATCCAACTCACTCCAGTCCCTGCCACGCACGATGGCTGTTGTGCACGGCGCAGTGAAAGGTTGCGGCTCGTCCTCGACTATCCAACACCAGTCTGCACGCCACTCCTCCCACTTGCCGCGGAGCTCCCCGGCAAGTAGGACTCCTTCTTATTCAAGCGGAAGACCCAAGAAATTCCCCCGGAGAGGGGGGCGCCGGCTTCTACTCTAGGGGTGAAGAAGTGCCTAAACAGCGCTACGTTTGGGTATATCCCAATATAGTTTTCGCACATATGTGCGAAAACCGCCATCGTGAGGATGGCGTTGGGGGTGAAGTCTAGAAGATGGAGGCCGTAGGTGTGCATTATATCACAGAAAAAGTCGGAAAAAGGGGGACAGAGGCCGCAGTGGAAGAAAGCTGCGAAGAAGAAGTACCCGCCGGGGTAGTTGTCCTTGGCGGCGGCCGGATAGGCTCGGGTGCGGGGATGCGCCTTGGTCTTCTTGGCCCAGAACAAGTAATACTTGTTCCAGAGCTCCCGCGCGCTGAGCCTCGGCGAGAAGACGACGTTCCGCTTCCGCAACAAGGTGAGCCTCGCCGCTTGCTCCGATTTCTCCTTCTTGGTCTTCTCCGCCTTCGCCTTCTCGGTCTTCGGGGCCATGGCGGAGGCGGCGAGGGAAGGGGGGGGGCGAAGAGTCCGGCGGCGCCGCATATGCGGAAAGCGGCGGAGGAGGTGTGGAGGCGGAGCGCAAAGGGGATCTCTGGAGATGGAAGAAGAAGCAATGAAGGCGTAGGAGGGGAACCGCTCCTGCTTCCTCTGCTTTTATGGGGAAGTGGGGGGCGTTTCGCTCTTTCCATTAAAAGAACGTGGCCACGTCCCATCCCACGACGCCGCAATCGACGCATGCCGTTACGGAGGGACGCGGCGGGTGCGGAAGTGGATTCGGCGTGCCGTGGGCCGCGCGAGCCCGTGCACTGTTTTGGGCCTGGCCCAACAGCGCTCGGCACCGTGTGTGGCCCAGGCCCGGGGGCTCCTGTCGGTGTACTAAGGTAGGGGTACCTCAGTACCCCAACTTGTGCACGGGCAGTAGAAGCTTCCCACGGCAGGGCCTACCACGCGCTCGCCGGAGACCTTCCTGCTCCATATAAAACCATTCAAAAAAAAAGTATACAAGACAGAAGATCGAGACCCCGGCAAGTGGAGCTTGCCGGGAAGGCCGTTCCAGGCTCAAGATTACCTCACTCACGCAAGGCCCTGGCAAGAGGAGTTTGCCAGGAAGACTGGAAGATTATATTACAGAAGACATGCCTCGGCGCTATACGCGCCCCGGCAGGGCCCGGGGAGCGACAAGCTTCAGAGCCCGACAAGCTCCCGGGCCCGGCAAGGTCAAGACCCCGGCAAGGTGCTTGCCGGGGAGAGTTGCACTGCGTGCCCGCGCTCCAGCTCATCGGTCCACGCGTCGCCCTGAGGCCTCTCCTGGGACGCGTGGCGGACGGCTGTGCAGCCTGGGGGACACGGTGGCACTCCACGGTGGTAAAGCCATCGCCGTGGCAAACGGAGACGCAAGAGCAGGCGCTTTTGGGGTCGACGGCGACGGGCATTAAATGCTCTTGTCCCCCACTGTCAAAGTAGGTAGCGAACACTGTTCATCCACTGTAGCTCCACTATTCCCGCACTGTTACAACTACCACCTCTTTTACATTTTTGCCCTTTCTCCTACGTTGACACCTGTCGGTGACCCCTTGCACTATAAAAGGAGGCCCATGCACAACGTAGAAAGGGTTCGGAACCTAGATCGCTCATACGCTCGGTGTAGCTAGTTCTTCAAGCTCCCGAGCTCTCCAACTCAATACAATCAAGCAGGAGTAGGGTTTTACGCGTCCATCGCGGCCCGAACCTGGGTAAACTGCCTGCGTGATCTCCACGATCTGCTCTTCGTGCTCCCTCCGCCCTCTTACCGCACAAGCAAGGGGCTCCGGTCCCATAGGTGTTCGTGGCGGACAGTTTCCCCCGACACCATCCACAGTCAAACGGCCCTGGGTGAAATTGCAGAATTTCTCCCGCTTGCGATCCATGAGACCTTCCGGAATATGGTGTTCACGGAATGCCTCACTGAACTCAACCCAGGTAGTGGCTTGGCCAGCAGGACGCATAGCTTCAAAGTTTTCCCACCAAAGACTGGCAGGGCCCTCAAGATGGTAGGCGGCGTAGATAACCTTGTCAGCTTCGGCCACGTGGGTAGAGTGTAGCTTGTGGGTGATACTACGTAGCCAGTCATCAGCATCCAGATGTTCAGTGGAGTGATGGAACTTCGGTGGACACATCTTGATAAAATCGTGGATTGACACCACGTCATTCCTCTGACAAAACCCAGTGTTTTGCTCAATGCGTTCCAGCAGACGGTTGGTCTCTCTCTTGTTCCGTTCTGCTTCAAGCATAACTTCCGCCAAAGAGGGTGGCTGGGGTAGATTTCCATCTCTAGCCCCACTAGCCTCACCCTGCTCCTGAGCAGCAGGAGTGTTGCGAGTGTTGACCATCCTAGGAAAACAAAACAACGGTTTAGACAAGGATGTCAAAAATTTGACATAGAAGTGCAGAATGTAATGGATGACACAGAATGCAGAGATGTTCATCCGTACGACATGGTAATATAGGAACTGCTATATATACACCAGTGGTCATACACACCATACAAAGTTTAGTACAAGCCAAGGCTAAAGTACAACTGCGGTGAAAGACGATACATCCCATCAGAGGCATTCCAAGCTCCTATACATTATTTAACTACACCTCCGGAATTCAGTACACACTAAGTCATATTCCACAAGACGCGCAGGACTGTGGAAATACAACTACTACAATACTACTACTACCACGGACTAGCTCAGACATTCGCGTAGTAATCCTCGTAAAGATTACCACCATAGCCTGGAAGTGGTACAGACGGATCTTGGAACTCGCGAGCACTCGAAGGCTGTGGACCATAAGGGCATGGGTGTGGTCTCGGTCCCGCTGCTGGTGGTAACCGACGCCCACGTGGAGGTGTAATACCCCCAACGTCACGCCAATCCATGCGATCAGGCAGACGAGTCCGCACAGGATACAAATCCCGCATGTCCAGATATCCGGCGTGCACAGCAGGTGCAAGCCGTGTCAAAGTAGTCCAGTGAGCGGCTCGGGTGTTATACAGCTCCATTCGGAGGGCACGGACCTCACGGTCCCTATCCTCCAACATCTGAACAGTAGTCTGAAGCAGTGGCTCTTCATGAGCAGCATCAGTATACAGACCAGTGTAGTACCCTTCTTCTCCGGGTAGTGAAGCTGGCATGTAACAGAACTCAGTGTTCAGCAACAGGGCATGCCTAGCACGGAGAATGGTCATCATCGAATAAGCGGCATCCTGTACTGCCCTCTCGATGGTAATCCCGAGTCCATAAGACCAATGGATGGGATCATTTGCTCCGGGATATGAGGGGTATATCCGGACTGTGCAGAAATACTGACTTTGATTGAAATCCCGATACTGTTCCTCCACAGTGTATTCAGGATACCAGCGATAACCGGTCTCAGTCATCACACGGACTAGCATGGCCGTGTGACCGGGCACATTAATGCACCGAGTCAAACGAACCACTTGGTGAGGGATGCGGCCAGACATCTGAAACACGAAATAATGCAAAGGCATTAGTGTTTCTGGAAGAAATCGGGCAGCATAACAACTGTAAATGCTCAAACAAAGATTTGAGACATCATACAAATGATAGCATAGCCACTCAACAATTCCATATCAAGGTTCCGGTTCAACAATCATCATACTCAAAGGATAGAAACTGAACTGAGGCTTGAAACCAACAATCCTAAGAGTCTACGGATTAGTAACACGTGAACCTAGTAAGGATAAGAGGCCTACTCCTAAATCCCCGTAGAAAGAATAGACTGACTCAGATCAGAAGGGCATAAGGTAAAAGAGTAAAAAGAGCCTTACGTTCCCTTTCACAATCAATTCCCCTACATATAACTAAGAATTTTTCTAGACTCAACATCGACCAGTTTGGCTTGAGAAACCTACAGGCAGTCCAGCTCTGATGCCAACGCTGTCAGGACCCCGATCCTAAGTCACACCGATCTAGCTGTAACACGTCATATCACTTTGCGGCCTCACGCACGGTAACCCCACGGCTGCCACCTTACCTGGCCCGGGACCGTTTACGCATTTTGGCACACGTATATGACAGTGTCGCTAGCATCCATATGACAGAGAACCAGGGCCGACATGGCTAGTAATAAACCAAAACTGGCACTAAATTACAGAGACAGGCATCCATGACCCAGCAACGAACGTGTCGGTCATCAACGTATGAACCCAAGTCGTAGCAAGCTACATGGACTTAAAGGAACAACGCGTGACATTTCCCCTAAGGGACAGACACAGGAACGAAGAAGGACACATGCGGGCCAGCCTACGTGTTCCGAGCAGTAGCAAGCTACTAAGGCTCATTGGAATCACTAGGAGGCATTTCCCTGTAAGATAGGCTACCAAAGGAAAACAACTAGGTGTCGGATCCCACACATACCAAGCATTTCAATCATACACGCAATATGCTCAATATGTGCAAATACAACATTGCATCACAACAGAACTCTATGACTCAAGTACTTTATTTGAAAGGCTCCAAGAGCCATACATAACATATTCATACAGGTAGGGGTCACATGACCCAACACTCAAGTCATACAGTCATACAAGCACAAGCGGAAGCTACATGTCTGAGTACAGACAACTTAGAAAATAAAACAGGCTTGGTGTAGCCTGACTATCTACAAGGCCCTTCACAAGCTCCAGATCACCGTCTGGGTGTCAAGCTACTCGTCGACGTCAACGTCTATGTAGAACCCATCAGCAGGGGCAGGGTTCTCCTCTGCAACAGTTATTATGCAAACATGAGTACAAGGTACTCAGCAAGTCTTACCACAGAACCTATCATACATGCAATATTATCAAAGGGGGATAGTGGAGTTTATAGCAGAATGCCAGCTCTGACCTTGGCTAACCTATACTACAACTCTCAACGGATTGCAAGATATTGTTACGAACACGAGTCCTCTACTCACCACATCAATACACTACCGAGGATCCTCTTCCGTTATCCTACGGAAGGGCCATCCACGGCACTCACGCTTATCTTGAGGCTTTTAGTAGTATCCATCAACTTGTCTATGAACTGTAAGAGTAACCAAGTAGTTCGTACCGCGAACAACGGCTATTCGAATAGTTTGATAACCCTGCAGGGGTGTACCTCTTCACACACGCTTCCACCACTTATCGCCGTTTACTCGGCGTGTACTCGGCAACCTTCAAGCGGAAGCCCAGCGAGGGTGTCGGCCACGACCTGACTAACTACTCAAGTCTCTCGTCCAGGTTTATCGCCTATTTGGGTTCCATCCGTGGGGAGATCCGGCCGGGGTGTCGCTCACGGCCCCAAACGATGTGTACAGGGTTCCCGAGTCACCAAACGGGCAACCGGTACACCGTGCCACGTACCTGTCGCATCACAACCCACCCCGAGGGTCAGCGTTGTGCACGACCTCCAGTAAGCTATAAACAACAGAAACTAGTTGCAACTCCTGGACAGAGATCATGGGTAATTAATAAGCCGAGAGGGTCCATTGGTTTCGGGCCCAATGCATGGTAGTAACTGCAACTTGAACCACACATACAGATCTCAGGTCCTATGTACGGTTCCAATGAAACAACCCACCACGTACTCCTACATGGCCTTTCATCGATACCTTTACCAAGCGTATTCCACACCACCTTCTCTTTATCGAAAGATTGTTTCACTCTGATCCATCACCCAGATGAACCAGACCAGACACAACTCTAAGCATAGCAGGCAACATAAACAAATAGCATGGTGGATCACACATCACATGGCTCAATCAACTCCTACACATGCTAGTGGGTTTCAACTATTTACTGTGGCAATGACAGGTCATGCAAGGGAATAGGGTTCAACAACCGCAGCAAGTAGCAGTTCACGCGCTGTTGCCTTAATGCAGTAAAAGAGAGCAGGAGCGAGAAGATTGGGTTGTATCGGAATGATCAATGATTGCTTGCCTGACAAGGTAGTTGTCGGGTACTGCTCTTCAACTGGATACGCAGCAGTATCCTCGGGAGCAGGACCTAACACAGAATACCGGCAATACAATCATTACGCAACAAATGCAACAATATGATGCATGTTCATGACATGGCAAGATGCATGTGTGTTGGCTAATGCAACTAAAACCAGAAGGGTTTGAACCTATTTGAATCAAGGATTCAAATTGAAGTTCAAACTATTATTTAAATAAGTGCATTATCATGTTTTTGATATATACAGCAAGTTAACTTGTTCAAACATGCATGAAACTTGTGCCATTAGATAGATTGGATTTTTCTGATCATTTTTCGTATATAAATCTTTTCCATCTGAGCTATGGTTGAATTTATATGATTTTTAGAAGTTTTGGATATTTTCTGGAATTTCCTGAATTATTTTAAATCTAAAAATCCCAGAAAAACCTTTACTGCGTGAGCATGACATCATGCTGACGTTAGTCAGTCAACAGGGCCAGTCCAGGTCAAACCTGACTGGTGGGTCCCTCATGTTAGTGTCTCAGGAGCTAATTCCGGTCATAACCAGGGTTGACTGGGTTTGACTAACAGCGGGGGCCCACTGTCAGTGACTGTGGTGACTAAACTAATTACTGTTAACTCCTAATCATCGAGCCACGTCAGCCCGCCGAAGTTTGGCCGGCGGCGACCATTTCGCACGGCGGTGACTGGTCGGAATCCCTATTCCGGCATCCATTTGCCGCGCGGATGGGCTTGGTGTGCTCCTGGTGAAGTACCGCATCCAGCGGTGCCACTGGTTGGACGAGGGGTCGACGGCGACGAGCTCGTCCGCGGCGGTGCTCGCACGGGGTTGGTCGGGATGGTGTTGTAGTGCACGGGAGGAGGAGCTGAAGCTCGCTCTAGCTTGCTGGTGACCTACTGAAGCTAACGGCGTGCTCGGCCGCGAGGTACGGTGCCTATGGCCACGGCGGTGAGTTGGCCGGCGGCAGTGATCATCGGTGAGCAAAGGGGGAGGCGGCTACAAGGCCTAAACAAGCCCGTGGAGAGGGGGGTTCGAAGCGTGAGCTCACAGCGGTCGCAGAGGGCGTCGAAGTGAGCTCGGGGACGGTCGGACGACGGCGTACGGGCGGCGGCGATCTCCGGTGCCGGAGGTTGAAGACGACGGCGAGGAGGACGTTGCGGAGCTCCTGGCGTCGTGTGCGTCGGTGGGGAGCTTCGGGGCGACGAGGCGGAGCTAGTGGTGCTTCGGGGAGGCGAGGAGGTGGCGTAGAGCGCGGTGTCAGCGGTCGTCGGCGATGAGCTCGCTCGGGGGAGCTCGGCGGAGGGGAGAGAGGAGGGGAGAGACACGGGAGAGAGGGGAAAACGGTCGGGGTGGCTCCGTGGCGTCGTTCTAGCCCGTCCAGAAGGCCGAGGGGCCAGCCAGGCAGGCAGGAGGTGGCCGGCGCATTGGCGGCGCTCGCCACCGAGCTGCTTCGTGCGCTGGCGCGACGAAGAAGACGGTGGTGCCCCTGGTGGGCTGGGCCGGCTGGGCCAGCAGGTAAGTGGGCTCAGGTAAGTACTCTTCCTATTTTTCTTTTCCTATTTTCTTTCTGTTTTATTTCTTTTGCAACTTTGTTCATTTAATAAAAATGCCTAAACATTTTTATAACTCATGACACTTGTCATACCTACTGTATATAATATGAACAGTAGGAAACATTATAGTTCATGATTATTTGAGCATTTAAAATATTTTGTAGCATTTAAATGCCCAAATTCAAATACCATATGATTTAACCCAAAGCCCTAGATTGTCCTAGAAAATTGTGCACCATTTTTGGCAGAGGTTTAAGACCAAGGCAGAAATGATGAACATTTTGAAGGGCATTTTGGGTACATTGGAAAATATTTTAGCAAACCCTAGTTGTTAGGGGAGGGGTGCTGGGGTTTCTGTTAATCCCATTTCAAGTTTCTTTGAAAGTAAACATGATGCACACTCTAGTCAGGTCCTAATGCAAGTGCTAGCTAGGGATGTGACAGGCTGGCCGGAGGGGGCTCCGGCGGCGCGGCTTCGCCGGAGGCGGGGAAGACGAAGGCTCGGGCGCGGGCCCACGTGGCGGATCTCGGAAGCACGGCTGCGCACGGTGCAAGCACCGCGCGTCAACGGTGGAAACATGGCGCGGCAACAGTGGAAACATTAGGGTTTCAGACGAAAAATTTGAGGTGGGAGGACGTTTATATAGGCACAAGGAGCTAGGGTTGTCCAAATGAGTGGAGGTTTTCGGCCACGAGATCACAATTGGATGGCCTAGATGAAGGGAGGGGTTTGAGTTGAGTTGGTGGGCTGTTGGAGGGGTTTCTTGGGCCTCAAAGAGGAGGTACTTTTAGCCCACGAGAATAACTATTGGGGTATCAAACGAACTCCAAACGCGATGAGATTTGACAGGCGGGTTACACACAACAAAACAACATCGCACGACAAGTCTCACGCCAATCCAGAAACGTTACACGGCCAAACACAAAAGTAGGCCTTGGGGATGCCACGGACACGTGAGAGAGCTCCGGAACTCGAAACGGAAAACGGGAAGGAGCGAGTGGAACCGGATGCAAACGACAACACAAATGCAATGCAATGCACATGACAACATGATATGGGTGAATGCACACACGCACACGACAAAACGACGAAACCCGAAAAAAGACGAAGAACCCGGAATGGAACCGATGGAGCCAAAGATATATATATTGCCCAAAAGGGAAAGTATTACATCCGGTGCATTACAAATATCCTTAGTCATACGTTTTATTTCCTCATAACCCACAAGCAAACTAAGTTCATTATGATGCGTAAGGGAAATCAAGTCATCACAATTTTTGGACACGATACGATCATCAAAGAATTTGCATTGCTGATTTAAATGATCACGTTCATTGCAAAGTTCACAAGGATGGCAAAGAAAATTTAAATTTTCAGCACAAGCATATAGCCTCCCTTGCAACCATTTAGTTTCTAAATACTTATGCCTCTTGCAAAATCTATCTTCCCTATTTGGTGTGTACTGGCAAACTCTATGCACCAAACAAAACTTGACATGCTTATAAGAGATATTTTCATCATGACTAGTGCAATCATCATTAGTACTAAGGATATTAAAAGAGTTCATACAAACAACATTGCAACCATGCTCATCATTCATCGATTTAGTACCAAACATTTTAATGCATTCTTCTTCTAGTACTTGCGCACAATTTTCGTTTCCATCATTTTCATGAAAGACATTAAAAAGATGAAACATATGAGGCACCCTCAATTCCATTTTTTTGTAGTTTTCTTTTAAAAACTAAACTAGTGATAAAACAAGAAACTAAAAGATTCGATTGCAAGATCTAAAGATATACCTTCAAGCACTCACCTCCTTGGCAACGACACCAGAAAAGAGCTTGATGTCTACTACGCAACCTTCTTCTTGTAGACGTTGTTGGGCCTCAAAGTGCAGAGATTTGTAGGACAGTAGCAAATTTCCCTCAAGTGGATGACCTAAGGTTTATCAATCCGTGAGAGGCATAGGATGAAGATGGTCTCTCTCGAACAATCCTGCAACCAAATAACAAAGAGTCTCTTGTGTCCCCAACACACCCAATATAATTGCAAATTGTATAGGTGCACTAGTTCGGCGAAGATATGGTGATACAAGTGCAATATGGATGGTAGATATAGGTCTTTGTAATATGAAAAAATAAAAACAACAAGGTAACTATTGTTAAAAGTGAGCACAAACGGTATTGCAATGCTTCGAAACAAGGCCGGGTTCATACTTTCACTAGTGCAAGTTCTCTCAACAATAATAACATAATTGGATCATATAACAATCCCTCAACATGCAACAAAGAGTCACTCCAAAGTCACTACTAGCGGAGAACAGACGAAGAGATTCTTGTATGGTACGAAACCATCTCAAAGTTATTCTTTCCGATCAATCCATTGGGCTATTCCTATAAGTGTCACAAACAGACCTAGAGTTCCTAGTAAAATAACACCTTAAGACACAAATCAACCAAAACCCTAATGTCACCTAGATACTCCAATGACACCACAAGTATCCGCGGGTATGATTATACGATATGCATCACACAATCTCAGATTCATCTATTCACACCAACACAAAGAACTTCAAAGAGTGCCCCAATGTTTCTACCGGAGAGCCAAGACAAAAATGTGTGCCAACCCCTATGCATAGATTCCCAAGGTACGGGAGCCCGCAAGTTGATCACCAAAACATACATCAAGTGAATCAATAGAATAGCCCATTGTCACCACAAGTATCCCACGCAAGACATACATCAAGCGTTCTCAAATCCTTAAAGACCCAATCCGATAAGATAACTTCAATGGGAAAACTCAATCCATTACAAGAAGGTAGAGGGGGGAAACATCATAAGATCCAACGATAATAGGAAAGCTTGCGGTACATCAAGATCGTGCCAAATCAATAACACGAGAGAGAGAGAGAGAGAGAGAGAGAGAGAGAGAGAGATCAAACACATAGCTACTAGTATATACCCTCAACCCCGAGGGTGAACTACTCCCTCCTCGTCATGGAGAGCACCGTGATGATAAACAAGGCCACCGGTGATGGATCCCCCCTCCGGCAGGGTGCCAGAACAGGGTCCCAGTTTGTTTTTGGTGGCTACAGAGGCTTGCGGCGGCAGAACTCCTGATCTAGGTTTCTTTTCGGGGGTTCCTATATTTATAGGAATTTTTGGCGTCGGGAACAAGTCAGGGGTGTCTCCGAGTCATCCACGAGATAGGGGGGCGCGTCCTCCAGCCTTGTGTATGGCTCGAGACTCTTTTGGCCCAACTCTTTTACTCCGGGGCTTCTTTTGGTCCATAAAAATCATAAAAAAATTGGCACGTCAATTAGACTCCACTAGGTATTCCTTTTGTGTAAAACTCAAAAACAAGGAAAAAACAAAAACTGGCACTGGGCTCTAGGTTAATAGGTTAGTCCCAAAAATCATATAAATGCATATAAAACATCCAACATGGATAATATAATAGCATGGAATAATAAAAAATTATAGATACGTTGGAGACGTATCACTTATCCTTGTTTTCAAGCCTTTCCAAAGCAGTTCGCTGATAATTACCTCTCAAACCACATGTATGGTCAGGAGGCGAGGAAGATATTCATACAACACCCACGGTACAATATTGAACTCTTCTTGAAGAGGACGAAGGATGGACGGTCAATCATCCACATGCACTAGCCTAAAGTTGCAAAGACCTTCAACATAAATGAAAACTCAATATTCTCCTTCCGCTTCACCAGTTTTCCATATGAGATTCATCTGTCTATGTACCATCTATGATGCTAATTTTGAAATGTTATACATGTTGCATGTGAAACTTGTTGCTAGTGTAGTTGTGTAATAGGGTAGCTAGCTATATGCCTATATGGTGTAACTGAGTGCTGAAGCTATATGATGTTGTCCTCTAATGTATTTCAATTATGAAATTCTGGTTCCTAAATACTTAAATGAAATATATTTGATTAATAAATGGATTATTAATAATAGGCCACTGAGGCTGCTAATAGGTTTTTTCTTTTGCAAACGGTTATTGAGAAAACACTGCCAGCGATGACCTCATAGAATGCACAAAGTTTCTAGGAAGAAAACGTGTTGGATCAATGAACAATCACACACGACTTCGTGTTGAAAACTGTTTGCGTTAGGCCACCTTGCGCAAACGTTTTCCACATAAAAAGTGTGTGTGATGGACAGCCTATGCCACGCAGTTTCTTCTATGCACCGCGTGTGATGCATTCAATAACACAAATGATAAAATAGTTAATATCATCTGCAACGGCAACACTACCACAAATGATTTAATGGGGAAAATTGTGTGTTGAGTAATTGCGAACGGAAATGTTTTCCCTAGATTGACTGTATGGGGTGTACACGAACGGAAAATTACTTCTTCGATTGAATGTGTGGGTTGTACATATGAACGGAAACATATTCCTTGGATTGACTGTGTGTAATGTACATACAAACGGAAACGTTTGTCTAGAACTGACTGTGTGGGATATACTTACGACCGGAACTGATTGGGCCCCCATAATTGTAATTGATCACTCGCCCATCGCACATGAGCTCATTTTGCCTGACGTGTGTGACTGGAGGGCCTATCCCCAACTGTTTCTGGATCATGTGGTAAGGGGTCCCCTATCGCGCACACTCACTAGGCGACGATTTAAAATGTCATCTCCGAAAGGGGTTAAAAACCGTTTGTATAGCAGCTCGATGTACCAGTGCTAGTAAGCCTCTACTAGATTAGCTCGTAGATCAAAGATGGTTAACTTTTACTAACCACGGACATGAGTTTTCATTTTATAATGATGACATCATTAGGAGAATGATGGATGGACAGACCCAACCGTAAGCTTAGCATATGATTGTGTCACTAAGCTCACTTTGTCATAGCTTTCAAAATGTCAAGTATCTACCCCTTAGACCATGAGATAATGCCACTCATGGATACCGTAGGAACACTTTGTGCGCTATAAAATGTCACTCTTCGTAACTAACTGACCATAAAGGTTCTCTAGACGTATCTCCAAAGGTATTATTTGGGTTGCATGGATCGAGAGTGAGATTTATGACTCCGTGTGACAGAGAGATATATCTGGGAGCTCTCGGTAATACAATGTAACAAGAAGCTTGCAAGCAAGTGACTAATGAGTTTAATCATGGGGGTCATATATTATGGAATGTGTAAAGATACTTGTCGCTAATGAGATTGAACTAGGTATGGAAATACCAACGATTGAATCTCGAGCATGTAACATATCGGGACAAAGGGAATTGCATACATGATTACCTAAATCCTTGACATCGTGATTCAATCGATAAAGATATGCGTGGAATATGTAGGGAATAATATGGGCATCCAGGTCCTGCTATTAGTTATTGACTGGAGAGGAGTCTCGATCATGTCTACATGATTGTCGAACCCATAGGATCACACGCTTAATGTTCGATGAAGCTAGAGTAGTATTGGTATTATTGATATTGGTGACTCAAGGCTGTTCAGAGTCACAGATGAGATCGAGGACATCACGAGCAGCTCTGGAATAGTCTGAAGGTAACTATTTATGTATGGGAAAGTTTTATTCAGAATTCCGGAAATGTTCGATGGTTCACCGGAAGAGTACGGGGGGCACTGAAGTGTTCCGGACGTTCACTAGAGGGACCAACTATCTCAGAAGGGCCACATGGGAAGCAAAGGGGGCTCACCAACCTCTGGTTGGTTGGGCACCACTCCTCCCCATGTCCCATGCGCCTAGGGTTGGTGGGGAACCCTAGAGGCGGCGCCCCTAGCTTGGGGTCAAGCCACCCCCTCCTTGAAGGGGATAGGGCTGGCACCCCTCCCCTCACCCCTATATTTTGTGGGGGGTGCAGGGTTGGACACACCAATCCCTCCTCCCTTTGTGCAACCCCTTCCCGTCTCTCCCATCACCTGGTCCTAGTTTCGCCTAGCGAAGCGCTGCCGGTGATCCACCACCACCATCAGCACATCGTCGTGCTGGTTATGATCCCATCTACTTATCCCCTTCGCTTGCCGGATCAAGGACGAGGAATCATCACCAAGCCACATGTGTGCTAAAGTCGGAGGTGTCGTCCGTTCGGTGCTAGATCCTTTGGATCGTGATTGGATCACGAAGAGTATGACTACATCAACCATGTTTTATATGGTTTCGCTTTCGGTCTAGAAGGGTATGTATACACACTCCCCTCTCATTGCTCTGCATCTCCTAGATTAGATCTTGGGTGTTTCGTAGGGATTTTTTTATTTCGATGCAATGTTCCCCATCAGTGGCGTCATGAGCTAGGTCTACGCGTAGATGTGTATGCACGAGTAGAACGCAAAGAAGTTGTGGGTGTTGATGTTAAAATTGCTTACTTCCTTTGTTATTTTGGATTCAGCAGTATTGTGGGACGAAGTGACTCAAACCAACCTTACTTGTCCTTGCACAAGAGACCGGTTCCACCGACTAACATGCAACTTGTATTGCATAAAAGTGGTTGATGGGTGTATGTCTCTCCCACCTTAGTTTGATATCTGATTTGACAATGGTAGTCCTTGTAGAAGGTTAAAAGGCAACTTGTATATCATCGTTGTGGTTTTGTGTAGATAAAAATAGTTCTTATAGTTTGCCCTAGCAGCCTCATAAAAAATTCAACAACAAAGTAGAGGATGTCTAACTTGTTTTTGCAGGGCATGTTGTTATATGGTATGACCAAATTGTGATGTGATATATGTTGATGTATGAGATGATCATGTTTTGTAATAGGTTCACGACTTTCACGTCTATAAGTACGGCTAACGGCAGGAGCCATAGGGTTGTATTTAATTTATTGTATGACATGCGTGTCAATCTTTAAATGCCACATAATTGCTTTACTTTTATCGCTATGAGTTAGCAATAGTCATAGAAGAAATAGTTGGTGGAGACAACCACATGAGGACACGATGATGGAGATCATGTTGTCATGCCGGTGATGACGGAGATCCTGCCTATTGCATGTGATATTTATGTTTTATGCATCTTATTTTGATTAGGATGACGGTAGCAATATAATATGATCCCTTCACTTAATTTCAATATAAAAAGTGTTCTCCCTAAGTATGCACTGTTGCGAAAGTTCGTTGTTGCAAAGCACCTCGTGCTGACCGGGTGTGATAGAATCTACATTCGCATACAAAGGTTGTAAGCTAGTTTTATGATTGTGGAATACTTAGGTTTAAACTAGACGAGCCTAGCATGCACAGACATGACCTCTGAACACGGAGGACCGAAAGGTCGAACATGAGTCATATAGTATATATGATCAACATGGAGATATTCACCATTGATGACCATTCCATCTCGCATGATGATCGAAGATAGGTTAGTTGATTTGGATAACGTAATGCTTAGACAACTTAAGGTATGTTGATTTAAGTGGGGGTTCACTAGTAATTTGATTAACCAACCCAATTATCATGAACCTAGTCTAAATGTCTTTGCAAATTTATGTTGCAGATGAATGGCTTGCACTGTAGCTCCCCTGAATTTTAAAGCATTCCTAGAGAAATCTAAGTTGAAAGATGATGCAAGTAACTATGTGGACTAGGTCCGTAGTGTGAGGATTATCCTCACTGTTGCATAGAAGTTTGAAAGTGCAACTATCCCTGGGTGGTTTTGGTAATTCCTAACAACATATAGCTCATTGAACTAATGCTATTTCAAGATAAATATTTCAGGAAAGTTCAATGATTAGCATGGCATGGATTAGGAATGTGGACCCCTCAAAATGCTAAGGACACATATTGGCTCAAGCTCAAGACTCTACCTTTTCTATTTTAGTGATCCAAGATCACGTTGAGTCCATAGGAAATCCAATACTATTAGAAGGGGATGAGGTGTTGCTTAATGGGTTTCTTTCTCAAAGTGCTTAGTGATATACTCCAAAACCCTCAACCACTTTTCCACATCCACATATGTCCCAAACCAAAATTCAAACTCGACCCCACTGAAAAGTTCTATCTAGCGCCACTGAGTTCATTTGACATAGCCACTGCCACAAAACCCTAATCATTTTGGTCTCACTGAAAGGTATCTCGGTCTCACCGAGATGGGATTGCAAACTCTCTGTTTCCCTTCGTAATATTTCGGTCTAACCAAGATGAGGGATCGGTCCCACCGAGTTCGCAATGCAAACTTTTTGTTTCCCCTTCGTAACATTTCGGTCCAACCGAAATGAGCGAATCGGTCCCATCGAGTTTGGCTGACCAACCCTCTATATGCTCATTACCAAAATCAGTCCCACCGAGTTTGTGTAATCGGTCTCACCGAGATTACGTTATGCCCTAACCTAATGAAATCGTTCCTACCGAGTTGATCATATCGGTCCCACCGAAATGCCTAATGGTCACATTATGAACTAAATCGGTCTCACCGAGTTGTCTGATTTTGTCCCACCGAGTTTGGTAAATTGTGTGTAACTATTAGATTTTGTGTGGAGGCAATATATACCCCTCCACCCAGTCTTCATTCATGGAGAGAGCCATCAGAACATATCTACACTTCCACTACCCATTGTGCTGAGAAAGAACCACCTACTTATGTGTTGAGACCAAGATATTCCATTCCTACCATATGAATCTTGATCTCTAGCCTTCCCCAAGTTGCTTTCCACTCAAATCATCTTTCACCAAATCCAAATCTGTGAGAGAGAGTTGAGTGTTGGGGAGACTACCATTTGAAGCACAAGAGCAAGGAGTTCATCATCAACACATTATATATTACCTTTTGGAGAGTGGTGTCTCCTAGATTGGTTAGGTGTTACTTGGGAGCCTCCAACAAGTTGTGGAGTTGAACCAAGGAGTTTGCACGGGCAAGGAGATCACCTACTTCGTCAAGATCTACCCTAGTGAGGCAATTCCTTTGTGGGCGATGGCCATGGTGGGATAGGCAAGGTTGCTTCTTCATGGACCCTTCGTGGGTGGAGCCCTCCGTGGACTTGTGCAGCCATTACCCTTCGTGGGTTGAAGTCTCCATCAACGTGGATGTACGATAGCACCACCTATTGGAACCACACGTAAAAAATCTCTGTGTCTACATTGTGTTTGCTCCCTGAAACTCCTCCCTTTTACCTTCATATGCAATTGTTTTACTTTCCGCTGCTACACTCTTAGAATTTCATGTGTAGGTTGATTGCTTGACTTGTGCTAAGTTGCTAAAATCTGCCAATAATTAAAATTGGGAAAAGGCTAGATTTTTATTTGGTCAAGTAGTCTAATCACCTCCCTCTAGACATACTTTCGAGCCTACAAGTGGTATTAGAGCTTTGGCCTCCATTTGCCTTGATTTCCATAGCTTTGGTGATCATAGCCTTGGTTTCACAACCTAGGAGAGTATGGCGTCTAGCGAGGGAAGTTACCACCGTAGAGGTCCTTACTTTGATGGTACTAATTTTGCTAGTTGGAGGCATAAGATGAAAATGCACATTTATGGACATAACCCCGCCATTTGTGTCGGTGTATTTGGATCGACACCTATGGGATCACAAGAATCCCTACTACAGTTGCGGGGCGCGGGGTTGAGAGAAGAGCGGATCTAACAGTTAGCACACAGTTCCTTTACCCAGGTTCGGGCCGCAAAGATGCGTAAAACCCTACTCCTGCTTTGGTGGATTATATGTTTGTGTTCTTCAGCTAGCTATGGGGCGTGAACAGCTCCAAAAGCCGAGTCGTGAGGAGTTCTAAAGAGCCGAATCCTTCTCCTGGTCGCCTCGGGCCTCCTTTTATAGGGAAAAGGGGTTGCCACAATGGCACACAGGAGGTGGAAAGGGTACAGTGATGCGAGGTTATCCCTCGCATTACATGACAAGGCACATTTAATGCGCTTAGCTTAGGTGTCCTTGCTTTATCGGGGGCGACGGGAGACGTCCGTCTTGTCCGTCGCCGCTCCTTCTTGTGTTGACACACGCCCTGGCCAGCGATGCCAGAGATGCCATGTAGGCAGGCAGGAACCTGATGTGGCGCAATGGTGGGTCTTCACGAAGATCTGCATGTTGCCACGCAGGTGCCTACCCAGCTGGTAGGGTCGGCAGCTGCATGGGGCGGTGGAAACTCAGTTGCTGTGGGCCTGATGGTGTCCCAGCGGATGTCCTCGGCAAGGGCCTTGCCGGGGCTCTGGCAAGGGTCTTGCCGCGGCGCCTGCTGTCATCCCCGGCAAGGTTCTTGCCAGAGGTCTTGTGGTCCTCCTTGGCTGGGATCGCGCCAAGGGTCGTCGTCTTCTTAGCGTGTATCTGATCTTGAATTCTTCACAAAGATCTGCATGCCACTACGGGGATCCCTCCCGAATCCTTGCCCCATGGGGGCAGTGGACTCAAGGGTGATCCGCTTCGTAGGCGTGGGGCGAATTGCCGCGGCAAGGGTCTTGTCGGGGCTCCTGAAGCTGCCCCGGCAAGGATCTTGTCGGGGGAATCCGCTTCATCCCTTTGCTCTTTGTGGTCTTGGCTTTGGCTTCAGTCTCCATCAAGCTTCGGTCTTACCTTAGCTCACCTCCCTTGCCGTGCTTGGTGTGGTGGTGCTCGGGACTCGGACTGCCCGTGCATAGTCATAGGGGTACAAAAAGTGTACCCCTCTTTTTGTACATCGACAAGAGCCTCCGGGCCTGGGCCATACATAAGCGCGACGCGTTGTTGGGCCAGGCCCAGAACGGTGCGCGGGCAGGCGGGACGGTTTTCACCGTGGTAAGATTTTCCGCGCGCTGCGCCTCCCACGACCCGCGCGCATGGTGCGGGGTGGAGGGGCGTGCGTGACGTGGGCGGCATGCGCGGGGCGGCTTCCGCAGGCATGCGTCACGTCGCAGTAAATGCGAAAGGAGGCGGCCCGCGTCCCTCCCATAAGAAGGAATAACCGCGGGCGCGCTGCTCACTTCCTCCATTTTCCTCGCGCCTCTTCCAATCTCAGAGCCGCTATTCCCTCTCTTCCTTCCTTCCGAAGCCTCCGCCGTCGCCCGTCGCCGTTGCTTCGCCATCCCTCTTCCGTAGCCCTCGAACTCAACCGCCATGGCGTCCAAACCCGCCAAGCGCAAGGGGGTGGCCAAGGGCGCCGGGTCTGTGGAGCCGCCGGAGGGCGCGTTTTCGGGGGACCGGACGAAGGCCGCTTTCTTCATCCCGTCGAGGGTCGACGTCTACGAGCTCCGGGCCTCCTTCAAGCCCCTT
>LR738714.1:402331174-402511521 GCA_902687465.1 Secale cereale | reverse complement strand
GGGGGGGGGGGGGGGAATTTGGGACATCCGGCGACGCGCGTCATTCCGGCCGCTTGCGCCGAACCTGGCCCAAATCAGTACCCCTTCTTCATCGACTACTTTTCTTGCGGGTTATGTCCCCCCTTCTCTGATTTCTTCTGTGATGTCATGCAGACCTTTGGCTTCCGCCTCTTGGATTTCACTCCGAACGCGGTGGCGTGCATGGCTTTCCTCGCGCACCTTTGTGAGGGCTTCGTCGGGGTGCAGCCCAACACGGCGCTCTTCCGCCACTACTTCACCCCTCGGATCCAGCCGGGAGGTGCCATCTCTGGGTGCATCACCTGGGTACCGAGATCCAAGGGAGCGTACCCGGAGGGCGCCGTGAAGGAGAGGTGGGATGAATGGCGCGGCCGGTGGTGCTGGATTGAAGAAGACGAGCCGCCAACATTCTGCAAGGTCCGTCGGGTGCCGCCGGTCCGTGGCAGCGACTGGGGTGACATAGACGCCGCCGACGGGAGGCTCACCATCGCCACTACCAGGATCCATCGGCTCGCCCAGGCCGGGCTCACCCTTGAAATGATCGTGGCGGACTTCATTCGCCATCGGATCGCCCCGTTGCACAACAAGGGGAGCCCAGCCTGGCTCTTTAGGAACCCGGCTGACGTCACGCGGCTTCGCCCTGGCCTCGACCACAACCTCACAGTTATGGGACACGCCCATTTCTGCCAGCGGCTCTTCTAGCTTGATGTGGGTCACGACGTCGAGGTCGAACGGGCCGGCAAGGCCGCGAAGGCTGCCGCAAAGGCCGGCAAGGCCATCAAGGGGCAGCTCTTGAAGCTTCCAGCGGGGGTGGTCCCGCTGTGCAACAATTCGCGTCAGTCCGAGATCGTCGCCATGATGCCGGAATGCAATGAGCAAGGCCCCGTCCCGAGATGGCAGGAGCCGGCGGATGAGGTCGTGCAGCAATTCTTCGAATCTCTGGTTGAGGTGTGCGTCAAGCCTAACGCCGAGCGATGGCTTGTCAGGGACACAACCCAGGAAGAGCTGGACTACATCGCCGCTAGGGCGAGGGAGGCGCAGCTCGTCATGGAGGCCGGCAGCGCCGGGGGTGTGGAGGACAAGGATGCCACGGCTGTGGAGGAGGAGGAGCTCGCCCTGTGGGCGGCGGCCGCCGGAGAGGCTAGCAGCGCCGGCACCGGAGCTCCGCTGGTCGAAGACGCGGCCGATGAGTCGTCGTCGGAGGAGGATGTGGAGGCCGGCACGGCGCCAGCCAGGGGAAGAGGGCGATTCCTTCGGCGGGCCTGTTCCGGCGAGCCAGTCCGGCCAAGCAAGGCTGCGCAGCCTCAATTGGCCCTGGAGGGGTCCGGGCGCCACACGAGGGCCACGGCAGCGAGGAGGTTGACGAAGGCCGCCGAGAAGAAGAAGGCGGCGGCCTTTTCTCCTTCGAGGCGCGCACAAACTCCGCCCCCCTCGCCTCCCCCGACAGACGTCGACTCGGATGTCGACGCGGAACTCCCTATTAATCTCGGGCCTCTCAGCTCGAAGAGGAAGAGGAAAGCGGCGGAGGAGGAGGAGATGGACGACGAGTAAGTACTCCATTCCTTAATGCCATTTCCATCCCCCTGAACCATGCCACTCATCTTGATCTGTTTTGCTTCTTCGGGGACGTAGAAACATTGGCCTAGAGGATAAAGAGGGCCAAGGCTTCGGCGAGCAGCCAGCCCCCGGCTGGGGCTTCAGGGACACCACTGGTGGTGTTGAGCAGCCTAGACGGCAGCCCCCGGCATAGCCCCCAGCGTAAGTTCTTCATCCTCTTCTTGCTTGACATGCAGTAGGTGCTTGATGCTATGGTGCTGACCTTGTCGGTTTTGTAGGACGGGAGCAGTAGCAGGAGGAGCCGCAGGGGGCTATCCCCAACATACCACCTCCATCAACTACATCGCCGCGAGGGGCATCCCCGGCAAGGGCACCAAGCATGGAGCCCACACGCATGGAGGAAGAGGGGAACTTGGGCGCTGGTGGCTCTGCCACGGCGCCAGACGCCGGCGGGGAGGGGACTTCCGCTTCACAGCCCGGCACTGGTAAGTCGCCTGTCTTCTGTCTTTGCTTTTTCCCTTATCCTTTTTCTTGGCTTCATCATCCCCATCACTGCCCAGGCCCTCCTTCAACAGATATGGAGGATGTGGACGCCGTCATCGGGGAAGTTGCTGAGGAGGCCACGGAGGAGGCCAACAAGATTGCCGCCGAGGAGGCCGCCAAGGATGCTGCCGAGGCCACCGCTGACAAGGCCGCCGAGGATGCCGCCAAGGGCGCCGCCGAGGGTGCCGGCGGTGGGCCTGCCGGGGAGGCCGACAAGGCCACAGCCGAGGATGAGGCGATTGATGATCAGCCTTCTTCCTCCACAACCTCGGGCCCCGCCAGGTACTTGAAGGTGGGTGACGATCTCTTCGTCCATCTCGCAGGAGCGTCAAGCTCCCGAGTACCCGCCGGAGGGGAAGTCTTCGACGGCGAGGTGCTCGCCGCCACCGGGCTCGAGGTTGTTGATGAACCGGGCGTCGGCGGCGATGGCTCTCCAGAAGGGCAGCTCTTCCGGGCCATGGGGGCCAATTTTCGGAAGCTCCAAGCGCTCTACCATGCCCGTCTGGACAGGGTTAAGTCGAGGATGGCTACGGTGGATGAGGCGGAGGTGGTTTTCATGGCGTGTGTTGTTGAAGCGCAAACCTAGTTCCACCAGTCCCGCGAGGAGCAGAGGCCCTTCCAGGAAGAATTGGCCAAGCGTGACGCAGAGCTCATCATGAAGATGTCCGACGTCGAGAAGGCCCAGGAAGAGGCGGCGAACTTGGCTGCCGCGGCCGAGGCCGCCCGGAACCAGCATCAAGCTGCCCTCGATTCCCAGGAGGAAGACCTCTCCGCGCGTGAGGCGAAGCTTGCCGCAACGCTCCGTGATACGGATGAGGAGCTCGAGGTCCTTGTCGAGCGGCGGACTCGCGAGCTGGGGCAGAGGCACAAAGAGGCACTCGATGCCCAGGCTCTGGCCCATGCCGGCAAGGTGCAAGAGCTAAAGGTGGAGCGGGACAAGCTGAAGGAGCAGGCCCTCAAGCTGTCCGACGAAAAGAACAGGCTCAACTGCGCCTTGACAGAGGCGCAGGGAGCGGTCATCAGCAGGGCTGGGGAGCTCTCTGAGGCACAAAACTCCATCAGAGTTCTCAAGCTGAGGCTGGAGAATCTCGAGAAGATGTTGTCGGAGAGCTCGGCTCGGGAGGAGACCTTGACCAGGAGCCTGGAGGAGGAGAAGCAGCTGCGGGCGGACGAGGACGCCTCCCACCAAGAATACGTGGCGGGCAAGAACAGGTGGATCAGCCGGCTGGAGGACATCACCGGCAGGGTTACCTCGCAGTTGGCCCTCATGGGGATACCGAACGTGAGGTATGCCCCTGAGTGGAGCGGGTCCGTCAACGCTAAGCTGACCCTGTTCTTCGAGGGTGTCCTCGGTGCCTTGGCTGATCTTCACTCCAACAGAACGGCCACGCTCGCCGGGGAGGCTCGGCGGTTTTGTCGGGGGGGGTCATGACCAAGGTCCTCACCAAGATGGCGTTCTGGATCCCCGCCCTCGACTTCGAAGCCGCGATGGGCAGCTTGCCGGAGGATGCTGACCTCACGGTGCTCAAGGAGCGCATCAAGCCCGTCATCAGCCGCATCGACGAAATCAAGAGGGTGGAGGGCCAGCGCCGGGACTAGGCATCCCGTTCTTCTTCGCCGCTGCGGGTTCATGACCAAGACAAATTTTATCTTTAGTTAGAACCGCAGCGATGACATGATGTAATATAACTTGGAAATATCTTTGGAATTATGCATGTTATTTCCCTGTTTGCTGCCCCTTCGTATGTCCACCCTACGTTTAGCTGGGTAGGCTTGCCGGCGCGAAAAAACCCAAGGCGGCGTCTTGGGGACGGGTCCCCATTGGCCTGCCAGGCGAGCGTGCTGCTGGGCGAGCCACCTTGCCGCCCTTAACGCAGCCGCTCGAACTGTCGAGTTTGCCTCGAGTCAGAGTCGAGAGCTTTGCCAATTGGGGAACGCTACCCTACCGTTTCCAACGCAGCCGTTTGAACTGTTGAGCGGACTCGAAACGAAGCAAAGGCGTTGCTGATCGGGAAGGGCCCCATTTGCGTGCAGGTTTCTCGTACAAAGAGTGACAACTCCGAGGATAATAATCTTAAATAATAGGATAGAAATAACCAGGGTTCGATGTAACTTAGCTTCTATTTGTAGCCGCTCGAGCGCAGATCTTCCGGCCTCCTTCCTTCTCAAAGGGCCACGAAGATGAAAGAGCGTTGGGCCAACTGCTGGAGCCGATTCTCACAACTGCGCCCCCTACCTGGCGCGCCAAAGATGTCGGTGTATTTGGATCGACACCTATGGGATCACAAGAATCCCTACTACGGTTGCGGGGTGCGGGGTTGAGAGAAGAGCGGATCTAACAGTTAGCACACAGTTCCTTTACCCAGGTTCGGGCCGCAAAGATGCGTAAAACCCTACTCCTTCTTTGGTGGATTATATGTTTGTGTTCTTCAGCTAGCTATGGGACGTGAACAACTCCAAAAGCCGAGTCGTGAGGAGTTCTAAAGAGCCGAATCCTTCTCCTGGTCGCCTCGGACCTCCTTTTATAGGGAAAAGGGGTTGCCACAATGGCACACAGGAGGTGGAAAGGGTACAGTGATGCGACGTTATCCCTCGCATTACATTACAAGGCGCATTTAATGCGCTTAGCTTAGGTGTCCTTGCTTTATCAGGGGCGAGGGGAGACGTCCGTCTTGTCCGTCGTCGCTCCTTCTTGTGTTAACACGCGCCCTGGTCAGCGATGCCTGAGATGCCATGTAGCAGGCAGGCAGCTGAGGTGGCGCAATGGTGGGTCTTCACAAAGATCTGCATGTTGCCACGCAGGTGCCTGCCCAGCTGATTGGGTCGGCAGCTGCATGGGGCGGTGGAAACTCAGTTGGTGTGGGCCTGATGGTGGCCCTGCGGATTTCCTCGGCAAGGGTCTTGCCGCGGCGCCTGCTGTCATCCCCGGCAAGGTGCTTGCCGGAGGTCTTGTGGTCCTCCTTGGCTGGGATCCCGCCAAGGGTCGTCATCTTCTTAGCATGTATCTGATCTTGAATGTCTTCCTAAAGATCTGCATGCCACTACGGGGATGCCTCCCGAATCCTTGCCCCATGGGGGCAGTGGACTCAAGGGTGATCCGCCCCGTAGGCGTGGGGCGAATTGCCGCGGCAAGGGTCTTGCCGGGGCTGCTGAAGCTAGCCCCGGCAAGGATCTTGCCGGGGCTGCTGAAGCTGCCCCCGGTAAGGATCTTGCCGGGGGAATCCGCTTCGTCCCTTTGCTCTTTGTGGTCTTGGCTTTGGGCTTCAGTCTCCATCAAGCTTCGGTCTTACCTTAGCTCACCTCCCTTGCCGTGCTTGGTGTGGTGGTGCCCGAGGCTCGGACTTCCCGTGCACAGTCATAGGGGTACAAAAAGTGTACCCCTCTTTTTGCACACCGACAATTTGGGTTATTGTGTGTATTGGTTTGCAAGGTGAATATTCTTTGATGGGAAGGAACCAAACCGTGAAGCTACCGCGAAAGAGTTGAGTATTCTACAATACAATCCTCAAGCTTGCGATATCCTCTTCGATGGATTGTGCTTCGAAGAATTCAACAAAATCAGCCGTCTTGAGAATGCAAAGGAAATTTGGGATACTTTGATTGATATGCACGTAGGTACCGACTCCGTCAAGGAATCCAAGTTGGATGTGCTTCAAAGTCATCTTGACAAGTTCAAGATTATGGATGGTGAAGGTGTCGCTGAAATGTACTCTAGGCTTGCTCTCATCACAAATGAGATTGCCGGCTTAGTAAGCGAGGAAATGACCGACAGATTCACTATCAAGAAGATCCTATGAGCCTTGGATGGAAAATATGATACCGTATGCACATTGATCCAAATGATGCCCAATTACAAAGATCTCAAGCCAATGGAAGTCATTGGAAGAATTGTTGCTCATGAGATGTCACTCAAGGATAAAGAAGAGCTTCACAACAAGTCTAATGGTGCTTACAAAGCCTCATGTGATGCTCCTACATCATCAAGTGAGAAACAAGTCTTCAATGCAGAATTGAGCTTAATGGTGAAGAAGTTCAACAAATTCTACAAGAATAGAAGCAAAGAGAGAAGTTCTAAGTCATGGTCTTACAATGACAAAAGATCTTCTAGTCGTGATTGGAATTGCTACAATTGTGGAAGACCCGGACACTACCCCAATGAGTGTACGGTTTCCCACAAAATAAGAGAAGACTCACCTAAAAGGAGAAGTAGAAGAGAAGATTCACCACCAAGAGAGAGAAGGAGTAGAGATGATCGTTATGAACGAAGACCTTCTCGGAGAAGCAAGGATTCAGAAAGGAAGGACAAATCATCAAGGAGCTATAGAAGACGAAGACATCAATCTCATGTTGGTGAATGGGTATCCGGTTCCGACTATGATGACCACTCTAAGAGAAGCTATTACTCCCACTCCGAAGAAACTCAAGATGAAGGTGTTGCAGGAATTGCTCTTGTGTCAAACAACTCCTATGACATATTTGACTCACCAAATGAAGGAATTGGAAGATGCTTCATGGCTAAAGTCCCTAAGGTATCACACCCCGAGTATCTTGATTTCAATAGTGATGAAGATGACTTGCTAGGAGATGATGATTTACTTGTTCGTAGCAATAGTGATGAAACCTATGATGAAATTGCTATTAATCATGCTAATCAAGATAAAATGAATGACAATGATAAGGAGAAGATTGAGCGTCTAACTAAAGAATTAAACACTCTCAAGTTAGCTCATGAAACTACATTGGAAGATCATCGAGAACTTTTAAAGACTCATGAGAAGTTACGCTTTGAAAAGCTCAACCTTGAGCAAGAGCACGAGTTCTTAATAGCAATCAATGATGATCTTCGCAAGAAAAGTTCTTCTTATATTGCCAAGCGTTTACTCTTGTCTACTTACACGCCACAAGTAAAATCTAGCAACAAGAAAAAGAAAGATTCTTCCTCTAGTAGTAACAACAATCATGATAAATCCAATATTGTTCCTTCTAGTAGTTCTCTTGATCCACTAATGATTCTCTTAGCCAAGTTACACTTGAGCAAGAAAATAGCTTATTGAAGGGAATTATAGAGAAAGGTGTTTACAAAAGCCTTGCCGGGAGTAAGCAATTTGAGGAAATTGTACGCAAGCAAGGAATACACCGAAAGAATCAAGGTGTTGGTTTTGAATGAAAGTTCAATGCCAGTGGAGTTGAGTGGGAAGAAGATCAATACCCCAAGACGAAGTTTGTTCCTCAACAAGAGAAGTATGATCCTACTTCTTTTCAAGGGACACAAGCACAAGATGATCTTCCACCACAAGACCACAAGCTAAAGGGCAAGGACAAGCTTCAAGAAGAGATTGATGCATTTGAAGAAGCTACTAAGGCCTTGGTAAAGTGGGTTCCCAATACTACATCAAGCTCTACTTCATCAAGTACGACTACAACTTCAAGGATTCCCATCAAGATGGTATGGATCCCGAAGAAGAAGAACTAGAGAGTTCTTGAGGGTGACTCAGCCAACATACTTCACTCATATCATTTTGGCGAGGACAAGTGCAAACAACTTCCATATCTTGCACTAGTTCAAGGAGTCACAAACCCTCTTATTGGTAAGACAAGGGACAAGGTAACCTAATGCTTTCATGGACATCATCTTGTGTGCAATTCACTCTATGTCTATGGATATCCTTGTTTGTTCCTTGTGGGACTAACCCGTGTAGGTATTGAAAGTGCAACTCACTCCAATGGATTGCTCCAAATGATCTACATCAACATTGAGCATCTACATCTTCAACACCTACATGAATTCATCATCGACAAAACCCAAGGTTAGTTCATCCCTCTTAGGGGGATATCACATCTAGAGGAGCTTTACTCTAACCAATTGAGCTAAAGCAACTCTAATGATGTGAACACAACAATGCTTTATGTAAAAGTGGCAACTCCACTTGTGCTTAAACGATGAGTATGACCTATGATCAAATGTTCTCATTTGACTCCTAAGTCAATATACTCATATATAGATGACCTACTCATCGCCAATTGCTTGATAGATGCTAGAATGGTTGTGCATGCTTTGCCACGTGTTTCATTTGCTATCTTATTGTGTGAGCATGTTGAATGCATATTTTTCTCATTCGAGGACATCCATTTGTTGCTTTGATTGTTTGGCTCTTTTTCTTTTGCCAAATGGATGGACAAGAATGCCTAAGAACCTCCTCTAGCTATCTATGCTTTTCTCGTCTCAAACTCTATTCATGCTACATGACAAAGTTTGATCAAGTCATATTCAAACCACTCTGTGCGAGGAGAACTCGGAGTCCCTGTTTCTTCATAGACTTAAACTTCCAAAACCTCTTTGTGCATTTCGGTATGACCGAGTCATCCACTTTGGTCACACCGAGTTCACTAAGTTGATCTAGGTTTTCAATCTCGGCGCAACCGATTTGAACTTTTCGGTCACACCGAGTTGCAGTAACTGCTAGCAGTTTTGCATCTCGGTGCCACTGAGTTGTTCCACTCGGTCACATCGACAGGGTCAGATTATATATACCAACGGGTTGAATTTTGGAAAACTTTCCAAAACCCTCTCACCCACCTATGACCTGCTCTGCCTACTCGGGTCTCCGAATCACCTACTCGCCGCCAGCGACCTCCCGCCGCTGGTCTTCGCTGCCGTCAACGGCAATCTGCCCTGCCGTTGCCGCGTACCAAGTTCATTGCTGAGTTAGGGTATGAACTTGATCCATGTGCTATTCGTTATCTCTGATTCGTAGCACATTGCTTTGCCATGATTCTTGCCATGATTGAAATCATCTTGTCTAGCCAAAACATCCTTAGATTAGTTTTGATTCGAAAATTTTAGGGATAGGTCTCCGCCGAACTCATTTCAGACCGACCGAGTTGTAGAAATCGGTCTCACCGATTTGGCCTAGGCCATTCCACATGTGATTTTAGGTCTGACTGATAATTACAAATTGGTGCGACCGAGTTCAACTCTCTGTGAAACCCTAGCAATCTCCGTGCCACCGAACTGTGACTCGGTCTGACCGAGTTCACTAGTTTAGGTTCCAGAATTGCTTCGGTATCACCAAGTTTAACAAATCGGTAGCTCCGAAATGCTTTCTGTAGAGAACTAAAACTAAGTTTTTGAATCATCTGTTTTGCAAAACTCTGCCCTTTGTGATGCTCATCCACTCTACCTCATCTATATCTATTCACAGGGTTTGCTTTCAGTTTGCTTTGCCAAGATGTCTCACCAGAGTGACAGCCAGAACTTGTCTGAGGAACAAGTCAACTTGAGTGAGGGCACTAGTCCCTCTAGCAGTTCCGGTGAGGGTAGTAGGAGCACACCTAGCAACTTGCCCAAGGCAGCTACCAAGACCAGGAAGAAGAAATCTTCTGACAGTGATGATGAGGACGTTGTGGCTGATGAGGCCACTTCAAAGAAGAAAGTGCTAAGGAAAGAGTATGGCACAACTGCTGCAACAAAGCCGGGCTTGAACAAGAAGGCACCTGCCAAGAGGATTCCAATGTCAAAAGCCAGATCATCTACTCAAGAAACTATGGTTTTCACACTTGAATCCAGAGATGATGAGCTAGTAGGATCAAATAAGAGAGCAAGAAAGACAACAACTAGAGTGATTAGCAAGCCATCCATGAGTGATGATGATGATGAAGCAGAAGAAGAGGAAGAGGTTGCTGCACCAGCTCCTAAAGCTCAAAATCTTATGGGAGATGCAATCAAGTCTGGGGCTGCTCCTTCAAATCCCAAGACTGCTCCCAAAGCTGCTCAAGCCACCAAGTCTGCATCCAAGAGAAACACTATAAATATTCCAGCTTCAAAGAAGAACAAGGCCCCAGTGCCTGAGATTGTTGAAGATGCTGAGGTCCAAGTGCTCAGAAAGTTGAAGCCCAAGATCCCTGATCATGATAATACTCATATTATTGCTGAGGACATGAAGTTGAGAAAGGATGCAGGTCTCAGAAGATGGAGACAAAGTGAGCCATATGCTGTGAGGAGAAGGACTGATGCGGACTACAGGTTTCATACCCAAGAACATCAAGACTTCTATGAGACAGTTCTGCTTGACAAGAAGCCCATAGTGTGTGATATGAGATGGGTTGACTAGGACTACATCAAGGACAATGAAGATCACTTTCCAAATGTGATTGAAAGTTTCAAAGCATGTGATGTAGACAAGTTTGTTGGTCAGCAGTTGACCAAATGGAACGATGAACTCATAATGCAATTCTACTCCACAACTCACTTTTATCCTGATGGTAGAATTGTGTGGATGTCTGAAGGTACGAGGTACCAGTTGATACTTCTCGAGCTTGCGTTGTATTCCCTCGAAGAGGAAAGGGTGATGCAGCACAGTGGCGTAAGTATTTCCCTTAGTTTTTGGGAACCAAGGTATCAATCCAATAGGAGACCATGCGCGAGTCCCTCACACCTGCACAAACAAATAAGAACCTCGCAGCCAACGTGATAAGGGGTTGTCAATCCCTTCGCGGTCACTTACGAGAGTGAGATCTGATATATAGGATAGGATAATATTTTTGGTATTTTGGTATAGGAACAAAAAGTAAAGAAAGCAAAGTAAAACAACGGCAACAAAAATTTGCAAGTTGACGGGAAACTGATATGATAAGGATAGACCCGGGGGGCATAGGTTTCACTAGTGGCATCTCTCATGATAGCAGAATTCTATGGTGGGTGGATAAATTACTGTCGAGCAATTGATAGAAAAGCACATAGTTATGAGAATATCTAGGCATGATCATTATATATAAGCATCTCTTCCGTGACAAGTAGGCCGAAACGATTCTGCATCTACTACTATTACTCCACATCTCGACCGCTATCCAGCATGCATCTAGAGTATTAAGTTCATAAGAACATAGTAACGCCTTAAGCAAGATGACATGATGTAGAGGGTTAAACTCAAGCAATATGATATAAACCCCATCTTTTTATCCTCGATGGCAACAATACTATGCGTGCCTTGCTGCCCCTACTGTCACTGGGAAAGGACACCGCAAGATTGAACCCAAAGTGAAGCACTTCTCCCATTGCAAGAACTATAGATCTAGTAGGCCAAACCAAACCAATAATTCGAAGAGACTTGCAAGGATATTATAATCACACATAAAATATTTCAGAAAAGAATCCAATATTATTCATAGATAATCTTGATCATAAACCCACAATTCATTGGATCTCGACAAACACACCGCAAAAATATTACATCGAATAGATCACCTCGAAGATCGAGGAGAACTTTGCATTGAGATCCAAAGAGAGAGAAGAAGACATCTAGCTAATAACTATGGACCCGAACGTTTGTGGTAAACTACTCACAACTCATTAGAGAGGCTATGGTGTTGATGTAGAAGCCCTCCGTGATGGATGCCCCCTCCGGCGGAGCTCCGGAACAGGCCCCAAGATGGGATCTCATGGGAACAAAAGGTTACGGCAGTGGAATTAGGGTTTCTTCGTGCTCATCGATGTTTTCAGGGTATATGGGTATATATAGGAGGAAAAAGTACGTCGGCGGAGCAACATGGGGCCCACGAGGGTGGGGGGCGCGCCCTGCCCCCTCGTGGGCACCTCGTTTCTTCTCTGACTTGTACTCCAAGTCTCTCATGAAGATATCATTCCAAAAGTAACTCTCCCGAAGGTTTCATTCCGTTTGGACTCTGTTTGATATTCCTTTTCTGGAAAACACTGAAATAGGCAAAAAAACAACAATTTGCACTGGGCCTTGGGTTAGTAGGTTAGTCCCAAAAATAATATAAAAGTGTATAATAAATCCCATTAAACATCCAAAACAAAATATATAATAACACGGAACAATAAAAAATTAAAGATACATTGGAGACATATCTAGCTTCCCCAAGCTTAATTCCTGCTCGTCCACGAGTAGGTAAATGATAAAAACAGAATTTTTGATGTGGAATGCTAACCAACATAATTCTTAATGTAATTCTATTTATTGTGGCATGAATGTTCAGATCCTAAAGATTCAAGACAAAAGTCTCTATTGACATAAGAATAATAATACTTCAATCATACTAACAAATGAATCATGTCTTCTCAAAATAACATGGCCAAAGAAAGTTATCCCTACAAAATCATATAGTTTGGCTATGCTCTATCTTCATCACACAAAATATTTAAATCATGCACAACCCCGGTTTTAGCCAAGCAATTGTTTCACACTTTAATTCTTTCAAACCTTTCAACTTTCACGCAATACATGAGCGTGAGCCATGGATATAGAACTATGTGGAATAGAGTGGTGGTTGTGGAGAAGTCAAAATAAGAAGATAGTCTCACATCAACTAGGCGTATCAATGGGCTATGGAGATGCCCATCAATAGATATGAATCTGAGTGAGTAGGGATTGCCATGCAACGGATGCACTATTGCTTTACATGTATGAAATCTCAAAAGAAACTAAGTGGGTGTCCATCCAACTTGCTTTCTCATCAAGACCTAGGGCATTTGAGGAAGCCCATCGTTGGAATATACAAGACAAGTTCTAAAATGAAAATTCCCACTAGTATATGAAAGTGAAAAAACAAGAGACTTTGTATCATGAAGATTATGGTGCTACTTTGAAGCACAAGTGTGGAAAAGTATAGTAGCATTGTCCCTTCTCTCTTTTTTGGAGGTGCTTTTCTCTCCTCTTTTTAGCCCCCTTGTCTTTTTTTGGGCCTTCTCTTTTTTTGGCCTTTCTCTCTCTTTTTTTATGTTTCCTCACACGGAACAATGCTCTAATAATGAAGATCATCACACTTTTATTTACTTACAACTCAGAGATTACAACTCGAAGCTAGAACAAAATATGACTCTATGTGAATGATGATGATGAAGCATGTCATATGAACGGAACGGTGGAAAGAATGGCTATGGAAATGCCATGATAGGTATGTATGGTATCTGTTTTGAGGAAGGTATATGGTGGGTGTGTGGTACCGGCGAAAGTTGCGCGGTACAAGAGAGGCTAGCAATGGTGGAAGGGTGAGAGTGCGTATAATCCATGGACTCAACATTAGTCATAAAGAACTCATATACTTATTACAAAAATCTATGAGTTATATATAAAAAATTCAACGCATGCTCCTAGGGGAAGGGTTGGTAGGAGTTAACCATCGCGCGATCCTGACCTCCACACAAAGGATGGCTCTCAATAAATAAATCATGCTCCAACTTCATCACATAACGGTTCACCATACGTGCATGCTATAGGAATAACAAACTTTAACACAAGTGTTTCTCAAATTCACAGTTACTCCACTAGCAAGACTCTAATATCACCATCCTCATATCTCAAAACAATCATCAACTATCAAACTTCTCATAGTATTCAATGCACTTATGTGAAAGTTTTTACTATACTCATCTTGGATGCCTATCATATTAGGACTAGTTTTATAACCAAAGAACATTACCATGCTGTTCTAAGAGACTCTCAAATAGATATAAGTGAAGAATGAGAGATCAATAATTTCTACAAAATAAACCACCACTGTGCTCTAAAAGATATAAGTGAAGCACTAGAGCAAAACTATCTAGCTCAAAAGATATAAGTGAAGCACATAGAGTATTCTAACAAATTCTAAATCATATTTATCTCTCTCAAATGGTGTGTCCAGCAAGGATGATTGTGGCAAACTAAAAAGTAGAGACTCAAATCATACATGACGCTCCAAGCAAAACACATATCATGTGGTGAATAAAAATATAGTCTCAAGTAAAGTTACCGATAGACGAAGACGAAAGAGGGGATGCCTTCCCGGGGCATCCCCAATCTTAGTCTTTTGGTTGTCCTTTAATTTTACCTTGGGGTCCTTGGAAATCCCCAAGCTTAGGCTTTTGCCACTCTTTGTTCCATTGTCCATCAAATCCATACTCAAAACTTGAAAACTTCACAACACAAAACTTAGCCAAAGTTCTCGTGAGCTCCGTCAGTATAAGAAAACAAAGCGCTACTCAAAGGTACTGTAATGAACTCATTCTTTGTTTATATTGGTGTTAAACCTACTATATTCCAACTTCTCTATGATTCATACCGCCCGATACTACTCATAGATTCATCAAAATAATCAAACAACACACGAAAAACAGAATCTGTCAAAAACAGAACAGTCTGTAGTAATCTGTAACTTTCGAATATTTCTGTAACTCTAAAAAATTAAATAAATTGGTGGACATGAGGAATTTGTCTATTAATCATATGCAAAAAGAATCAACTAAAAAGCACTCTCCAGTAAAAAATGACAGCCAATCTCGTGAGCCCTTAATTTTCTGTTTTTTACACCATGATTACATAAACTTCACACAAGTCTTTCCAAAGGTTCTACTTGGCACAAACACTAATTAAAACTCAAAACCACATCTAAACAGAAGCTAGATGCAATATTTATTCCTAAACATAAGCAAAAACAAAGAAAATAAAATTGGGTTGCCTCCCAATAAGCGCTATCGTTTAACGCCCTAGCTAGGCACGATACAAGAACTGATCTAGGTATTGCCATCTTTGGTAGGCAATTCTTCGATTAAGCATTTATAATTCTTAGGAGCTTCTTAATTCCTATTAATAATCAAACTTCTAGGCAAGAAATCAAGAAATTAATACGTAGCGAAAGGTTCCCTTACGAAAGTGAGAAAGTTGGGATGAACACTTATGGATTTGAGATCCGCAGTTTCCTTACTAGAAGATTCACCCTTATTTTTAGGAACATACATAAACTTGGCCAACTTAGTGATAGAGGGATTTCAAGTATTTTTCACAGCAGAAAAAGCAGACCCTACATGAGTGATATTATTCTCAAGTTTATCGATTCTAGTGGAATCTTGATCTATCCTCTCTTTAACTATAGGTTCTTTTTCTTTACAAAAATCAGAATAACTCCTACTTTAGATCCATATTGGGTAATTTTGTTATGGACCTTTTTATCCAAACTCTCAACCAACTCTACGGTGACAACTTTGTTTTCAATAATTTCAAGCCTTTGCATAACACGTTCTAAAGTCAAAACAGTTCCATTAACCAGAAGAGGTGGTGGGCCAAACAATTCTGTCATAGCATTTTAAGAATCAGAAGTATGGCTACCCAAGAAATTCCCTCCGGTAATGGTATCAAGAATATATCTATTCTATGGAGTGATGCCAACATAAAAATTGCGAAGAAGCACGGAAGTGGAAAGCTTCTTAGTAGATCTGTTTTGAGCATTGCAAATTCTATACCAAGCATCTTTTAGATTTTCTTCCTCCCTTTGTTTAAAATTAAGAACCTCACTCTTGGGAGTATTGATAGTGATAGGCGTGATAGCCATGATGGCAAGGCAAAGCGATAAAACACACGGCAGAAAAAGGGCAAATAAAACGGCAAGGGTGAAGTGGGGGAGAGGAAAACAAGAGGCAAATAATATAGTGCGAGGGATAAGGGGTTGTGATATGTACTTGGTATATGACTTTTGCGTAGATCTCCCCAGCAACGGTGCCAGAAATTCTTCTTGCTACTTCTCAAGCTTGCATTCTATTCCCTAAATGAGGAAAGGGTGATGCAGCACAGTAGCGTAAGTATTTCCCTTAGTTTTTGAGAACCAAGGTATCAATCCAGTAGGAGACCACGCGTGAGTCCCTCGCACCTACACAAACAAATAAGAACCTCGCAGCCAACGCGATAAGGGGTTGTCAATCCCTTCACGGTCACTTACGAGAGTGAGATCTAATAGATAGGATAGGATAATATTTTTGGTATTTTTGGTATAGGAACAAAAAGTAAATAAAGCAAAGTAAAACAACGGCAACAAAAATTTGCAAGTTGACGGGAAACTGATATGATAAGGATAGACCCGGGGGGCATAGGTTTCACTAGTGGCTTCTCTCATGATATCAGAATTCTATGGTGGGTGAACAAATTACTGTCGAGAAATTGATAGAAAAGCGAATAATTATGAGACTATCTAGGCATGATCATTATATATAGGCATCACGTCCGTGACAAGTAGGCCGAAACGATTCTGCATCTACTACTATTACTCCACACATCGACCGCTATCCAGCATGCATCTAGTGTACTGAGTTCATAAGAACATAGTAACGCCTTAAGCAAGATGACATGATGTAGAGGGATAAACTCAAGCAATATGATATAAACCCCATCTTTTTATCCTCGATGGCAACAATACTATGCGTGCCTTGCTGCTCCTACTGTCACTGGGAAAGAACACTGCAAGATTGAACCCAAAGCCAAGCACTTATCCCATTGCAAGAACTGGCAAGGATATTATGAGCACACATAAAAAGTTCAGAAAAGAATCCAATACTGTTCATAGATAATCTTGATCATAAACCCACAATTCATCGGATCTCGACAAACACGCCACAAAAAGATTACATCGAATAGATCACCTCGAAGATTGAGAACTTTGTATTGAGATCCAAAGAGAGAGAAGAAGCCATCTAGCTAATAACTATGGACCCAAAGGTCTGTGGTAAACTACTAACAACTCATCGAAGAGGCCATGGTGTTGATGTAGAAGCCCTCTGTGATCGATGCCCCCTCCGGCGGAGCTCTGGAACAGGCCCCAAGATGGGATCTCTTGGAAACAGAAGGTTACGGCGGTGGAATTAGGGTTTCTTCGTGCTCTTTTTCATGGTATATGGGTATATATAGGAGGAAAAAGTATGTCGGTGTAGCAACATGGGGCCCACGAGGGTGGGGGCGCGCCTACCCCCCTGGGCGTGTCGTGCCCCCTCGTGGGTTCCTCGTTTCTTCTCTGACTTGTACTCCAAGTCTCTCGTGAAGATATCGTTAAAAAAATAACTCTCCCGAAGGTTTCATTCCGTTTGGACTCCGTTTGATATTCCTTTTCCGTGAAACAGTGAAATAGGAAAAAAACAGCATTTTGCACTGGGCCTTGGGTTAGTAGGTTAGTCCCAAAAATAATATAAAAGTGTATAATAAAGCCCATTAAACATCCAAAACAGAATATATAATAGCATGGAACAATCAAAAATTATAGATACGTTGGAGACGTATCACCGGTCAACTGTTGATGAGTGGGCCAAGCTGATAAAAGCCCCTAAAGAGCATGAGGATGACTTAGATGTGTATGCCAAGAAGAAGCAAGACCACAACTCCATGACAAACATGTACAAAGATATCCCAGACAAAGAATTGGAAACACATCAGTTCGGATCTATGCATTTCTTGTCGTCTGGTCTAGCCACAATCAACACAATCTCGAGGCATACATTGTTGCCCAAGTCAGGAGATCACAAGATGATAAGAGGACATTCAATCAACTTGCTGCACATTTTTTATGTCCCTCAAAAATTCAAAGTCATGAGTCTGATTGTTGAAACAATCAATAGGATTGCTCCAGATCAGAAGAGATTATGTGGGTATGCTCACATATTCAAGAGCTCATCAACTCCAAGATGGGGACATGCATATACTTGTTGGACAAGGATCATTTACCCCTATCTCCAGCCTTTGAGGACAACACAGTTGTGATGGATGAGAATGAACCTTCATTAGTGCAAGCACATGAGAAGAGAGAGAAACCTAGAGCTGAGAAAGTTGCCAATATGCCAAGTGTTGCAGAGGCATCTCAAATATCCCTCAAGTCCAAACAAGATCAAATGGCATATCTGATTCAAGCAACTATGAGGATTGAGAAGGGCTTGGCCACCCTGACTAAAAATCAGGAGAGCTTGGAGAGGGTCATTGAAACTAAGTACTGTGGTCTTGATCTGAAAGTGACAGAGATACAGTCTGCAGTTGAGCAGCTCCAGGAGGAAGCAGAGGAGAGGAAAGGGCAGGCTACCACATATGCCTTTCAGAGAGTGCCTAGAGGCCAGAGGTCTGCTACAGCGCCAGTACCTGATACTAGAGCTACAACATCAGCACTAGCATCCATAGTTTCAGTGCCACCTCCAGCATCCACTCCACCAGCTCCAACTACATCATCTAAAGCCTTCATCCCTGGAGTTCTCTCTACACCACCTCCCGAATATCAAGCCTGAGAGACGCATAGCACTATGCATTTTCAAACTTTTTGGTAACTTGTTGCCAAAGGGGGAGAAATATGTATAGATCATAGACTTAGAGAGAGAGTGTTTTGCTTCTTGGTCTCTCTTGCTATTTGGTTGAACTTTATTTGTGTGTTTGCTTGATACTCTACGTTATGTGTGTGAGATACTTGTTTGACCATGTGATCGATCATATGCTACCTTAATGCTTGCTTGAATGACATCATCTTTTCAATCCCTATATGATCATTCACTTTGCTTGGTGATGAGTGCATGTTTTTAGTTTATATCATTTTGAGCGCTCCACCAAGATGTATGTGACATGGAAGAGTAACCCACGATCCTAATCGATTGTGCATTTGCATTCAAACGAAAATTTTAAATAACTCACAAATTTAGCGGGAGCTCTTGCTTATCACATACTTCTCAAAGCGGCGATGTATTTAAATCTTATTATCATTTGTCGAAGCTTTGATCTATATGTTCTCATCAATTACCAAAAAGGGGGAGATTGAAAGTGCAACTATCCCTGGGTGGTTTTGGTAATTCCTAACAACATATAGCTCATTGAACTAATGCTATTTCAAGATAAATATTTCAGGAAAGTTCAATGATTGGCATGGCATGGCTTAGGAATGTGGACCCCTCAAAATGCTAAGGACACATATTGGCTCAAGCTCAAGACTCTACATTTTCTATTTTAGTGATCCAATATCACATTGAGTCCATAGGAAAGCCAATAATATTAAAAGGGGATGAGGTGTTGCTTAATGGTTTTCTTGCTCGAAGTACTTAGTGATATACTCCAAAACCCTCAACACCTTTTCCACATCCACATATGTCCAAAACCAAAAGTCAAACTCGACCCCACAGAAAAGTTCTATCCGGCGCCACCGAGTTCATTTGACATAGCCACTGCCACAAAACCGTAATCATTTTGGTCTCACCGAAAGGGATCTCGGTCTCACCAAGATGGGATTGCAAACTCTCTATTTCCCTTCGTAACATTTCATTCTAACCGAGATGAGCGATCGGTCCCACTGAGTTCGCAATGCTAACTCTTTGTTTCCCCTTCGTAACATTTCAGTCCAACCGAAACGAGCGAATCGGTCCCACCGAGTTTGCCTGACCAACCCTCTGTGTGCTCATTACCAAAATTGGTCCCACTAAGTTTGTGTAATCGGTCTCACCGAGATTACGCTATGCCCTAACCCTAATGAAATCAGTCCTACCGAGTTGATCATATTGGTCCCACAGAAATGCCTAACGGTCACATTATGAACTAAATTAGTCTCAACGAGTTGTCTGATTCGGTCCCACCAAGTTTGGTAAATTGTGTGTAATGGTTAGATTTTGTGTGGAGGCTATATATACCCCTCTACCCACTCTTCATTAGTGGAGAGAGCCATCAGAACATATCTACACTTCCACTACCCATTGTTCGGAGAAAGAACCACCTACTCTTGTGTTGAGACCAAGATATTCCGTTCCTACCATATGAATCTTGATCTCTAGCCTTCCCCAAGTTGCTTTCCACTCAAATCATCTTTCCACCAAATCCAAATATGTGAGAGAGAGTTGAGTGTTGGGGAGACTATCATTTGAATCACAAGAGCAAGGAGTTCATCATCAACACACCGTTTATTACCTTTTGGAGAGTGGTGTCTCCTAGATTGGTTGGGTGTTACTTGGGAGCCTCCGACAAGATTGCAGAGTTGAACCAAGGAGTTTGTACGGGCAAGGAGATCGCCTACTTCGTGAAGATCTACCCTAGTGAGGCAAGTCCTTCGTGGGCGATGGCCATGGTGGGATAGACAAGGTTGATTCTTTGTGGGTAGAGCCCTCCGTGGACTCGCGCAGCCGTTACACTTCGTGGGTTGAAGTCTCCATCAACGAGGATGTACAATAGCACCACCTATCGGAACCACGCGTAAAAAATCTCCATGTCTACAATGCGTTTGCTCCCTCAAACTCCTCCCTTTTACCTTCATATGCAATTGTTTCACTTTCCGCTGCTACACTCTTAGAATTGCATGTGTAGGTTGATTGCTTGACTTGTGCTAAGTTGCTAAAATCTGCCAAGAATTAAAATTGGGGAAAGGCTAGATTTTTATTTGGTCAAGTAGTCTAATCACCCCCCTCTAGACATACTTTCGATCCTACAAAGTTATATCCTTGTGCACCAATAGGTCTGCCAGCCGCTCCCTCAACTTTGTATGCTATGAACATATAACAGATGAAGTGTGATGACAACTCGATGGTTCAATGTGCCATGCTTTATGGCTTAGAATTCGGGCTCAAAAGACGTTTTGAGCACCACGGAGCATATGAGATGTTCCAGGAGCTAAAATTGGTATTTAAGGCCCATGCACGGGTTGAGAGGTATGACAACTCAGACAATTTCTTTAGCTGCAAGATGGAGGAGAACAACTCCGTTAGTGAGCACGTACTCAAAATGTCTGGGTACTACAACCGCTTGAATCAGCTAGGAGTTATTCTTCCAGATGAAGTAGCGATTGACAGAGTTCTGCAGTCACTGCCACCATGCTACTATAATATGCAAGGGATGGAGAAAACAATCCTTGAGCTTTTGGCGATGCTTAAGGCTGCGAAGGTAGAAAACAAGAAAGAGCATCAAGTGTTTATGGTCAACAAGACCACTAGTTTCAAGAAAGTTAAGGGAAAGAAAGGGAACTTCAAGAAAAATGGCAAGCCAGTTGCCACTGCCGTGAAGAAACCAAAGGCTGGACCCGAACCTAAGACTGGGTGCTTCTATTACAAGGGGAGTGGCCACAGGAAGCGGAACTACCCCAAGTACTTGGCAGTTAAGAAGGCTGGCAATGTTAACAAAGGTATATTTGATATACATGTTATTAATGTGTACCTTACTAGTGCTCGCAGTAGCGCCTGGGTATTTGATACTGGTTCGGTTGCTAATATTTGTAACTCAAAACAGGAGTTGCAGAATAAACGAGGACTAACTAAGGACAAGGTGACGATGCACGTTGGAAGGCTCCAAGGTTAATGTGATTGCCATCAACAGGCTCCGTCTACGTATACCTTCGGGATTATTTTTAAATCTAAATAGTATTTATTTGGTGCCTGCATTCAGTATGAAGATTTTATCTGGATCGTTTTTATTTCAAGGCGGTTATTCATTTAAGTTAGAGAATAATGATTGTTCTATTTTTATGAATAATATCTTTTATGGTCATGCACCCAATGTGAATGGTTTATTCTTGTTGAATCTTGATCTTAGTGATACACATGTTCATAATAGCGATGTCAAAAGATGCAAAGTTGATAATGACAGTACCACATACTTGTGGCACTACCGCTTAGGTCATATTGGTGTAAAGTGCATGAAAAAACTCCATGCTGATGGACTTTTGGAATCACTTGCTTATGAATCATTTGAAACATGTGAACCATGCCTAATGATCAAGATGACTAAACCCCCATTTTCTGGTAAAATGGAGTGGGCAAGTGACTTATTGGAAATAATACTTATCGATGTAAGCGTTCCGAGAGTGCTTATATCGTTATTTTCTTGCCTTCTCGGATGATTTGAGTAGATATGGTATATTTACTTAATGAAACACAAGTCTGAAACATTTGAAAAGTTTAAGGAATTTACGAGTGAAGTGGAGAATCATCGTAACAATAAAATAAAGTTTCTATGATCTGAATGTGGAGGTGAATATCTGAGTTATGAATTTGCCACACATTTAAGACAATGTGGAATTGTTTCACAACTCACGCCACCTGGAACACCACAGTGTAATAGTGTATTTGGACATCGTAATCGTACTTTATTGGATATGGTGCATTCTATGATGTCTCTTATCGATTTGTCACTATCAATTTGGGATTATGCATTAGAGATGGCTGCATTCACTTTAAATAGGGCACCATCTAAATCCGCTATAAGATGGCATCGTATGAATTATGGTTTGGCAAGAAACCTAAGCTGTCATTTCTTAAAGTTTCGTGTAACATCCCAAAAAATTTCAAAATTTAATTATTAATAGGATCATTCTTTTGCATCCTGATTTCTATGCATATTTGAATTATTTTTTCAGAGTTCTATGGTATTCCATTAAGAGGGAATAACATGACTTCCCGAATATCCATATCACTCTTATTTTTATTTTACAAATTTTCAAAGTGTTTTCCAACAAGGCAAAATATTTGGAGTGGAGATAATATGACTTCTTCCCTATTAATTATATTTGGTAAATGTTAAATGATATTATCTGGAGTTTACAAAAAGTAATTTGGAGTTTTTGAAACTCAAAATTATTTTATAGTTGTTATAATGATCTTTATATGCTTGTATTGCATAAATTAATTTTTGGAAAGTGCATTTGTGTTCTAAAAATGTTCACGGTATTTTATATTAGTAGTAACATTTTACTTTGTATTGCGGTATTTTAGAAAGTCTTATTGTATTTTATTTTTCGCCAATTAGACCTCCTGCACAATAATATATTTCCCCATAGTTTACTATTCCTCTAGGCTCCCAGCGCAACCCATTGCTATTCGTCGCCCACTGTGCTGGAGCAGTGCAGCAGCAACGAACTGGGCCGAGCCCAGGTCCCTCTATTTGTGTTTTTTTCTACTTTTCTTTCTATTGGGCCAGTTGCAGCTCTTGGCCCAATAGCAACCCGTAGCTTTGTACGCACAAACACCTTTTCCTCCTGTTTAGTGCTTCTCCCCCGCTTCCTTTTATGAGCTTCGTATCTACACCTTGCGAGTAATTTACGGAGAGCGTTGTCGTGTCACAAGATATTATTTCTTCATCGACCATGAGGCAAGTTTGCTCTTTTGATTTTCGCTCATCCTATATTCTGCTATGCATGTGTTGTTGTGTGATGATATATGTTTGGCTGGTCATTGTTTTTCGTGTTGTCATGTTTGTTAATTGTTTGTATCATGCAATTGTGTGCTTAAGTTTGCTAGGATAGACATGGGAATGTGTCGCGTGATTCATGGAAGTGGTGACGATTTATAGCTGTAGGCCCGAGACTATTTTCTTAGGTGAATGCATCAATGGCTGAGCACTCTAGATAATATGTCATGACTGAGCGCACTTGAGTTGTCAGGACTATTTCTCACGTGAATGCGTCACTGGCTGAGTGCTCTACTGTCCCTAGAGAATGCGCCAGTACTGAGTGCACTTGAGACATCTTGATGATCTTTGTCATCCGGGTTTGTGTGTACCTTGCCTTTGTTGGGGAGGTAGGTGAAGGTAGTTTTATGCAAAACCAAACTTGAGTGTTTTCTTTATCATATCTTGCTTGTGGATGTAGGTTTGCTATATCATTATGTGTGATTTGCCAATACATTCAATGTATTGACCCTTGTGGCTGCAACTTATCATGTTGCGGGATTTTATGATGATCAGTGAGATTCAGTAGGGTCGCGAGTCTTCACTCAGCATTTTATCTATTGGGCATTGATGGGATTCATCGTTCGTTATGCTACATTTCTGTTGTTACTATTGAATAAAGTCAGCTATGTGATACTCAGTATGTAATACTTTATAAAATCTGGATCATACATTATAGTAAATGATGCACTTGTTATTTGATATTCATGTGTACTTTGTGTGCTAGCGAGTCGATCTAGGGACTAGTACAGTGAGCATAGAGACTTCAAATCTTATCAGGTTCGGGTCATTACATTTCGCATGCAATGCTTATGTCAAGAGGCTTCAGCTTCATAAGATTGAACCCAAAGCGAATAAGTGTGCCATCATAGGATACCCTAAAGAGACCATTGTTTATACCTTCTATCACATATCCGAGGGCAAGATATTAGTTGCTAAGAATGGGTCCTTTCTAGAGAAGGAGTTTCTCTCGAAGGAAGTGAGTGGGAGGAATGTAGATCTTGATGAGGTAATCGTACCTTCTTTCAACTTGAAGAGTATTACATCATAGAAAGAAGTTCACGTGATGTCTACACCAACCGGACATTAAGCTAATGATGGTGATCATGAAACTTAGGAGCAATCTACTACTGAACTTCGTAGGTCGACCAGCATATGTTATGCACTAGAGTGGTACGGTAATCCTGTCTTGGAAGTCATGTTGTTAGACAATGGCGAACCTACAAACTATGAAGAAGCAATGATGAGCTCGGATTCCGACAAATGGCTTGAGGCCATATAATCTGAGATAGGATCCATGTATGAAAACCCAGTATGGACTTTGGTAGACTTACCCGATGACCAACAGGCCATTGACCACAACTAGATCTTTAAGAAGAAGACATACATTGAAGGTAATGTCACTGTTTATAAAGCTCGGCTTGTCACAAAGGGTTTTCGACAAGTTAAGGGGTTGACTACGATGAGACTTTCTCACCCGTACGATGCTCAAGTCTATTAGGATTATGTTAGCAATTGCTTCATTATTAGATTAAAAAATCCATCAGATGGACGCCTGAAAGCACAAGTGCTCCCTGGGTGATTTTGGTAATTAATGACAACATATCTCTTGTTAGACTAATACTTTTACCTAGTCTATTTCAGATCAATTCAACAATGGCATGGCAAGGACAAGAGGATGTGGAACCCCTTCAAAATGCTAAGGACAAAGATTGACATAAGCTCAAGACTCTTCTTTTAAATTTTAGTGATCCAAGATCACATTGTGTCCATAGGAAAGCCAATACTATTAAAAGGGGATGAGGTGTTGCTTAATGGTCTACTTGCCCAAAGTGCTTAGTGATATTGCTCAAAAACCCTCAGCCTATTTCTCATTTCCACATATGTCCAAAACCCAAAGTCAAACTCGGACCCACCGATTTGATCTATCTGGTGACTCCAGGTTCCCTTGACATAGCCACTGCTGGAAACCCTAGTCAATTCGGTCACACCGATATGGATCTCGGTCTCACCGAGATGGCCTTGCAAACTCTCTGTTTCCCTTTGCAACCTTTTGGTCTCACCAAAATGAGCAATTGGTCCCATCGAGTTTGCCTAACCAATTCTCTGTTTGCTCGTTGCTGAAAGCGGTCTCACCGAGTTCACGCAGTCGGTCTCACCGAGATGAGGTTTTGCCCTAGCCCTAGCACATCGGTCCCACCAAGTTGATCTCGTCGGTACCACCGAGATTCCTAACATTCACATTTTGAACTAAATCGGTCTCACCGAATTCTTCTATTTGGTCAAATCGAGTTGGGTCAAATGTGTGTAACGATTGGTTTTTGTATGGAGGCTATATATACCCGTCCACCCCCTTCTCCATCTGTGAGAGAGCCATCAGAATGTGCCTACACTTCCACTACTCATTTTTTGAGAGAGAACCACCTACTCATGTGTTGAGACCAAGACATTCTAATCCAACCACAAGAATCTTGATCTTTAGCCTTCCCCAAGTTGCTTTCCACTCAAATCATCTTTGCACCATAGCCAAATCTACAAGAGAGAGTTGAGTATTGGGGAAACTATCATTTGAAGCACAATAGCAAGGAGTTCATCATCAACACACCATCTATTACCTTTTGGAGAGTGGTGTCTCCTAGGTTGGTTAGGTGTCGCTTGGGAGCCTTCGACAAGATTGTGGAGTTGAACCAAGAAGTTTGTAAGGGCAAGGAGATCGCCTACTTCATGAAGATATACCTGAGTGAGGCAAGTCCTTCATGGGCGATGGCCATGGTGGGATAGACAAGGTTGCTTCTTCATGGACTCTTCAAGGGTGGAGCCCTCCATGGACTTGTGCAGCCATTAACCTTCATGGGTTGAAGTCTCCATCAACGTGGATCTACGATAGCACCACCAATCAGAACCACGCCAAAATGCTCCATGTCTTCATTGTGTTTGCACACTCCGATCTCATCCCATTACTTTATTGCAACTAGCATTCTTTACTCTTTCCGCTGCTCATACTCTTGCCATGCTTGCTTGAAATGTATTGTGAATGCTTAAACTTGTGCTAAATCTCTACCTCAACTTGAAGAATTTAAAAAGGGTCACTTTTGCTTGTCGAGGGTATAATCACCCCCCTCTAGACACCTCTCGATCCTTTCAATTGGTATTACACTGCGTTTGGATGTCTTCATTGGAGCCCAAACATGGATTTTGTAATCATTTGGGTCAATACGGACGTTTGGCTGGACACTAAATTTGTATGTGAAAGAAAAAGCAATTCAGGCCCGTTTTCGCTCCCGTGAAAATCTCCCTCCCACGTTTAAGAGGGGTGGCGCTCCGCATTGGCCCGTAATCGCTATCTCCCACAACACGTACCGGTTCGGCCCCCAAAACAGAAAAAGAAGGCAGTGAAAAGGGGAACAGGAGGGGCGAACGAGAGCGGCGACCTAGGTCGTGGCAGCGGAGACCTCGTAGGCAGGTGGCGACGGCGACCACCACGGCGACCGGTGGCGGCGCAAGTCCGGCCATCCTCTCTTCCCCATCCCTTCTCATGTCACCCCACACCATCTCCCATCGCCCCCTTGTGATCTCCCATCGCCCTGTGCCCCGCACCGCCATGGCGGTCGACGGCGGCCTAGGATCGACAAACCCCGCTGTCAGCTCCGCCCTGCTAGCGGCGTGCGGCCGCCATCCTTTCCTATCGTGGCCCGCCTTAGGTTCTCCCTTCTACACGAGCTGCAGTTCCTTCTCTGCAGTACTCCACCATGACGGATGTAGGAAGTGCTCCTCATTTTGTGCAGCCACAACACTGGTCCACCATATATCCATGGCCCTAGCCTAGATATTCTTGTCAAACCTCTATGTAATCCTGAAAATCCCTCTATTTGCACCATTTCTAATCTGGCCATCTCCCGTCGGCCCCTCTGCCACACATTGTTCATGTCAAGCAATACCAAAGTTTATCATCCAAACATGATTTGGTATTGAAATCTCAGAGGCATTTCAAGGGCCAATTCACTGGCCAACCAAATAGGTGAATTCGTATACGTGTCATTTCAGTTTCCTCACTGATTTGGAATTCAGACCAATTCAATACGGAGCACTCGAATGGAGACATCCAAATGAAGCGTTAGAGTATTGGTCTCCATTGCTTTGGTTTAATCACCGTTGGAGGAAGATGGATGAGTCTATGATTGGGAGTATTAGACGTAGAGTGCCAATGCTTGACAGAGAGTTCTATAGTGCTTGAAAAAATGAGATGCTTGAGATTTTCAATGAATATAATTTGAACAAGTACATTACTAGCCGTTGTGCGCCTCCTATTGATCCCTTGCATCCTACCCCCGATGAGTATCTTGACATGACCTGCAATCTTAGAACTATTGATCATATCATAAGAGGATTGCCTAGAAATTTGCTTGTTTGCTTGCCTAAATTTGAATGTGCTTACACTATATAGAGATACCTTGAGGAACGCTCTCCAAACTATTCCTTAAAAAATCTAGATGAGATTCTTCAAAAATCCATAGCTTTTCATGAAACGAAACCTAGTGATCCTAAATTTGATGATTGCCTATTTGAGCTTCGTGACCTTATGCGTGCCAAAGGAGATGTTGGATGCATTAGTAGCATCATCACACAAGTCATTAGAATTCGTAAAGATGCACATTTTCATGATCACAAATCTAATGAATCACTCTCTCTAGGTGATGATCATTCGTAAGATGATGTTGAACATGCATACTATGATGAGGATGATGATAGTGACTTTGATCTTGATGAGTCAATGAGACACTTCAGTCTTATGTCTAACCTTCGTGGCTATATGGAAGGAGGAAAGGAATGGGTTCTTGATAGTGGATGTACTGATCGTATGACCGGAGATAGAGATATGTTCCATGAGCTTACAAAAAATGATGGTCCCCGTAAGTATGTCACTTTTGGTGATAATTCTAAGGATAAGGTAGTTGGCCTTGGTAAGGTGGCCATCTCCCATTATAGCTCTGTCCAAAATGTCATGCTCGTTGAATCCCTTGGATATAATCTACTTTCCGTAACCAGGCTAGCCAATTTCAGTTTTAATGTTCTATTCACTGAAGTAGATATGCCAAGTGTTTCGAAGAAATAATCATAATATGGTCTTTACCGGCATACGTATAGGTGATCTCTACATTTTTGATTACACAAAAAAAGCTCAACCTCGCACTTGCTTAATTGATCAATATTCTAAATGTTGGTTGTAGCATGGAAGGTTAGGTCACGTGGGCATGCAAAATCTTGATAAGCTTACTAAAGGTGATCATATGATTGGTCTTAAAGATGTAATATTTGACAAGTATAGACTTTGTAGTGCTTCTCAAGCAGGCAAAAAAGTTGGAGGAAGTCATCCCGTGAAGAACATCATGACCACGGGAAGACAGCTTGAACTACTTCACATGGATCGTTTTGGTCCCAATGCTTACAAGAATATTGGTGGTAACTCATTCGGTTTAGTTATTCTTGATGAGTTTTCCAGATTTACGTGGGTGTTCTTTCTTGATGATAAATCACAGGTCCAAAAGATCTTCAAGAACTTCTCTAGGAAGGACCAAAATCAATTTGAAGTGAAGTTCAAGAAGGCTCATAGCGACAACGGAACGGAGTTCAAGAACACCAATGTGGATAACTTTGTTGACGAAGAAGTGATTTCACATGATTTCTCGGCTATGTACACACCTCAACAAAATGGAGTTGTTGAGAGGAACAAACGAACACTTATCGAGATGGCGAGAATGATGCTTGATGGATACAAGACGCCAAAACATTTTTGGGCGGAAGCGGTTGAGACAGCTTGTCATGCTACAAATCAACTATATCTACACAAGCTTCTCATCAAAACGGCATACGAGCTTCTCACCGGTAACAAACCCCAAGTTGGATACTTTCAAGTATTTGGCTCAAAGTGTTACATTCTTGATAAGCGCCGTCGTTCAAAATTTTCCCCTAAATCTCATGAAGGTTTCCTACTCGGCTATGGATCAAACTCTCACACTTACCGTGTCTACAAAAATTTCACCTGAAAGGTTGAAGAGATGGTAGATGTGAAGTTTGATGGATCTAACGGCTCGCAAGTAGAGCAATTGCCAATTGATGTAGGAGACAAAGATCCTTACGAAGCAATTAAAGACTTGTCTATTAGCAAAATTTGTCCAACGGAGGTGAAGGAGTGTACCTCGTCCGTTCAAGTGGAAGCCTCAACCTCATGACAAGGTGAACCACAAGTTGACATGGAGGCATCCACAAGTGGAACACGTCAAGACGAAGGAAATGAGGAAGTACAACAAGATGAACCTCATCAACCTCCTTCTCCACCTCCACAAGATAATAACAACGCTAACAACAATGAAGAAGGACAACAAGAAGAAGAAGACAATGAATAGGATGTTCCACACCAACCCAGAGAAAAGCTCTCATGAGTTAGAGCAAGAGTCTCAAGAGATCATCCCGTTGAACAAATCTTTGATGATATTCAAACCGGGAGAATTACTAGCTCTAAAACTCGTTTGTCTAACTTTTGTGAACATTATTCATTCATCTCTAATGTTGAAACTATGTAGGTTCAAGATGCTCTTGATGATCCGGATTGCCTGAATTCTATGCATGAAGAGCTCCATAACTTTGAAAGGAATCAAGTTTGGACATTGGTTGAGAAGCCCGACGACAAGCACAATGTCATTGGAACCAAGTGGGTGTTTCGGAATAAGCAAGATAGGATGGACAAGTTGTACGTAACAAGGCATGTCTCGCCGCCCAAGGCTACACTCAATTCGAAGGTATGGGTTATGGTGAGACATATGCCCCCGTTGCTAGACTTGAGTCCATACGCATCTTACTTGCTTATGCCAATCACCGTGATATCACCTTATACCAAATGGACATTGAAAGTTCTTTTCTTAATGGTGAAATAGAGGAGGAATTTTATGTTAAACAACCTCCCGGCTTTGTTAATCCCAAGAAACATAATCATGTTTACAAACTTCACAAAGCTCTTTATGGTCCTAAACAAGCTCCTAGAGCATGGTACAAATGCTTGACCAAGTTTCTTATTGTAAAAGGATTTGAAATTGGGAAGATTGATTTTACACTTTTTACTAAAAGGTTTAATGGTGAATTATTTGTGTGCCAAATTTATGTGGATGATATCATATTTGGTTCGACTAACCCTCATTTTAGTGAAAAGTTTGGAAGGCTAATGTCGATGAAGTTTGAGATGTCTAAGATGAGTGAACTCGAATTTTTCCTTAGTTTGCAAATCAAGCAAACTAAGGAAGGTACCTTTGTTTCTCAAACAAAGTATACTAAGGACCTTTTCAAGAAGTTCAACATGCAAGAAATAAAAGTATGAAAACACCCATGCCTACTAGTGGACATCTTGACTTGACTAAGGATGGCAAACCGGTTGACCCAAAAGTTTACCGCTCTATGATTGGTTCATTGTTATATCTATGTGCCCCCCGTCACAATATTATGCTAAGTGTGTGCATGTGTGCACGATATCAAGCGGCTCCTAAAGAATGTCATCTTAAGACTGTGAAAAGGATAGTGAGATACTTAATTCATACAACAAACTTTTGCATTTGGTATCCTAAGTGGTCTTGTTTTGATCTTGTTGGCTCCTCCGATTCGGACTACTCCGATGACAAGGTTGATAGAAAGTATACTTTGGGTACTTGTCAATTTCTTGGTAGGTCCCTTGTGTCTTGGTCCTCCAAGAAACAAAACTCGGCATCCTTATCCACCGCCGTAGTGGAATACATTGCCACCGGATCATGTTGTGTTCAATTAGTTTGGATGACCCAAGCCATTAAGGTTTATGGGATATATGTGAAACATGTTCCATTGCTTTGTGATAATCAGAGTGCTATTAAGATTGCTCGCAATCCCGTGCAACATTCTCGAACTAAGCATATTGAAGTCATCATCATTTCATTCGAGACCATGTTGCTAAAAGAGACATCAATCTTAAGCATGTTCGTATCGATAAGAAATTTGCGGATATATTCACCAAACCGCTCGATGAGAAAGTATTTTGCCGTTTCATAGGTGAATTGAATATTATAGAAGCCTCAGACGTGGAGTAGAGACTACATTTGGATACATGCAAGGCATGAGCCTCTTTTTTTAGGTCTAATCCTTGATATATCTCTTATGATGATGATCATATGTCTTGGATCTATACTTGTACCCTTGCATGTTATCTAATCCTTGTAGGTACTTGGATGAACCCAAATCTATGAGATTGCAAGCCACTCATATTTTGAGCAATCTCTACATCACCAAGTTCCTACTGTATGGTTGTTCAATAAAAGGAATCATGAATCCACTCAACATATCCTTTGACAATTTCTATATATCAAATTTCATTTGGTATGACGTTTCATGATTGTCATTTTGGATACACAAGTGATCTTCCTTGCAAGACTGACCCACGTAGGAAGGTGAACTCAAACTACAAGTGGTGCTCCCAACTCTTGATGAACCACATCAACCTTGCGCATCCGACACAAGTTCAACCACATGATCAAGATCAACAATACAACCTAAGGTATGATATTACATCTTAGAGAAGATTTACTCCAAGAAATGAGTCAAAGCAACTCAACGATATGTGAATACATCAAAATGCTTAGACGAAAAAAGTAACCCCATTTTGAGCTTAAATGATGAGTATGACCTATGATCAAGTGACATCACTTGACTCCAAAAGTCAATATACTCGAACATAGGTGACTTTGTTGCCGACCCCTTCTAGATGAAGTTATGTAGTGTTTCTTTGTTCACTTACTTTGCGTTTTCCATATGTTTCTTGCTATCTTGCTCCCCATATAAAAAACATCTAGATTTCCTTTCTTTTGTATGTTTCTTTTGTCTATATTTTTCTGTATCTAATTCTTTGCAAATCTTTCAGTTCATGTCAAATCATTGTGAGATTTAATTTGCCAAGTGAGCTAAGCTGACAAAACTTTTCTTCTACATTTAACTCGGACTCAATGATCCAAGCCTATCGGATAGACCGAACTACAAGAACAGCTTGTAGATAGTTCATCGGTACAACCACGTGGACTAAACCGGTCTGACCGATATGCATCATCTATGACACTGCCAACTCGGTGTCATAAATGGAAATAGCTCGACGTTACCGATTTCACTCATGGGAAAACTTTTTTCCATTACGTATTTCATTACTTCTCCAGCTCCACTCAATGATTTTTATCCTCTACCCGCATCTTCATCTACATGCTGCATTTCAGTGTGTCTCAAGGACCAAACCTGTTTGACTCATGCTCCAGAAGTGCCCTTCTTGGAAATTGATGTCAAAGGGGGAGAGAGATAGCACATAAAATCTTATATGGGAGAGCGAACACATCTTAGCTCTTCCAGATGCCAGAGGAGAGAAGTCACATGTCTTTAAGAGGTGAAATGCATGTCTATATTTGATTGTTTGCACCATTTCATGCTCTAATTTCTCTTGCTCTGATATTCTCTTACCCTATCTTCTCCCACTATCCAATATCATATTCATGCGGAGAAAGAGTCCATATCTATAGAATAAAATCTTTGGCATTCATTGCATATCTTTAAATCTTTGGGGGCATATCTATATCTAAATGTAGTACTAAGTACTCACCCATTACATGTCATCCCAGTCTTTGTACTCTTGTGGTTTCCTGAAATTGCTTTAATTAGAGGGTTCTTGTGTTATCTAACCTTCTTTTCTCAAGTTCACCTATTCTAAAGCGAGATCAAGACCACAAGGTAAGTATATGCATCACACTCATGTGCATGATGATCCCTTGCTAATGTACATATTGTTTGCAAGAAGAATTCATGAACATGAAGGAACACTTCCTTTTATCTACACCATCTGCTCTGATGCATACAACCAAGATACATGTAACTCATTGCTTGGTATGTCATGGTTATGCATTCAAATGTTCTTATATTCCAACTTTACATGATTGCATACATGTAGGGGGAGCCTCTGCAAGTTACATGTCCTTCGAAAACTTTACTTGCTACTCTTCATATCTTTTATCTAAAGCTTTGATGTATGTTGTCATAAATTACCAAAAAAGATGAGATTGAAAGCACAAGTGCTCCCTGGGTGATTTTGGTAATTAATGACAACATATCTCTTGGTGGACTAATACTTTTACCTAGTGCTTTTCAGATCAGTTCAACAATGGCATGGAAAGGAAAAGAGGATGTGAACCCCTTCAAAATACTAAGGATAAAGGTTGGCATAAGATCAAGACTCTTCATTTTCATTTTAGTGATCCAAGATCACATTGAGGCCATAGGAAAGCCAATACTATTAAAAGTGGATGAGGTGTTGCTTAATGGTCTACTTGCTCAAAGTGCTTAGTGATATTTCTCCAAAACCCTCAGCCACTTTCTCATATCCACATATGTCCAAAACCCAAAGTCCAACTCGACCCCACCGATTTGATATATCTGGTGCCATTGAGTTCACTTGACATAGCCACTTCTAGAAACCCTAGTCAATTCGGTCACACCGATACAGATCTAGGTCTCACCAAGATGCCCTTGCAAACTCTCAGTTTTCCTTCATAATATTTTGGTCTCACCGAAATGAGCAATCGGTCCCACCGAGTTTGCCTGACCAATTCTCTGTTTGCTCGTTGTTGAAATCGGTCTCACCGAGTTCATGCAATCGGTCTCACCAGGATGAGGTTTTGCCCTAGCCCTAGCACATCGGTCCCACCGAGTTGATCTGATTGGTCCCACCAAGATTCCTAATGTTCACATTTTTCAACTATATCAGTCTCACCGAGTTCTTCTATTCGGTCTCACCGTGTTGGGTCAAACACTACAAAAAAAAGACACATCCATGACATTTTGGCATGAACGATTTTTTTCTGTCATGCTTATGACACTTCTATGATGATAATTGTGAACAAAACCTATATCATCATAGATGTGGTGGACTCCTACTTCTATGATAAAAAATCATGATAGAAAATGGGCTTTTCGTCCTGGGCGGGCCGGAGATGCAGTTGCATGACATTCCTTGGGCCGTCCATGACGGGAAAAATCGTGGTAGAAGCGAGGGCGAGGAAAGTTTCAGGGAGTTCCCAGTTACGGTGGGTGGTCGGGGCGGAGCGATGCACGGAGGTTTGCGCGTTTCTCTCGTACACGTCGCATGTATGCGCGAGGCATTGGGCTCTAAATGAACCATAGCAAGGTGTTCGCTTACTGAACTCGAGTGATTACACTAGCTACATTACTAAACCCGAGCGATCGATCCCTTGGATGCTAACTGAACCCGAGTGATTCCTTTGCTACCGCTACTAAATAAACCCGATCAATTGTTGTTGCTGCTTACTGAAGCCGATCGAATCAGCTGCTGCCTCTTGATGAACAGTGAATGTGGGGTTGGTTGAATGAGTGAAGGCATACGTGGTTGGGGTTGGATGAACAGTTCTCGGTGGGGGTTGGATGAACAGGACCCCGTGGTAGTAGGCCGTTGCGGTTGCCGTTGGATGAACAGGACCCCGAGACGAGGCCGCTACAGCCGAGGCGTTGGGGTTGATGAACAGGACCCCGTGGAGGGCTGGTTGAACAGTAGCCGATGGAGGGCTGGTAGGATCAACATGACCCCGTGGAGGGCTGGATGAACATGACCCCGTGGAGGGCTGGATGAACATGACCCCGTGGAGGGCTAGATGAACAGTAGCCGGTGGAGGCAGAGGAAGATGCGATGGATGAACAGTGCAAGTGGAGGCTGGAGGAAGTCGAGGGTGGGTGAACAGTAGCTTGTGGATTCCCGTTTTGCGGTATGCCACACCCCTCCTGATGAACATGACACCCGTTTCGACCGTAGCGCTCCAACACAAGTCTGTTTCATCCGTTTTGCAGTACGCCAGATCCCTCCCGATGAACAAGATCCCGTTTCGACCATAGCCAGTCGAGAAAAAGGCCGTTTCCTCCATTTTGCGGTATGCCAGACTCTTACCAATGAACATGACCCCGTTTCGATTGTACGCGCTCTAGCATAAGGTTGTTTCCCTCAGTTTTGCGGTATGCCACACCAGGTTTCGGTTGTTCCGTCCAAGCCGGTTGCCTCCCGATGTCCACGATGCTGTTTCTCCATTCTGACCCCGCCGGTTGGCTGTCGATGAGCACGATGTCGTTGCTGCCGTCCGCCGCCTCTCCGTGTACACCAGCCATGGTCGTACGTATGTGCGAGTACGTGTTCGAGACTCCGCCTGTATGTATGTACATAGCCACATTTTTTGCCATGTGGTTGTACGTATGTGTACACAGTTTTGAAGGGACTGTACGTATGACACGTGTCACTCCTTACTCGGCAACGGTTCATCACTGCAGAGAGACCGATCGATCGCTATGTACGTACATGTTCACGATCATACAGATAACACTACGTACGCTTCCACAGGGTGAGTCCTAGCTATCACGGAGGACAAGGAGGCACCTCCTTGAGTGCGAAGATATAGCTGGTGGGTCCCAGCTATCAAGGGCGGAATCATTTTTTCCCCATAATAAGGAGGCACTTCCGCTTGCGAAGATATTGCTGGTGGATCCCAGGTGTCAGGGACAGGAATAAGGAGGCACTTCCTTCTGTGCGAAGATATAGGTGGTGGGTCCTAGCTTTCCAGGGAGGAATAATTTTATTTTCGTGTAATAAGGAGGCGGTTGCATGCGTGCGTCCATAGAACTTATGCATCCCCACTGTTAGCCTCTCCTCGTACGGTCTTCTTCCGATAACTCTCATTTGCTGAGCGCACCAAGGCGGTGGACGATAGCGAGGCCCGAAATGGCAACGAGCCGGAGATTGGAAGACGTGGCAGGGGAGTCATAGACGGAGAGGTGTATGAGGTTTAACTGGTTCTGGTGCGGCGTGGTTCTGCAGTCGGCGGAGAATAAGAGGAGGTGTGGAGGGGTTGGCCTAGGCAGCAGTGGGGTTTCGCTATGCAACGAAGCTTTCTAAGCAGAGCTGCTAGCAGCCGGAGGCAGGAGGAGGTGGTCCCGATGGCGCTGGAGGAGGAAGACGAGAGACTGAAGATGGATGCTAGCTGTTGGATGTAAATCGAATGGCTAAGGATGTCAGAAGCATTTGTTGACTAACTTTTGAACGCCTTGTGTTGGCTTTGACCTAATGGCCCACATTCGAGCCTCCAAAAATGTGGCACATATTCAACGCATTTTTTTAGAATTTATGATCCATTTGCTGGGCTGGGTGAACAAATAATGTAGCGTCCATGTGGCACATTTGTATTATTTCTAAAAAACTACAGCCCATTTGCGCTTTCTCGAAATACACGAATTTGCTGGGCTGGGTGAACAAATAATGTAAGGTCCATGCCGCCCATTTAATTTTTCCTAAAAAATTACAGCCCATTTGCACTTTCTCGAAATACATAAATTTGCTGGGCTGGTTCTCATTATATTGTTTGGTTGGGCGCATCATTGTTATCAAAAAATAAATAGTGGCTAGTTATTTTCTTATAAATATATTTAATAATAAGCGCTTTATTGTTACATTGGTCCTCAAATCTTACCAAGCTTTGGTACACAATGACCAGCATTTTCGTTGCCTAAAGTCAAAACCAAAAGGATTTTATTGTTAAAAAATTAATTTTATAAGTTAATAAGACGTGGGATATTTTTTTGTATGTATGTAAGTATCTATTAAATATAAGTTGATAATAACAATAATATATAAACTACTATAAATATGTCACATCCCTAGCTAGCACTTGCATTAGGACCTAACTAGAGTGTGCATCATGTTTACTTTCAAAGAAACTTGAAATGGGATTAACAGAAACCCCAGCACCCCTCCCCTAACAACTAGGGTTTGCTAAAATATTTTCCAATGTACCCAAAATGCCCTTCAAAATGTTCATCATTTCTGCCTTAGTCTTAAACCTCTGCCAAAAATGGTGCACAATTTTCTAGGACAATCTAGGGCTTTGGATTAAATCATATGGTATTTGAATTTGGGCATTTAAATGCTATAAAATATTTTAAATGCTCAAATAATCATGAACTATAATGTTTCCTACTGTTCATATTATATACAGTAGATATGACAAGTGTCATGAGTTATAAAAATGTTTAGGCATTTTTATTAATTGAACAAAGCTGCAAAAGAAATAAAACAGAAAGAAAATAGGAAAAGAAAAATAGGAAGAACACTTACCTGAGCCCACTTACCTGCTGGCCCAGCCGGCCCAGCCCACCAGGGGCATCCCCGTCTTCTTCGTCGCGCCAGCGCACGAAGCAGCTCGGTGGCGAGCGCCGCCGATGCGCCGGCCACCTCCTGCCTGCCTGGTTGGCCCCTCGGCCCTCTGGACGGACTAGAACGTCGCCACGAAGCCCCCTCGACCGTTTCCCCCTCTTTCCCGTGTCTCTCCCCTCCTCTCTTCCCTCCGCCGAGCTCCCCCGAGCGAGCTCGTCGCCGACGACCGCTGACACCGCGCTCTACGCCACCCCCTCGCCTCCCCGAAGCACCACTAGCTCCGCCGCATCGCCCCGAAGCTCCCCACCGACGCACACGACGCCAGGAGCTCCGCAACGTCCTCCTCACCGTCGTCTTCAACCTCCGGCACCGGAGATCGCCGCCGCCCGTACGCCGTCGTCCGACCGTCCCCGAGCTCACTTCGACGCCCTCTGCGACCGCTGTGAGCTCACGCTTCGAACCCCCCTCTCCACGGGCTCGTTTAGGCCTTGTAGCCGCCGCCCCCTTTGCTGACCGACGATCACCGCCGCCGGCCAACTCACCGCCGTGGCCATAGGCACCGTACCTCGTGGCTGAGCACGCCATTAGCTTCAGTAGGTCACCAGCAAGCTAAAGCGAGCTTTAGCTCCTCCTCCCATGCACTACAACACCATCCCGACCAACTCCGTGCGAGCACCGCCGCGGACGAGCTCGTCGCCGTCGACTCCGGCGACCCCTCGTCCAACCAGTGGCACCGCTGGATGCGGTGCATCACCAGGAGCACACCGAGCCCATCCGCGCGGCAAATGGAAGCCGGAATAGGGATTCCGATGAGTCACCGCCGTGCGAAATGGTCGCCGCCGGCCAAACTCCGGCGGGCTGACGTGGCCCGATGATTAGGAGTTAACAGTAATTAGTTTAGTCACCACAGTCACTGACAGTGGGCCCCCGTTGTTAGTCAAACCAAGTCAACCCTGGTTATGACCGGAATTAACTCCTGAGACACTGACATGAGGGACCCACCAGTCAGGTTTGACTTGGACTGGCCCTGTTGACTGCCTATCGTCAGCATGATGTCATGCTGACGTAGTAAAGGTTTTTCTGGGATTTTTAGATTTAAAATAATTCAGGAAATTCCAGAAAATACCCAAAACTTCTAAAAATCATATAAAATCAACCATAGCTCAGATGGAAAAGATTTATATATGAAAAATGATTAGAAAAATCCAATCTTTCTAATGGCACTGGTTTCATGCATGTTTGAACAAGTTAAATTGTTGTATACATCAAAAACATGATTATGCACTTATTTAAATAATAGTTTGAACTTCAATTTGAATCCTTGATTCAAATAGGTTCAAACCCTTCTGATTTTAGTTGCATTAGCCAACACACATGCATCTTGCCATGTCATGAGCATGCATCATATTGTTGCATTTGTTTGTTAATGACTGTATCGCCGGTATTCCCTGTGTTAGGTCCTGCTCCCGAGGATACTGCTGCGTATTCCAGTTGAAGAGCAGTACCCGACAACTACCTTGTCAGGCAAGCAATCATTGATCATTCCGATACAACCCAATCTTCTCGCTCCTGCTCTCTTTTATTGCATTAAGGCAACAGCGCATGAACTGCTACTTGCTGCGGTAGTTGAACCCTATTCCCTTGCATGACCTGTCATTGCCACAGTAAATAGTTGAAACCCACTAGCATGTGTAGGAGTTGATTGAGCCATGTGATGTGTGATCCACCATGCTATTTGTTTATGTTGCCTGCTATGCTTAGAGTTGTGTCTGGTCTGGTTCATCTGGGTGATGGATCAGAGTGAAACAATCTTTAGATAAAGAGAAGGAAGTGTGGAATACGCTTGGTAAAGGTATCGATGAAAGGCCATGTAGGAGTACGTGGTGGGTTGTTTCATTGGAACCGTACATAGGACCTGAGATCTGTATGTGTGGTTCAAGTTGCAGTTACTACCATGCAATGGGCCCGAAACCAATGGACCCTCTCGACTTATTAATTACCCTCGATCTCTGTCCAGGAGTTGCAACTAGTTTCTAGTGTTTATAGTTTACTGGAGGTCGTGCACAACGCTGACCCTCGGGGTGGGTTGTGATGCGACAGGTACGTGGCACGGTGTACCGATTGCCCGTTTGGTGACTCGGGAACCCTGTACACATCGTTTGGGGCTGTGAGCGACACCCCGGCCGGATCTCCCCACGGATGGAACCCAAATAGGCGATAAACCTGGACGAGAGACTTGAGTAGTTAGTCAGGTCGTGGCCGACACCCTTGCTGGGCTTCCGCTTGAAGGTTGCCGAGTACACGCCGAGTAAACGGCGATAAGTGGTGGAAGCGTGTGTGAAGAGGTACACCCCTGCAGGGTTATCAAACTATTCGAATAGCCGTTGTTCGCGGTACGAACTACTTGGTTACTCCTACAGTTCATAGACAAGTTGATGGATACTACTAAAAGCCTCAAGATAAGCGTGAGTGCCGTGGATGGCCCTTCCGTAGGATGACGGAAGAGGATCCTCGGTAGTGTATTGATGTGGTGAGTAGTGGACTCGTGTTCGTAATAACATCTTGCAATCCGTTGAGAGTTGTAGTATAGGTTAGCCAAGGTCAAAGCTGGCATTCTGCTATAAACTCCACTACCCCCTTGATAATGTTGCATGTATGATAGGTTCTGTGGTAAGACTTGCTGAGTACCTTTGTACTCATGTTTGCTTAATAACTGTTGCAGAGGAGAACCCTGCCCCTGCTGATGGGTTCTACATAGACGTTGACGTCGACGAGTAGCTTGAAACCCAGACGGTGATCTGGATCTTGTGAAGGGCCTTGTAGATAGTCAGGCTACACCAAGCCTGTTTTATTTTCTAAGTTGTCTGTACTCAGACATGTAGCTTCCGCTTGTGCTTGTATGACTGTATGACTTGAGTGATGGGTCATGTGACCCCTACCTGTATGGATATGTTATGTATGGCTCTTGGAGCCTTTTAAATAAAGTACTTTCAGTCATAGAGTTCTGTTGTGATGCAATGTTGTATTTGCACATATTGAGCATATTGCGTGTATGATTGAAATGCTTGGTATGTGTGGGATCCGACACCTAGTTGTTTTCCTTTGGTAGCCTATCTTACAGGGAAATGCCTCCTCGTGATTCCAATGAGCCTTGGTAGCTTGCTACTGCTCGGAACACGTAGGCTGGCCGGCATGTATCCTTCTTCGTTCCTGTGTCTGTCCCTTAGGGGAAATGTCACGCGTTGTTCCTTTAAGTCCATGTAGCTTGCTACGACTTGGGTTCATACGTTGATGACCGACACGTTCGTTGCTGGGTCATGGATGCCTGTCTCTGTAATTTAGTGCCACTTTTGGTTTATAACTAGCCATGTCGGCCCGGATTCTCTGTCATATGGATGCTAGCGACATTGTCATATACGTGTGCCAAAATGCGCAAACGGTCCCGGGCCAGGTAAGGTGGCACCCGTGGGGTTACCGTGCGTGAGGTCGCAAAGTGATATGACGTGTTACAGCTAAATCGGTGTGACTTAGGGTCGGGGTCCTGACAGCGTTGGCATCAGAGCTGGACTGCATGTAGGTTTCTCAAGCCAAACTGGTCGATGTTTAGTCTAGAAAAATTCATAGTTATATGTAGGGGAATTGATTGTGGAAGGGAACGTAAGGCTCTTTTTACTCCTTTACCTTATGCCCTTCTGATCTGAGTCAGTCTATTCTTTCTACGGGGATTTAGGACTAGGCCTCTTATCCTTACTAGGTTCACGTGTTACTAATCCGTAGACTCTTAGGATTGTTGGTTTCAAGCCTCAGTTCAGTTTCTATCCTTTTGAGTATGATGATTGTTGAACTCGGAACCTTGATATGGAATTGTTCAGTGGCTATGCTATCATTTGTATGATGTCTCAAATCTTTGTTTGAGCATTTACAGTTGTTATGCTGCCCGATTTCTTCCAGAAACACTAATGCCTTTGCATTATTTCGTGTTTCAGATGTCTGGCCGCATCCCTCACCAAGTGGTTTGTTTGACTCGATGCATTAATGTGCCCGGTCACACGGCCATGCTAGTCCGTGTGATGACTGAGACCGGTTATCGCTGGTATCCTGAATACACGGTGGAGGAACAGTATCGGGATTTCAATCAAAGTCAGTATTTCTGCACAGTCTGGATATACCCCTCATATCCCGGAGCTAATGATCCCATCCATTGGTCTTATGGACTCGGGATTACCATCGAGATGGTAGTGCAGGATGCCGCTTATTCGATGATGACCATTCTCCGTGCTAGGCATGCCCTGTTGCTGAACACTGAGTTCTATTACATGCCAGCTTCACTTCCAGGAGAGGAAGGCTACTACACTGGTCTGTATACTGATGCTGCTCATGAAGAGCCACTGCTTCAGACTACTGTTCAGATGTTGGAGGATAGGGACCGTGAGGTCCGTGCCCTCCGAATGGAGCTGTATAACACTCTAGCCGCTCACTGGACTACTTTGACACGGCTTGCACCTGCTGTGCACGCCGGATATCTGGACATGCGGGATTTGTATCCTGTGGGGACTCGTCTGCCTGATCGCATGGATAGGCGTGACGTTGGGGGTATTACACCTCCACGTGGGCGTCGGTTACCACCAGCATCGGGACCGAGACCACACCCATGCCCCTATGGTCCACAGCCATCGAGTGCTCGCGAGTTCCAAGATCCGTCTGTACCACTTCCAGGCTACGGTGGTAATCTCTACGAGGATTACTACGCGAATGTCTGAGCTAGTCCGTGGTAGTAGTAGTATTGTAGTAGTTGTATTTCCACAGTCCTGTGCGTCTTGTGGAATATGACTTAGTGTGTACTGAGTTCCGGAGGTGTAGTTAAATAATGTATAGGAGCTTGGAATGCCTCTGATGGGATGTATCGTCTTTCACCGCAGTTGTACTTTAGCCTTGGCTTGTACTAAACTTTGTATGGTGTGTATGACCACTGGTGTATATATAGCAGTTCCTATATTAACATGGCGTACGGATGAACATCTTTGCATTCTGTGTCATCCATTACATTCTGCACTTCTATGTCAAATTTTTGCCATCCTTGTCTAAACCGTTGTTTTGTTTTCCTAGGATGGTCAACACTCGCAACACTCCTGCTGCTCAGGAGCAGGGTGAGGCTAGTGGGGCTAGAGATGGGAATCTGCCCCAGCCACCCTCTTTGGCGGAAGTTATGCTTGAAGCAGAACGGAACAAGAGAGAGACCAACCGTCTGCTGGAACGCATAGAGCAGAACATTGGGTTCCGCCAGAGGAATGACGTGGTGTCAATCCACGATTTTATCAAGATGTGTCCACCAAAGTTCCATCACTCCACTGAACCTCTGGATGCTGATGACTGGCTACGTAGTATCACCCACAAGCTACACTCCGCCCGTGTGGCCGAAGCTGACAAGGTTATCTACGCCGCCTACCATCTTGAGGGCCCTGCCAGTCTTTGGTGGGAAAACTTTGAAGCTATGCGTCCTACTGGCCAAGTCACTACCTGGGTTGAGTTCAGTGAGGCATTCCGTGAACATCACATTCCGGAAGGTCTCATGGATCGCAAGCGGGAGGAATTATGCAATTTCACCCAGGGCCGTTTAACTGTGGACGGCTATAGTCGTGAGTTTGGTAATCTGGCACGCTATGCACCTGAGGAAGTATCCACCGATGCCAAGAAGCAGGCAAGGTTCCGCAAGGGACTCAGCCCTGAACTCCGTCGAGATCTACGTCTGCACGAGTGCACTTCCTTCCAGAAGTTGGTTAACAAGGCTATCAGTGCTGAGACAGGCCAGACCGACTTCGAGGCCACCCGCAAGCATACTCGAGACTTTGGTTCCTCATCCGGCTCTGGCTCTCACAAGCGCCATGTGTGGGTTCCTAACACTGCTCTGCCACCCAAGTATACACCGAGGCCATCCTATGAGGCGCCTCGTCCAACTCAACAGTTTGCACCTGCTAAGACCTATGGAGGTCCACCCTCCAACTTTGCTCCACGCACCACCACTGTGACATGTTTCAAGTGTGGAGAACCGGGACACTACATGCGTGATTGTCCCCAGAATCAGCCAGGAAAACCCGTTGGCCGTGGTAAGCCAACCGGCAAGGTGAACTATGTCAAGCCAATCCCCACTGCATGTGGTCATGTCAACTATGTTTCTGCCGAAGAAGCCTATGAGGATCCTAACGTCGTTCTTGGTACGCTTCTCGTAAACTGCCATCCGGCATCTGTTCTTTTCGATACTGGAGCATCCCATTCGTTCATATCTGAGAGCTATGCTAGATTGCACAACATGACTTTTTGTGACATGCCTACTTCCATGGTTATTCAAACTCCTGGTTCAAAGTGGCAAACCTCTAGGGTAAGCCATGGAAATGAAATCCTTGTCGATAGACTTGTTTTCCTTGCTTCTTTAATCGCTCTCAAGTCCTCGGACATAAACATCATCTTGGGTATGGATTGGATGACAACTCATTATGCCAAGATTGATTGCTTTACTAGGACCGTTCAACTTACACATCGATCCGGCAAGATAGTCAATGTCTTGGCCCGAATGGCTGAACGTCAGCTCTATTCTCTTAATGCGAGCCCTCTACCAGAACTCGAAGATATCCCGGTAGTCCGTGACTTTCCAGATGTTTTTCCTGAAGAACTGCCAGGAGTTCCACCTGACAGAGATGTCGAGTTCGTGATAGATCTTATCCCTGGAACTGTCCCAATCTCTAGGAGACCTTATAAGATGGCACCACTAGAATTAGCTGAGCTAAAGAAACAACTCGATGAGTCCTTGCAGAAAGGTTTCATCCGTCCTAGTTCTTCCCCTTGGGCTTGCCCCGTCCTCTTCGTCAAGAAGAAGGATGGAACGGAGCGGATGGTTGTAGATTACCGACCTGTCAATCTGGTCACCATAAAGAATAAGTATCCGCTCCCCAGGATCAACGACCTGTATGATCAGCTCGCTGGATCCTCAGTCTTCTCTAAGATGGATTTGAGGTTGGGCTACCATAAAATCAAAATCAAGAACGGGGACATTCCTAAAACGGCTTTCGTTACTCGTTATGGCCAATATGAGTACACCGTCATGTCCTTCGGATTAACCAATGCCCCAGCTACCTTTTCTCGGTTAATGAATTATATATTCATGGAGTATTTGGATAAATTCGTCGTGGTATACCTCGATGATATACTCATTTTCTCCAAGAACAAGGAAGATCATGCCGAGCATTTAAGGTTGGTATTGACGAAACTTCGAGAGCACTGCCTTTATGCCAAATTCTCTAAATGTGAATTTTGGTTGCCAGAAGTAACCTATCTAGGTCATGTGATCTCTGGCAAGGGTATTGCTGTCAATCCCGAGCGAGTTCAAGCCGTACTTGATTGGACTCCTCCTGAATCGGTCAAGCAAGTTAGGAGTTTTCTTGGCTTAGCGAGCTATTGTCGACGGTTCGTCGAGAATTTCTCCAAGGTTGCTAAACCTCTAACCGAACTCCTCATGAAAGATAAAAAGTTTGAGTGGACCCCACAGTGCGAGTCCAGTTTTCAGGAACTGAAAAGATGCCTGACATCTGCACCTGTACTGGTACCACCAGACTTTTCCAAGGATTTTATAATCTATTGCGACGCCTCGCGGCAAGGACTAGGTTGCATTCTCATGCAAGATCGTCAAGTGATTGCATACGCATCTCGACAGTTGCGTCCACACGAGGATAATTATCCTACTCATGATCTAGAGCTTGCAGCTGTAGTCCATGCACTCAAAACATGGCGACATTACCTCCTTGGTAATCGCTGTGAAATCTTCACTGATCACCAAAGTTTGAAGTATATCTTCACCCAACCGGATTTGAATCTCAGGCAATGACGTTGGGTTGAGTTGCTCACCGACTACGACTTAGGAATCACTTACACTCCTGGAAAGGCCAATGTCATGGCTGATGCACTAAGTCGTAAGTCATATTGTAACAATTTAATGTTACAACAAAGTCAACCACTTCTCCACGAGGAATTTCGCAAGCTTAACCTTCACATTGTTCCTCGAGGATTTCTTTCCACCTTGGTGGCGAAACCTACCGTTTTGGATCAGGTCATCAAAGCACAGAAGGTTGATCCCGGAATTTCCCGTATTAAGAGGAACATCAAGAAAGGAGTTGCAGGATGTTTCTCAATTGATGATCAAGGAGTCGTATTCTTTAGCAACCGTTTAGTGGTTCCTAAAGTACGAAACCTAAGACGTTTGATCCGCAAGGAGGCTCATGAATCTCCTCTTACGATTCATCCCGGTAGTACCAAAATGTATCAAGACCTACGTCCAAGATTCTGGTGGACTAGGATGAAGAGAGAAATCGCTCAACTCATTGCTAACTGCGACGTTTGTCGTCGAGTCAAAGCAGAGCATCAACGGCCTGCTGGCACCCTTCAACCTTTAGCTATTCCTGAATGGAAATGGGACAAAGTCGGTATGGACTTCATTACCGGGTTTCCCAGGTCCAGGAAAGGGAATAATGCTATCTTCGTCGTTATCGACCGCCTCTCTAAAGTAGCTCATTTCCTGCCTGTTCGAGAGAGTATTACCGCTAGCCAGCTAGCAGACTTATATATCTCTCGAATAGTATCACTTCATGGTGTACCGTTGGAGATCAACTCGGACCGTGGAAGTCTTTTCACTTCACGATTTTGGGAGAGTTTCCAGAATGCTATGGGAACTCATCTCTCTTTCAGTACTGCCTTCCATCCGCAATCAAGTGGTCAAGTGGAACGAGTCAATCAAATTCTGGAAGACATGCTTCGAGCCTCTGTCATTTCTTTCGGTATGGAATGGGAAAAGTGTCCTCCATTTGCCGAATTCGCTTATAACAATAGTTATCAAGCCAGCTTGGGTAAAGCTCCCTTCGAAGTTCTATATGGACGAAGGTGTCGAACACCTCTTAACTGGTCAGAGACTGGGGAAAGACAATTCTTTGGCCCGGATATGATCCAGGAAGCAGAGGAACAAGTTCGCATCGTTCGTGAGAGATTGAAAACAGCCCAGTCTCGCCAAAAGAGCCAATATGATAGTCATTATAAGGCTGTGACTTTTGAAGTCGGCGATAAGGCTTACCTTCGGGTTACTCCTCTTAAGGGAACCCATCGCTTCGGTATCAAAGGCAAATTGGCCCCTCGTTATATCGGTCCTTTTCACATTCTTGCCAAACGAGGAGAAGTTGCCTACCAATTGGAACTACCTCCGCACCTCTCCAGAGTTCATGATGTTTTCCACGTTCCTCAACTCAGGCGTTGCTTCTCGGATCCTATCCGTGGAGTGGACCACGAAACGCTTGATCTCCAAGACAATCTCACATATCGAGAATACCCCGTTCGTATTCTTGATCAAACCGAGCGCACCACTCGACGCCACATATCAAGTTTCTCAAGGTTCAATGGTCACATCATTCCGAGATTGAAGCTACTTGGGAAAGGGAGGATCGCCTTCGACTTGAGTACCCCACCCTCTTTCCGGAGGAACCCGAATCTCGGGACGCGATTCTTTTAAGTGGGGGTGAGTTGTCACATCCCTAGCTAGCACTTGCATTAGGACCTAACTAGAGTGTGCATCATGTTTACTTTCAAAGAAACTTGAAATGGGATTAACAGAAACCCCAGCACCCCTCCCCTAACAACTAGGGTTTGCTAAAATATTTTCCAACGTACCCAAAATGCCCTTTAAAATGTTCATCATTTCTGCCTTGGTCTTAAACCTCTGCCAAAAATGGTGCACAATTTTCTAGGACAATCTAGGGCTTTGGATTAAATCATATGGTATTTGATTTTGGGCATTTAAATGCTATAAAATATTTTAAATTCTCAAATAATCATGAACTATAATGTTTCCTACTGTTCATATTATATACAGTAGATATGACAAGTGTCATGAGTTATAAAAATGTTTAGGCATTTTTATTAATTGAACAAAGCTGCAAAAGAAATAAAACAGAAAGAAAATAGGAAAAGAAAAATAGGAAGAACACTTACCTGAGCCCACTTACCTGCTGGCCCAGCCGGCCCAGCCCACCATGGGCATCCCCGTCTTCTTCGTTGCGCCAGCGCACGAAGCAGCTCGGTGGCGAGCGCCGCCGATGCGCCGGCCACCTCCTGCCTGCCTGGCTGGCCCCTCGGCCCTCTGGACGGACTAGAACGTCGCCACAAAGCCCCCTCGACCGTTTCCCCCTCTTTCCCGTGTCTCTCCCCTCCTCTCTTCCCTCCGCCGAGCTCCCCCGAGCGAGCTCGTCGCCGACGACCGCTGACACCGCGCTCTACGCCACCCCCTCGCCTCCCCGAAGCACCACTAGCTCCGCCGCATCGCCCCGAAGCTCCCCACCGACGCACACGACGCCAGGAGCTCCGCAACGTCCTCCTCGCCGTCGTCTTCAACCTCCGGCACCGGAGATCGCCGCCGCCCGTACGCCGTCGTCCGACCGTCCCCGAGCTCACTTCGATGCCCTCTGCGATCGCTGTGAGCTCACGCTTCGAACCCCCCTCTCCACGGGCTCGTTTAGGCCTTGTAGCCGCCGCCCCCTTTGCTGACCGACGATCACCACCGCCGGCCAACTCACCGCCGTGGCCATAGGCACCGTACCTCGTGGCTGAGCACGCCATTAGCTTCAGTAGGTCACTAGCAAGCTAAAGCGAGCTTTAGCTCCTCCTCCCGTGCACTACAATACCATCCCGACCAACTCCGTGCGAGCACCGCCACGGACGAGCTCGTCGCCGTCGACTCCGGCGACCCCTCGTCCAACCAGTGGCACCGCTGGATGCGGTGCATCACCAGGAGCACACCGAGCCCATCCGCGCGGCAAATGGAAGCCGGAATAGGGATTCCGACGAGTCACCGCCGTGGGAAATGGTCGTCGCCGGCCAATCTCCGGCGGGCTGACGTGGCCCGATGATTAGGAGTTAACAGTAATTAGTTTAGTCACCACAGTCACTGACAGTGGGCCCCCGTTGTTAGTCAAACCCAGTCAACCCTGGTTATGACCGGAATTAACTCCTGAGACACTGACACGAGGGACCCACCAGTCAGGTTTGACTTGGACCGGCCCTGTTGACTGCCTGACGTTAGCATGATGTCATGCTGACGCAGTAAAGGTTTTTCTAGGATTTTTAGATTTAAAATAATTCAGGAAATTCCAGAAAATACCCAAAACTTCTAAAAATCATATAAAATCAACAATAGCTCAGATGGAAAAGATTTATATATGAAAAATGATCAGAAAAATCCAATCTTACTAATGGCACTGGTTTCATGCATGTTTAAACAAGTTAACTTGCTGTATACATCAAAAACATGATTATGCACTTATTTAAATAATAGTTTGAACTTCAATTTGAATCCTTGATTCAAATAGGTTCAAACCCTTCTGATTTTAGTTGCATTAGCCAACACACATGCATCTTGCCATGTCATGAGCATGCATCATATTGTTGCATTTGTTTGTTAATGACTGTATCGCCGGTATTCCCTGTGTTAGGTCCTGCTCCCGAGGATACTGCTGCGTATCCAGTTGAAGAGCAGTACCCGACAACTACCTTGTCAGCCAAGCAATCATTGATCATTCCGATACAACCGAATCTTCTCGCTCCTGCTCTCTTTTACTGCATTAAGGCAACATCGCGTGAATTGCTACTTGCTGCGGTAGTTGAACCCTATTCCCTTGCATGACCTGTCATTGCCACAGTAAATAGTTGAAACCCACTAGCATGTGTAGGAGTTGATTGAGCCATGTGATGTGTGATCCACCATGCTATTTGTTTATGTTGCCTGCTATGCTTAGAGTTGTGTCTGGTCTGGTTCATCTGGGTGATGGATCAGAGTGAAACAATCTTTAGATAAAGAGAAGGAAGTGTGGAATACGCTTGGTAAAGGTATCGATGAAAGGCCATGTAGGAGTACGTGGTGGGTTGTTTCATTGGAACCGTACATTGGACCTGAGATCTGTATGTGTGGTTCAAGTTGCAGTTACTACCATGCATTGGGCCCGAAACCAATGGACCCTCTCGACTTATTAATTACCCTCGATCTATGTCCAGGAGTTGCAACTAGTTTCTGGTGTTTATAGCTTACTGGAGGTCGTGCACAACGCTGACCCTCGGGGTGGGTTGTGATGCGACAGGTACGTGGCACGGTGTACCGATTGCCCGTTTGGTGACTCGGGAACCCTGTACACATCGTTTGGGGCCGTGAGCGACACCCCGGCCGGATCTCCCCACGGATGGAACCCAAATAGGCGATAAACCTGGACGAGAGACTTGAGTAGTTAGTCAGGTCGTGGCCGGCACACTCGCTGGGCTTCCGCTTGAAGGTTGCCGAGTACACGCCGAGTAAACGGCGATAAGTGGTGGAAGCGTGTGTGAAGAGGTACACCCCTGCAGGGTTATCAAACTATTCGAATAGCCGTTGTTCGCGGTACGAACTACTTGGTTACTCTTACAGTTCATAGACAAGTTGATGGATACTACTAAAAGCCTCAAGATAAGCATGAGTGTCGTGGATGGCCCTTCCGTAGGATGACGGAAGAGGATCCTCGGTAGTGTATTGATGTGGTGAGTAGTGGACTCGTGTTCGTAATAACATCTTGCAATCCGTTGAGAGTTGTAGTATAGGTTAGCCAAGGTCAAAGCTGGCATTCTGCTATAAACTCCACTACCCCCTTGATAATGTTGCATGTATGATAGGTTCTGTGGTAAGACTTGCTGAGTACCTTTGTACTCATGTTTGCTTAATAACTGTTGCAGAGGAGAACCCTGCCCCTGCTGATGGGTTCTACATAGACGTTGACGTCGACGAGTAGCTTGAAACCCAGACGGTGATCTGGAGCTTGTGAAGGGCCTTGTAGATAGTCAGGCTACACCAAGCCTGTTTTATTTTCTAAGTTGTCTGTACTCAGACATGTAGCTTCCGCTTGTGCTTGTATGACTGTATGACTTGAGTGATGGGTCATGTGACCCCTACCTGTATGGATATGTTATGTATGGATCTTGGAGCCTTTTAAATAAAGTATTTTGAGTCATAGAGTTCTGTTGTGATGCAATGTTGTATTTGCACATATTGAGCATATTGCGTGTATGATTGAAATGCTTGGTATGTGTGGGATCCGACACCTAGTTGTTTTCCTTTGGTAGCCTATCTTACAGGGAAATGCCTCCTAGTGATTCCAATGAGCCTTGGTAGCTTGCTACTGCTCGGAACACATAGGCTGGCCGGCATGTGTCCTTCTTCGTTCCTGTGTCTGTCCCTTAGGGGAAATGTCACGCGTTGTTCCTTTAAGTCCATGTAGCTTGCTACGACTTGGGTTCATACGTTGATGACCGACACGTTCGTTGCTGGGTCATGGATGCCTGTCTCTGTAATTTAGTGCCACTTTTGGTTTATAACTAGCCATGTCGGCCCGAATTCTCTGTCATATGGATGCTAGCATGTCATATACGTGTGCCAAAATGCGCAAACGGTCCCGGGCCAGGTAAGGTGGCACCCGTGGGGTTACCGTGCGTGAGGCCGCAAAGTGATATGACGTGTTACAGCTAGATCGGTGTGACTTAGGGTCGGGGTCCTGACAAAATATATATAATATAGTAAAAGGGGAACATAAGTTGGACCTCGCGTTCTAATTCTTATATAGAAAAATATAATAGACCTCTGCGTTTTCTTGTTTAAAAAATAAATAAGTTGGGTTGCGAATCTTTAAGAAAAAATAAAACCTAGGATGGGAGGCCCATGGGCCGGTCGATACATGACAACCCTAAAAAAAATACAAACTGGCGTGTTGTGGGCTGCGCATGTTAAAAAAAGCCTAGACTAGTCAACCCACAACCTAGCTGATACATTTATCAAAAATGATTCTTGCTGGCCCACTGATAATGAATGATACTCCCTGCTAGCTCCCTAATAACTGGCTTCGTTGTAAATTTATCTCTTTAGTAGGAGTAACTACGTTGACAAACTTGTGGGCTCCAACGTCAGTATAGCATTAGGAGGAAGTATTTTTTCGATGAGGCACTTGCTAGCGTACGGCCATGGGCCTGGTGGGTCCCGATTGTCTGCCTCTCCACGTACAGTACTCTCCAGATTCCTCTCGCTTGTTTAGCATGTTCAGAAAGGCAGATAGCAGCACCTCGGCGAGCGCACAAAGGCGGAGGATGACGTCCAGGCCCCGGACAAGAACGCACCAGAGCCGAAGACGTGCTACAATGGTGGTAGAAGTTGTGCCAAACTTCTACGTAAAGTTCTGATGTAGCCCAGTGGCCTCGTTCAATTCCCCAACTGCTTCTTCGAGCGGGTTCGATTCCACCTGATACAGGGAAAATGTAGCCAAATTTTCGCCTCTGTCATTACTGACATGTGGGTCCCCATTGTCATCTATGCACAACACATCCAACACTTGGCAAAACTTCATCCCTCATTTTCTCTGTTTTTCGCACTCAACATTGTGTGGGCATTTCGAAAATATCATATCTTTTTGACTGTGCGTCTTATGAAGATGTGCTATGCATAAATGTTGATCAGCATGATGTTCACTGGCTCGTAGTACCATTTTTGACCATGGATAAACTTCCAACATAATGTTATTTCTCTTCGAAAAGGGGGTGTTAATATAAATGCTCTGCTCTCTGAAACTGAAACTTGCATTTTCTTCTCTGATAATCACATTGTCTACACTTTTATATGAAACTACATTTTTGAAGTGCTAAAAATAGATCTCTAGATTTCAAAAAATACTTCATATGCTCAGTACTGCAAATCTGACATTCATATCTGAAAGTACTCCCAAAATACACAACACAAAATACAATTCACAACCTGTAAATACTGACAACCCTAAGATCCTCCTGAGACTATGGGGGGGGGGCAGACCCCTTCTATTCCTCCGCAGTAGACATCCTCCTTGTGAGACTAGGTGAACGGCAAGGGAGAGGATGGCGGGGAAGCGTCGTCGCGCCAACTGCTTTTCTCCTCTTGAAGTTGGGTACGGTCGAGGAAGACTCTACCAGCTTTCTCTACCACGGCACCCTCACAAACGACACTGTGTAGATGCTCGATCCTTCAATCTCTGCTGGATGCTCTATCTTGGATCGATACTCCCACCACCGCTGCCTCGCGTTCGGATTCGATGAATCCGTCTGTTCCATGGCCCAGAGGACCGACTCTATGTACTCCCGCGCGACTCCCTCCCGATGTATCGCCTCCTTTTCGCTCTTTTCCAGATATTTGGCCATCGCTTTCGCCATCACCGCTAATTGCTCCGGGTTGTCAAACCAAGACTGTATCTCCAACATCATGTCTAGCTTCATAGGGTCACCGTCTCCGATCCTCACGTATCGGTTGTATTCCTCCATCTATCTACTTCTCCACAACACCTTCACTCGCCGGTGGTGGTTTTTGAATGGAAGAGGAGAGGAGCGGCGCTGGTTTTGGATTACAATGGGAGAGAAGCGGCGGTGGTTATGAAATGGAATAGGAGAGGAGCGGCGCAGGTTTTGGATTGGAACAGGATAGGAGCGGTGGTGGTTTAAGAGGAGAGGAGCGGCGCTGGTCTTGGAAGTATTTTATAGTTTTGCGTATTTTGAGATCAAAGTTGGACCACGTACTGTATTTGACAAGCAAAATGTGAATGCATGTCATCAAAAGTTGTATCATTTGGTTCATATCCGAATGTACTTTGAAATTATATTATTTTTGCAACGTATACCATATATTTTATTTGTGAAAACCATTCACAAATATGAACCAGAATACAAGGGAGACTAGTTAATTGGGGTCACTTTCTAAGTTGAAGGATAAATTGATTTTGATTTTGATCCCTCTCATCCAATCCTAAATCGTTGTCGCACGCTCCTCTCACTCTTCTCTGTAGCAAAACCGGGTTGAGATCATCCGCACTACTATATGGTGATATACTGCGGATGACATGTGGGGTCGGGTCCACACGGTAGTGACCATACTGCATGGTGCGCTACTGCAGAGGATCCTAACCCTGCAAAACCACACCCACTCCTCTCCATCATCTCCATTCCAAAACCACTATCTCGCCTCTCCCTCTTCTCCATTGCAAAACCACCCCTCTCCTCTCCATCTTCTCTATTGCAAAACCACCATCTCGCCTTTCCCTCTTCTCCATTGTAAGACCACCATCTCTCCTCCCATCTTCAAAAGCTAGCACCGGACCTCTCAGAAGGACATCTATGGAGAGGATGCAGCAGCGAATCGGGCACTTCGCCGGTGGCGACCAAGCGATGTTAACCAGGTTGAAGGATATCCTTACTTGGTTTGACAACGAGTGGGAAATTTCGAGGATGGTGAGGGTCATGTGGCAATGTTTGTGAAAGAGCGAGATGGCCGCGATGAGGGCGTTGATGTACTCCCCGGTGGCAGTCACGCCGCAGTACTTCGAGTTCATCAAGTATCTCCTCTAGGCGATGGAGCAGACTGATTCGCCCGATGAAAAAGTCAGGCGGAGGTGGGAGGCGTACAGGTCGAATGTCGAGCATCCAGAGGATAACGAAGTGATCGAGTACTGTGTGCCGCTCGTGAGGGTGCGGTGCCAGCCGGAGCCACAGGAGTATCCGTTCTCCCACCGCAAGAGGAGGCCGGATGGTACGACGTTGTTTTCCCACCATTCTGCACGGTTCCCTCGCCGCTTGCCTCATTTCAACGGCGGCGGTAGGGTTTAATGTAAGCTTCGCACTGACCTTATCTTCCATCTGCTCATGCTTACAATCAGTGGGACAACTAATGAAAATCATGCTTAGAATCGGTCTCCAAGGACTACGCCAATCACCCTAAAATAGCTCTGGACCAAAAACAAACAACGTGTACAAATAAAGATAAATTGATTGGTGCTTCTTTCAGAAAAGAGTACTCCCTAGAAAAGTGCTAATATAACCTACTAGTATTGGATTAGAGGATTTGATGCCGAGGAAGATCCGTCCACAGATAGCGCCAACGCTTAGATGGAGCATGGTTAGTGTCGGTAATTTTTACTTTGCACCTTGCACTCTGCATATATGCCGGTTCCATCTGTACATTTGTGCAGTTCCACCAAAATGCAGCTGAATAACCCTGTTTGCACAGATAATGAAAACGCATGATTACGTCATAGTGGCATTGGTTGATGAAACATGCACTAAAAAATAGAAGAAACTTCATTTTCTTAATGGGAAAATATTGCGATAGTATCACAGCATGCCAAGGTGCGAGGGCGAGATGGGCCCGACGCCTCATACGGTAGGCCTCATACTGGAAATCAACCCAATTCTCCCCGATACACCTTCTGCCTATGATGAACATCTGTGTACATCGGTTGTGCAAGGAGGGGCCTTGAGACAATCCAATCTCTATTTTTGTGCATATCAACTAAAATTAAGCAGCCCAGTCTGCAGAAACACTTAAACATTAACAATGGGACTAGTTGATGAAACATATACTAACAAAGAGAAACACTTTCTTTATCTACATTGGAAATGAAATGATAGAGAGGACACATTCTCCATTTTAACTGTATTATTACTTCATTTTATCAGTGGTACTAGGGTCGAGCAGGCGGCAAGTGAGGTGTACCGTGCGTCGCAAGGATGGAGGCCGGGGGTGCTTAGACTGGGATGCTGAAGCTGGCTCTTTCAGTTCCTATCTTCCCCCTGATGTTTCTGTCGTAGCATTTGGGTTGTAATCCAAACTTTGTCGAGCCGGTGCTGTGTGTCCCTACCTGTCGAGCTTATGTGGCGAACTTGTCTCCTGCTAGTACTCAATCCGTTCTAGTAGTAGTTGCATAACTGCCTGTTTACACTGAGATGTTGTCGGATAATGGTTCTCTATGCTTTTGCATCTTTAATGAAATAGGAGGAAACCCCTCTTTTGATATAAAAAATCAGTGGCACTAGTAGTGCCAAAACATTGCCTCAGATTAATAGTGCCACTAGATTAAGGTGCAAAATAATAACATTAATGCTTTATCATGGCACTACCAAAATAGTAGCACAAGAGCCGAGTCAACATGCAGAATCTTTGGCAAACGGTCGGTCCAAAAAGGAACATACCTCGTGATGGGAACCATATCGGGTAACACCATTCACCAACATGGATGATTCAATTAATGGGACATTTTTGTGCAGTTCGCCTAAAATGAAGCAATGTTTGCATCATGCAGTTAGCAAGGATTTGGTGCCATGAGCTAGCAGCTTCTTCTTCGTTAGTTGCAATAAAATTGAGCAACATCAAGGTTGGTCGTGAAGCTACTAGAACGTTCAACTATAATTTGGATATCATTTTGTGCAGTTAAACTAAGATCAAGCGTGAAATGTATATCTCTGTTTGCACAAAAAGGTGGAAAGGAGGGTGACTAATAAGTGATGAAACATACATCAAATGAAAAGAAGCATGTTCCTTATCTGAATGGCGATCCTACAAGGACAGTAGAAAATTCTAAAGCAGCAGCACTGCTAGATATTAGTGTGGGCATTAGGATTAACAATGAAAACCGTTAAATATGGCATTACTTTAATGATGCCATTGCTTCGTTTTACCAGCAACATTACATTAACAGCAGCTAAAGAGTTGGTATTTGGGCACGGGCGAGTAGGCGGACCAGGATAGTTGCATTTCTAACGAAAAGAAGCAACTTATCTTAATGGGAAATTTAGCAGGACATGAAAAATAGTGCCATTGATTCATATTACTGGAGGCATTACATTGAAAACAACATTGGTTTAACATGTCCTTACTTTAACAGTGCGACAACTACATTTTACCAGTGGCTTTACATAAGAGGAGCTCGGGACAAAAAACATCCAAACAGGATATCTGGGTTGGTCCCATTTTTGTAGCCACCTTATATTATGTGAGGCTAAAAAATCTAGTGCTAGACATACTCTGTTGACTTGTACCCTAGTCCCCACTTTCATTCCTTTTCAACCAATAGATCGATTTATATTGAGTTTGTATGGCGTTTCCTTTTATTTCCCTATTAGACCAAGGGACCAGTTGGATAGCCAGTCTCTACTACTTTTCGCCCCCATTATTTCCTCTTTCGACCAAGTCATAGATTCAGGTAACAAATCTTCCACCACCCCAACCCCCTTTCTTCCCTGTTTGAACCAAGTAGTACTAGATTCGAGTGCATGAAGTAGTTTTACCTCTTAACAGTAAAAAATTAGGTGGCTTTTGAATAGCAGATTGATCCCATCTACGAGGGGCCTGTGAAATAGTAAAAGATACAAATGCAGCGACGTGAAGAGCTGGGGCAGGAGAGCAAGGCTGGTTTCGAAGCAAGTTATACCCGAGGGTCGTCGGGATGTCACTAGGTGGGCGGCGGGAGGCCAGATCTGCCCACACTACGACATCGAGGAAGAAGGGGTCGGAGGCCCTCCCTGGCCGGCGCCATGTGGAAGAGAATAGAAAGGCACGCTGATCAGGATGCGTCGGCAGTGGATAAGAGCCATCGCTGAGGACGACCGCGTGAACATTGCACCTTATCACCTTCCCCGGCGGAGGGGATTTGGCCGGATCTGTGACCAGCGGCAAGAACAGAGAGTGTGGCCACCGCTGTCGTGTTTAGATCTGGAGAGGACGAGAGAGTGTGAAGAGAGCAATACTAGCAAGCACGCGTGGAGGCTCCTGCCTATATACTAGAATAGTTTTCTTTTATCTACCAGAGCCTGCTTGACCTCGTCAATGACTGTCGATAAGTCTTCATGCACGTGCCCCAGAAGCGAGGTTGTCATCATTTTTATCTGAAGCACACCGGATTAACATATAACACGAAAAAATGCCACATGACAAGACACCATAACCTCACTACCCCAAGGAGACAACATGAATCTCGACGGACAAACTAGACGAGGATCAAAGCTCAAATTAAAGACAAACTCATAAAAAAGGGGCCAATCGATAGCCAGCTTGACCTAGATGGCAACCGAGTAGTCTTCGTGCATGTGCCTCCAATGACCAGCGCCTTGGAAGAACGCAGTTGTTGTTGTTTAACCCTCGCAATGATCCGAAGTTCACATCACATCTAATATTGCGAGATGACGAGAAACCTTTTTTTAGATTTGTCATCAAAACTACAGCCCTTTACAACACAACCTGCACGATATGTAGATGATAGCCAGTCCAGCCGTCTGCTGGAGTCTGCTCACATGCATGGAAGAACTGATCTCCCGTGTTGTGCAGGGATTGTCCAGACACCAACATGTTTACATCACTGCTTAAGTACTATCGTTGGTCTCTCTATTCTATTAACTCAGCCGACTGGGACGGGGGGGTGCGCCTATCGTCGGTTCTCAATCGCGGTCCCACATGTGTGTGCAAACACAATATGACGCACGTTCCATTGAGAGAGCGGCGTGCCAGACTGACCCACCGACCGTTTGAGGTGCGATGTGAATGCGACGGGCGTGCTGCATACATGTGTACCGCCATTTTCTTGAGGCTTTGATCCATGGCGCAATCCATGGATACAAAATTATATTTGATAGTCGAGGGTGGGGCTTTTCCCGCGTGATAGGCGGGGCAGTTCCGCCTGGTCGGTTCGACAGAGAGGCGAGAGATGAGGGAGTAGGCTGCTGCAAACGTAGGGTTGTGTGATTTGACGTCTCATTACCGCTGGATAGGTGGGGCCCTGTGATTTGACTTGCCATTATCATTATTACTGTGGCGCTCCGATTGGCGTGAGTCACCCGTTTCCTGACCACCTCCATGGTACTCCCTCTCTTTTAGTTTACAACGCGTGCGGGTACCCCTAAGTCATCAATTTGACCAACCCAATAGAAGTCATATATTACAAAAAAACATACCATTGTAAACTTTAGATATTCTATTTTCAAATGGTATAATTTTTGTGTTATATAATTTATATTACAGTGATAAAATTGGCAACCTAGGTATACGCACATGACTTGTATACTGAAACGGAGGGACTATACAGGTGCCAAGTACTGTACTCCTTACTCCTTGGCAACTGCAATAAATACTACAAAGAAAGAGCTAGAGAGAAGTAAAAGAAAATACTCTTATAGCCAACCTTATAGCTAACCTTGTTGTATGAGTGACTAAGTGATTACTATGTATGACATGCCAACATTAGATATCCTAACGCACTTGAATGGAGGAAGTCGTTCCATGCATGCGAAGTAGGCAACACAAATTCTCATTTATAGCCGTCTGAAATCTCCAAGGGCGCGACCGCGCGAGTGAGGCAACGGTCTCGTAGGCGCGACCATGATACGGGATGCTGACAGCCCTTGGATCTGAGATCAAACGGTCACATGCTAAGTTGCTGAAAATTTGGAGAATAACCCTTCAGGATATGATATTCACCCATAGGTTTAGAATCACTCCATGCAACCATTCGATCTCAGATCCAAGGTCTCTCGGAAGCCCGTATCATGGGAGCATGGAAAGCTCTGTATCACCTGTAATATTCCTGACGCTTGATGTGCGAACACACAGATGCATGAAGCCATTTAATTGGGCTTCTAGTCGACATGACATCTAATTGGGCCCCTATAGTACTGTGCATGAATCCATTTATCCACCGGGCAAGCCACTACCCTATCGTTCGCACTCCCCACTCAGCATTTTTTACACTCGGAAAACCGCTAGAAGTTCGCTCCTACTCGTCATTGACCGTCCTTTAACATTACGGTAGTTCGCTCCTAGTCATCCCCTCCTTTCACATTACAATAATTCCACTAATCCTAACCCTCCTCCCAAATCCATGGCGTCCCAAATCTCCATGATCTTCGGTGAGTACAAGGTTAGAACCATCACCGGTGATGATTTCAACGTCATCTACACTCGTTCTTCTACGATGGTGAAAATATGCCTTGCTCACTTTAGAAGCATGTTCAAAAAGTCAAATGCTTATGAGTGGGTCGCTCGGCTAGATGTTGAGTACACCATAGTCCTGGGAAGAGAGAAGGATCTAAAGGAGGAAGAGAGGAAGAAGCTCGCTGTGATCCAGGTTTGCATCCATAACTTGTGCTTGGTCTACCACATATGCCATGCCTACATTGAGTGCGGGGAATTTAAGAACTTCCCCGCGGACCACAAAGTCAAATTCATTATTGTAGACTTTACGAACAACAAAACAGTCATGGGTCGGATAGGCCTTGTTATAGGCCAGCCCTTTGACCTCCAGAGGAGTCGGCTGGTGTCCTCAATGCCTTCAATGCTGACCCTGGCAGGAGCCATGGTTCATCCTTCGTACGGTAAACTTAAGAAACCTTTGCCCAAGTTTCATCTTGCATGGGTGTGGAATGCACTAGATATAGACCACATCCACTACGCTGCAATGGATGCCGACCTTTGTTTCAATATCTACAAGGGTTGGACGAAGAGCGGAAGCCAAGTGTGTGGTTCAAGCAAAGAAGTATCGGCCAAGAGGAAGAGGGACAAGGACAAAGTCGAGCACGTGGACGAGGAGTCCGAGTAAGGTGGTAGTGTCGTTGCTCATGGTGGTTCTAATACAGTGTCTACCGGATTAGTTGCTTGGATAAATTTCAGGGTGCTTAGTTTTATTTGAGGGGTGTGTTGTGCTGAGCCCCCAACAAAACTATTTTATGCTCCTTCTCGTTACTTTAACTCCTCAGTATGCACGCATTAGGTTTTTTAATAGTACTATATGCCTAATTTTGCGACGAGCGCTCCCTATATGTACCACCTTTTTTCTTTAATTTCATCTTGTTAGTTTTGATCCATCGCGCAATCCATCGATACTGCTACTGTACAAAAGTATTTTTAAAAGGTTAGAGGTTGGGGCAGTCTCGCTTGGTCGTTTTCACGAGAGGTGAGGGCCTTTGTGATTTGACGGCTCATTACTGCTGGAAGGTGGGTCCTTGTAATTTGACTGCTCATATAAATGTTGCCGGCGAACTGAGGAGGAGCAAAGTACCGTGCGGTATACTACTACTTTCCACTGGAGTAGGACTAGTACGACGGAGGAGCGCGAAACACGGCAGCCCAGTGTGACATGGTGATCCCACGGTGCCGCTCATCGTTACTCTCTCTCTCTCGCTCTCAGTTTACAAGGTGTGCGCATTCTCCTAAGTCATCAATTTGACCAACCTAATAGAAGTCATATATTAAAAAAACATACCATTGCAAACTTTAGATATTCTATTTTCAAACCGTATATTTTTACTGTTATACAATTTATATTACTTCGTCCGTTTCAGTTTACAAGTCCTGCGCGTACATCTAGGTTGCCAATTTATTCACCGTAATATAAACTATATAACACAAAATTTATACCATTTGAAACTAGAACATCTAAAGTTTATAATGGTATGTTTTTTGTAATATATGACTTCAATGAGCTTGGTCAAATAAATGACCTAGGGGTGCGCGCACATCTTGTAAACTAACAGAGAGGGAGTATGGTGATAAAATTGGCAACCTAGGTATACGCGCAGGACTTGTAAACTAAAACGGAGGGAATATAAATGTTCCCTTCGTGCCTCGCAGAGAAATTGACACATGTGGCGAAACACCTGAAGCAAAAGAAGAAACACGGGAGCAAAAAAAGAAGGAAGATTGCCCCCCCAAAAAAGAAGGAAGACACAGACACAAGTCTCGGGCACTGCTCTCTACTTCATGAAGAGTTGACCGCGGAGTCCTAACTGCTTCTTCAACGCCTCCACGACCTTCATCTCCTCGCTCGTCTCCTCTGCCATCTTCTTCATTCTGTCCATGACACGGGATTTCTCGATGCGAGCATTCATCAACTCTTCCACGACCGCATTACGTACCTTGACAGCAGTCGGGTGCTCGATGCGGAGCTTCGCCAAGTCCTCCTTCTGTTCCATGACGAGGGCGTGCAACATCTTCACGGAGGAACTACTCTTCTCATGCAGCTCCTTCCAGCCGGCGTTCTCCTCCTCCAACAGGCCGAGCTCGTGGCAGAGCTTCGCATTGTCCTCCTGAAGTTGCAGGATTTCGTCGGTCGCCTTCTTGCCCGAAGCAATGCTCTCCTTCAGCTGCATCATCAAGCCGGCGGTCAAGTCCTCCCGCTTATTGAGCTTAGCGGGCATGTTGTTGAGGCTCTCCTTCAGTAGCTCCACCAAGCCGTCGATGAACTCCTTTTGCTTATTGAGATAATCGGGCACGACTCCAGCACCGCCATCTCCGCATGTTCACCTCCGCGGCTAGGGCATTCTTGGGAGCCCTTACCTGCCCGTGAGTGATCTTTCGAGGTCTCTGCGAGGCAGCGAGCCCTCTTTTTTCCGCGGCCTTGGTCACCGCTCCGTTGCTATGAGTAGTTCTCGACCTAGAATTCTTCACACCGGCCATGGCAAGGATGGACGAAAAAGAAAGACTTATGAGGAGGAAGATATAGTGATTTTCGGCTAGGTATAGTTCCCCTTTTTATAGCCTAGTACTGCACTAGTACTAAAACCTGCAATGTGGGAACACGATCAGGTTTGATACGTAGTAGGTGTGAGCAGGTTTGCACTTAATTATAGCATGGTAGTACTACTTTGGAATGTGATCGGAACAAGCTAAATATTAATTGATGGTCGAGGCCCGAAACGGCTCCCGATTAGTTTCCTGGAACACAAAATTCAAGTACTACTGCTCAAATGCGGTCGCAGAAGTCAGTGATCTAACTGGTCGTACATGTCAAACCAAGACGATGCATGTCGCGGGTCCGACCGGCCAACTGTTGGTGCGACCTACCGTAAATATTACGCGATGGAGACTTCTGGTTGTGGCTTCGGGTGATTGTCACGACCAAGCAGTCAAAACTAGTGATAAATCAATTACCATATTTTTTCAAACGACCAAGTATTTTCACAGGAATACAATAGATATAGATGGAGTGGTTGTCACGGTTGCAAACAACCATGGCGCCGCCAGTTCCATGCAGCAGCAACCGAGTTGGTCACGGCATCGGTGGCGGAGAGGGAGGGCAATTCACCTCACTACGATGCATCCCCAGCGCCACCGCCGCAGCTAGCTTGGCGATTTGGCTTATCCTACCGCCCATTTGAACAGTTGCACAGGCTGCTCATCCCATCCCACAGGCATGCGCGTTCTTTCCTCCGTAGTCGACTCCGTGAATATGATCTCTGCCATTAGGCCCAGCTCGAAATCAACGCGACGCTGCCAGATGCTGACATCCCCCAGCATCTGTAATGCCCAGGATGGGACTATACCTCCTACGTGTCGAGGCACGACTTAAAGGTATAAGCCCATTCTGGAATGATCTCAAGTTCGGTATCTTTGCACGACTCATGTAAAAATAGCGATGAAATTGCAAAAGGAGATAGTTGGCTTACACTCGCCACTTCACACAATACATTACATAAGCCAAACATCATTCAAATCATCACAACCCGACTACGGGCGAAGATCCAAAAGAAAGATACCAAAACAACATAAAGCCATAGGTCCGAATCGCCCCTAGTAGAAACCACTACTGATCGTCGAAAACGTCACAAGCAAACGGCCACTCTTCATCGAGCTCCCAGTGAAGTACTTGAACCAGCTCCTACTTCATTCTTGGCTGAACCTGCATCTGGTGTTGTAATATCTGTGAGCTACGAGGACTCAGCAATCCCATAACCATGGGTATCAAGACTAGCAAAGCTTTATGGGTAGGAAGAGGTAAAGGTGGTGAGGTTGCAGCAGCGGCTAAGCATAATATGGTGGCTAGCTTACGAGTACAAGAATAAGATGAGCATCTACGCAAACGGTCGCAAACTAGTAGTGATCGCTAAATATCCTGAACGACCTACGAGTCAAACATAACCCCACCGTGTTCTCTTCTCAAAGTGAAAAGAGACAGTCACGGTTACTCACACAGTTGTGTGTTTTACTTCGGATCCTCTGTCAAGTTTTCTACAACCGGACATTAACAAATTCCAATCTGCCACATAACCGCGGGCACGGCTTTCTAAAGATCATAACCCTGCAGGGGTGTCCCAACTTAGCCCATCACAAGCTCTCACGATCAGCTGAAGTGATAAATATAATATCATCACCCCTTATCTTAGGGAAATCCGATCAGGCTCGGCATCCCGGTGCACAAGACATTTCGACAATGGTAAAACAAGTCCAGCAAGACCTCCCGGCGTACCGACACCCTGATAGTAGCCGCGCGTATCTCGTCTCAGGCCACGTCCGGATGGGTGATGCTACAGGTTATACCAGATACCTCGGGTTTCCCCAAGGCGGCCCTGCAGGACCCCTGTTTGGGACCAACACCATCAGCACTGCCCCCCTGCTATGTAGAAAGAATCCCCGGGGACGCGACCCCCTATGCAATTTTAATTAATTCATTAAGTTGTTATTATGAGGCAAATTAAAACCAATGTTGGGCCTTGCTGGAGGAGTTTTATTCAAAGACGAAGTGTCAAGGGGTCCCCATATACCCAACCGTGTAAGGAACGCAAAATCAAGGAACATAATGCCGGTTTATCGGCGCCTAAGGTGGCATGAGTGGAACAAAACACCGAGCAAAAGGCCAAGCCTTCCACCCATGCCCAGTATATAGTTGTGTTAATATACATATAACATATTGTGATATTCCAACAACAAGTTCCCACCTGGAACGATCTTCATCACCTACAACTAACAATGCTATAAGAGGGGCTGAGCAAGCGGGTAACAAGCCAAACAATGGTTTTGCTAGGAAGGTGTCAAAGGTTAGAGGTTTCATGGCAACAAGGAGAGGCTGACAATAAAGATGGGTAGCGCGACATATAATGATAGCATCGAGACACTAAGCATGGCAATGATAGTAAAGGTATCCAAGGGTATGGTCATCTTGCCTGGGATTCCGCGAGGGAGAAGAACAAGTCATGAAGTAGTCAAACAATCCTCACAACTCCGGAACGAACCCGGAGCTAACGAGAGAAGCAAACCGGAAAGAAACAAGCAACACGGTAAGCACACCACACGAGACATGACAATATGCTCAATCAAGTATGATGCAAAACAAGTCTACGTATGATGTGATACATGGCAAGGTAGAAAGCACACAAGAACAAAACAAGTCTACAAGTTTAAATGAGGCCAGAAACTACAAACAACAATTCCGGAAAAACCCCATGTTCATATTTTGAATTTGGTACTGTTCTGACTATTATCATATTTTAAAGTTGTTAAACAGCAAAACAAAGTTCATCATGTTATTCTACACATTTTTCTACCCCATTTACATATAAAGTTTATTAAATTTGGAGCTACGGTTATTTAGTTATGAAATAAATCTTTTTAGCATGTTATTTACACAAATTAATGCAAACAGCAAGTTAAACATTTTTAATAGGGGTGAAAGTGGCATATTATTAATCTACATAAAATTCTAAGCATTTTTCATATATGACATGTTTAGATTGGATGCATGTATATTTAGTTATTAACAATACCAAACAGTGGCATTTTCTGCAATTATGCATGCATATGATTAAATGACAAAATCGCTGTGCTGAAAAAACACATGATGGCCCGAATCTGAGCACTAATGGGCTGCACAGGGGAGGGCTGAGGCTCCTCACCTCGGGCCTGGGGATGGCTGTACCAGGACGGCTGCAGCCCACGCAGCTGGCGAGGCGCGGTCGATGCAGCCGAGCGGATCGGGCAGGTTACCGGTTTCGGTCGATGACCACCCGCTCCAACCGACTGGAGCGATGCAAAGCACAGGGGACGACGACCGGCGGCGCTGGTGCTTCCGGCGACGAGGTGGCGGCATGATCCGGCGGGGCCCGACCAGATTCCGGCAGATCTGGTCGGGGCGGTTCCATTCCCGACCGCGAAGGGGCTTGAGGTGGCGCGGACGAGGAGATCCAGTGAGGCTGGCGGCGACTCCATGCGGCGGCGGGGCTTCTTCTGCTCAAACGACGTGCTCGGTGCAGCGCAACAAGTGGCGATGCAGTGGAAGTCAACGCGGGGCTGCAGCTTGGACATGACGGCGGCATCGACGTGCAGAAGGCATGGAGGCGGTGGCTCTTGAAGGCCATGGCGACGAATGGGAGGTCGCAGGTGCCATGGGGCAGGTGTGGAGCACCGGATCCGAAGTAGGGGAACAGAAGGAGGTCGGGTCCGTCATCGGAGGCGGCGTTCAGCGATGTGGCTGCGGAGGAGATCTTCAAGGGGCGCCATGGGTGGTTCCCCGGGACTCCGGTAGCCAGCTGCTCAAGGCCGGAGCTAGATGGCTGCTTGGGATCGAGCCCATCTCGATCTGGAGCTCGGGGCGCCATTAGGCAGTAGGAGCTCAGGGACGGAGGGCTCGGGCGCGGGAGGGGCTCGGGTTGGTCGGGAGATGATCCCAAGATGGGAGGAGGAGGCTACAGGCTTCGATGGTAGTGGAGGGGATCGATGGAGGTAGGTGGCGGCGCTGGGTTGGCTCGGGAAGGAGTGAGGGGATCCCGAGGAAGAAGCTAGGTGCGTGGCGGCGGAAGGATTAGGAGGATGGGATAGCTTCCCTAGATTTTAGGGTTGCTCTATTTATATAGTAAGTATTCTAGGTAGAGTAGGGGGTAGTTGGACCCTCCGATCATAATCGGGCGGTCGAGAACAAATATGTGGGGAGTCCAAATAAGAAAACGGAGATATTTTAGGGATGTTTTGGGATGAACCGGACCCATTGGTCACGACTGCTCTGGTCGGGTTCGGGACAATTTCGGACGTGCAGTCGAGGGGGTAAAAGTGGCCTGTGAAGAAGGCATCGGGCCGAGGCGAGAAAAGAGAGAGAGGCCCGGCGGCAGTTTCGAAACACTGAAACGTCCAACGTTTGTCCGGCTATAATGTCGCTATAGATTTAACGGTTGGGCTTTCAAATGAACTCCGAATGCGACGAAATTTGACAGGCGGTCTACCTATGCTATAATAAGACCTCACGCCAAGTTTCAACCCATTCTGATAACATTTTCGGGCCACTTATAAAATAAATATTCGGAGGTGCCGCAGGCGCATGCGAGTGTGTCTAGGCTTAGAACGGGCAACGGAGAGAACTGGGGAACCCGAATGAATGCATGTTTTGAAAACATGCTGATGAAATCCACATGATGACATGGCAAAGTGCAACACGCAAGAAAATGGCATGGCAACGACGACGAATAACTGGCTGACACCTGGCGCATCGGTCTCGGGGCGTCACAACTCTCCCACACTAACAGAGGATCTCGACCCGAGATCCTGGAGATGGCACCGGATAAAACGGAAAAGGAAGAGGTAAAAACAAGTTGCTTCTTTGACAAACGAGTGAAACCAATGAACCTTGAGAGGTTGAACAACTTGAAAGAAGAATACAACAGAGATGAACGAACATGAAAACACTCCGTTAGAAAAGAGGAACAAGGTACATACGAGAACCTTGTAAGGTTAAAAGACATGAACAAGAGCTCACGTATCATGGAAGAATTTAAACCACTCTGGCTGAATAAAGCTAGAGAAGGAATAAGAACAAAAGAATTTGGACAGCATTTCGACTGTAAATGGAAGGAATTGAACATGAACTTGAGGAGATGGGGAGATACTTGATGAAATCAACAACACACTGCCTCCAGAACAATTGAAAGGATGGCACAAGAGGTAAGAAAGATTTCAGACAGCACTCCAGTTGAAAAGAGAGGAAAAACTTTGATAAGATGAGAGAACTCGAACGTTGGGCACAACTCTCCAGTTAAATAGATAAACAAGGAAAAGAACATGATCTTGATAAAACGAGATTATGGGACAAAGAGGGCAATATCACAATGCCTCCGGAATGAAAGAATATATGCTAGATCGTTGAAAGAATAGAACGGAGAAGAAAAGGACAACTTCTCCACAATTGAATTTGAAAGAGCATCCTTACGGGGATGAATTGAACAAAATTGTTGGAATTTCAACAACGAGAAGAATAAGCTTGATGTGGGCTTATGGAAAACATCTCAAAATTATGAGGTGACAACCAGCCACTAATGGAAAACAATTGATTGGATTGAGATCAACGACAAGATGAAAAACTTGTTTCTGCAGGAGGATAAATGTAGAAACTGGGTCATTTATAAGCACCATAAATAGCAACAATCTTTAGGGAAAGCTTTAGGTGAAATACAACCCAAGATAACTCCAACGAAGAAATTGTCGGGATTAAATATGTCATTCTTGATAACGTGTGAATCATGAAGCACGAAGGAAAATTGTCAAGAATGACATAAAACCACCTCAAAAGAAAAAGGTAGAAAGAATTGCACTTCGGAATGCATGATGAAGATTTCTTGAGCTCCAACAATAATCTTGATGAAGACTTCGAGGATGAATTAAATCTTGATGAACCACCATGAGAACTCCGGTAATGAAAGCATGAGAAGTGAAAGATGAAAATAATAAGATTCAAGGCCTGCGATGAATTAGATAGAGCTTCGTGACAAGATAATTTAGAGAGTTTGGAACTCCGGAAGAAAAGATGAACAACCAATAATTTGATATCATGAACGAACTCTAGACAAAGGAATTAAACACTTGGAAGGAACAAGAACAATAATTATGTTAAGAGTATCCTTCACCAATTTAAATTGATGACAACCAAAGGATTTGGCATACTACTTATTCTCGGTGGAAAGAACTAAAGAGAGATCTCACACAAACTTGAGAAAGTATTCAACGACTCACCGGTAGGATTTCAGAAAGAACGAATTAATTGATATGATGAATAGGGAAATGAATGTTGAACGAACCACCGTAAAAATCGAAACCGAGTGATGATAGAGAACAAACCACCATGAAGAATTAGAAAATGAACGAAGATACATGAGGCAATCTTAGATACAAAAGAACGAATGGATCATGAGCAGAATAAAGAATACTTGAATGATGCACCGGAGAATATGGAGACGAACGGAGAGGCATCAATGAAGAATATTTGGAGGACGAAGTTGAAAACTGAGAACAAGGAATCTTCTGAAATGATGGCCTTCGGAGGACCACAATGGAAAGAATTCATGAAATGCTTCGGATGGGTATAAAAAGAATTCCTCACAGTCGGAACAATAATGAGGATGGCAAGAAGCTAGAACCACGAATCTCCAAGAGAACGGCCAAGGTTTAAGAGAAACACTTCTTCGGTCTTCACATGTTGAGAGTGAAGACGAGAAATGCCATGAAGAATTTTGAGATACTCCGGACGAATGACAAGAGGAAGGTGGAGCTAAAGATGGAAATAATTGAAAACAAGCTTGGAGAAGGCATGTGACTGATGGAAATCATTCTTACGTCACACTTTGAAAAGAATTTGAGTATAACTCCAAAAGAATTGGAAGAGTCAGGTAAGATCTTGAGAAAAGACCTGTGAGTTAGGGCCCACTAAAGAAATCACCGCTGAAAATGATTGCTTAAGAGATATTGCACCCGTTGAATTACATGGCTTGAATAAGATGACAATCCTCAAAATAGCTTGGACGAAATAAGAATTGAAACACGAATCTTCCGAGATATCTTCAGCACTCCGGAGAAGAATAAAGAGATGTGAAGAAATAAGAGAGTCATGGATAAGAAATTACAACACGGAAAACATACGAAACAAGAGGAACAGATATGATCAACACCGAAGCTTGAATTAAATCCACCGGAGAAGAAACGAGAACGGAGAATGATGAACTTGAAGATCTTGAGCATCTTCACGATAAATCACCGGATAAGAACATTGATGGAAAAGAATGAAGAAACATCATGTTAATAAAGTGGATATTTCATTTGAGAATTTCTGGCTCCATAAAGAAAAGGGTGGGAGGGTTGGTAAACAAAGACAATTTGGGATGAATGAAACAGACAAATCGTCAGATTTCTCAACGGAGTCCGTATGGAATAAGTTGAAGAGAAGGCACGCCGGTTGAAAAGGATTAACATGAAAATCTTGATGGTCAAGAAGAATTAGCACTCCCATAGAAATATGAGAACACCGATTAGGAAGGTATGGAATCAACATTTGACATCGAAGCAACTCGAATACCAAAATCAAAACGAAAACAAAGGATAGATGTGTTGCAACAAAATCTTCACAATATCATTCGAACAGATAATTGAACAAATGAATTCCACAGGTACATCAGCTTGTCGAGAAGCCACTTGGGAGAACAAAAGGTAAATAAAAACAACAAGGAGCAGATAGAAGAAATACAAGATAGAAGTTTCGTTCCACATATTCGTGTTGAAAGCTCATGGAACATGTTACAAAAGGGTTTTGCAATCCCCGGATCAGCATAGACAAGGACCCTTTAAGATGCAACTCCCGTTTGGAACAAGCCCATAAAACTACTTCACTCAATGTAGAACCCCGAACTCCATATCATGCATTCGTTGGAAGAATGCCTACGAACTACTAGATAAACCCACCTATTAATTTCCGAAAGTTTCCAGATATCCAATCAGGTGTTGCGGATACAGGGGAAGCATTGCGCACTCAACTATAATCCTACATCCAGCTGTATCCATCCTTCAACACATAAACAATTATTTTCGGAAAGCATTTACCTCGGACCTTCGAAACGCATCTACTATACAAGTTGGTATTCAGAGCCTTCTCCGACCTAGGAGCCCCCACAGATTGATCGAATCATTGACGGTTGAGTCTAGGCACACACTTAAAAATTGTTTTGAGTCCTATATATATATATCGGATAGTAGGATTACTTTTGCTCCTCATCCCTTTTCACTCTGGTGAGGACTCCTGACGATTACTTATCTCTTCTACTCTCAAAAATTCACCAATTTTTTTTAGGATCACGCGAGTATTGTTTGGATTGTTTCGATGTCTTTGTGACGAGAACATTGTTCTTGATGCCTCCTGTCATTTAGGGGTTGTGGTAGTGTCCCGGGGAGTTGAGCTCCGAGGTGTTATCGTCACAAATATATCGCAGCAGTTCTGGAATACTTAAGACGGCCGACATCGAAAACTCTCCTATGCGGTTAGTGGCAAGATAACCCCGACATCATCTAGTACTGGGGAGGTAGTTCGGGAGTATTGCCATAGCTTGTATAATAGATGCGTTTCGAAGGTACGAGGTAAACTGTTTCCAGAAATAACTGGTTATGTGTTGAAGAATGGATACAGCTGGATGTAGGATAAGAGTTGAGTGCTCGATGCTTCCCCTGTATCCCCAACACCTGATTGCATAACTGGAAACTTTCGGAAATTAATAGGTGGGTTCATCTAGTAGTTCGTAGGCATTCTTCCAACGAATGCATGATATTGAGTTCGGGGTTCAACATTGAGTGAAGAGGTTTTATGGGCGTTGTTCCGATCGGGAGTTGCATCTTAAAGGGTCCTTGGCTATGCTGATCCGGGGATTGCAAAACCCTTTTGTAACACGTTCCATGAGCTTTCAGCACGAATATGTGGGACGAAGCTTCTATCTTGTATTTGTTCTAGCTGCTCCTTGTTGTTTTATTTACCTTTTGTTCTCCCAAGTGGCTTCTCGACAAGTTGATGTACCTACAGAATTCATTCGTTCAATCCTCTGTTTGAATGATATTGTGAAGATTATGTTGCAACATATCTATCCTTTGTTTTTGTTTTGATTCTGGTATTCAAGTTGCTTCGATGTCAAGTGTCGATTCCATACTTTTCCTAATCAGTGTTCTCATAATTCCATGGGAGTACAAATTCTTCTTGACCATCGAGATTCTCATGGTAATCCTTTTCAACCGGTGTGCCTTCTCTTCAAGTTATTCCATACGGACGCCGTTGAGAAATCTGATGATTTGTCTGTTTCATTCATCCCAAGTTGTCTTTGTTTTCCCCACCCTCCCACCCTTCTTCTTCTTGGAGCTAGAATTCTTAATCAAGTATCCATTTTTTTCATGTGATGTTTCTTCATTCATTTCCTTCAATGTTCTTATCCGGTGATTTATCGTGAAGATGCTCAAGAGTTTCAAGTTCATTCTAACATTCTTCTCCGGTGGACTAAATCCAAGCTTTCGTGTTGATCAAATCTATTCCTTTTGTTTCACATGTTTTCCCATGTTGAAATTTCTTATCCAAAGTCTCTCCTGGTTAGTCAACTCTCCTATTCTTATCCGGATTGTACAAGACAACTCAGAAGATTCATAATTCCATTCTTAATCAGTTCAAACTATTTTGAGGATTGTCATCTTATTCAAGCCATTTAATTCAACCAGTGCAATATCTCTTAAGCAATCTTTTTCAATGGTGATTTCTTTAGTGGGCCCTAACCCACAGGTCTTTTCCCAGGATCTTACCTGACTCTTCTTTTCCGGAGAATTCTTATCAAAGTGTGACGTAAGAATGATTTCCATCAGTCACACGCCTTATCCAAGCTTGTTTTCAATTATTTTCATCTTTAGCTCTACCTTCCTCTTGTCATTCGTCCGGAGTATCTTGAAATTCTTCATGGCATTTCTCGTCTTCAGTCTCAACATTTGAAGACTGGAGAAGTGTTTCTCTTAAATCTTGGCCGTTCTCTCAAGATTCGTGGTTCTAGCTTCATGCCATCCTCATTATTGTTTCGATCATGAGGAATCTTTTTATATCCATCCGAAGCATTTCATGAATTCTTTCCATTGTGATCCTCTGAAGGCCATCATTTCAGAAGATTCCTTGTTCTCAGTTTTCAACTTCGTCCTTCAAATATTCTTCATTGAGGCCTCTTCGCTTCATATTCTACCGGTGCTTTGTTCAAGTACTCTTAATCGGTTCGCGATCTCTTCGTTCTCTTGTATCTAAATTTCCTCAAGTGCTTATTCTTCCCGGTGATTATTCTCTTTCATCACCCGGTCTTAATTCTTACGGTGGTTCGTTCAAGATTACTCTTCCATTGTTATCGTATTAATTCATTTGTTCTTTTCATAATCCTACCGGTGAGTCGTTCAAGATTATTCTCAAATTTGGCTATATCTCTCTCCAATCCTTTTCGAGAAGAATAAGTAGTAGGCCAAATCCATTGCTGGTCATCAATTTATTTTGATCAAGGATAAGCATACAGTAAATCTTATTCTTATTTCCTCGAAGTGATTAATCTCTTTTTTCCGGAGCTTGTTCATCATATCATATTCTTGGTCCTAAGTTGTTCATCTTGTTTTCCGGAGCTTCAAGTTATTTAAATTATATCATTTCAAAGCTCCATCTAATTCATCGCAGAACTTGAATCTTATTCTTTTCATCTTTCGCTTCTCATGTTTTTCATTACCAGAGTTCTCATGCTGGTTCATCATGTTTTAATTCATCCTCGAAGTCTTCATCAAGATTCTTGTTGGAGCTCAAGCATTCTTCATCATGCATTCCAATTGCAATCCTTTCTACCTTATCTTTCAGATGGTGTTATGTCATTCTTGACAATTCCTTCATGAATTATAATTCACGAGTTATCAAGAACGAGATATTTAAAACCATAATTTTCCTTGTTCAGGAGATCTTTTCAACCCTTCAATTATTCGTTGGAGTTATCTTGGGTTATAATTCACCTAAAATCTTTCCCTGAGAATTGTTGCTATTATGGTGCTTATAATTGACCCAAGTCCTTCATTTATCATTCCGGTGAAATAAGTTTTTTTTCGTCTCCTTGTTGATCTCAATCCAGTTAAATGTTTCCATCAGTGGCCGGTTGTCACCTCATAATTTTGAGATGTTTTCCATAAGCCCACATCAAGCTTATTATTTTCGTTGTTGAATTCCAACAACTCTGTTCAACCCTTCTTCGTAAGGATGCTCTTTCAAATTCAATTTTGAGAGAAGTTGTCATTTTCTTCTCTGTTCTTTCTTCCCAACGATCTAGCATCTATTCTTTCGTTCCGGAGGCTTTGTGATGTTGCTCTCTCCAAACCATCATCTCGTTTTATCGAGATCATGTTCTTTCCCTTGCTTATCATTTGACCGGAGTGTTGTATTCTTCTTTCAAGTTCCCTCATCTTATCAAGTTTGCCTCTCTTTTCAACCGGAGTGCTGCCTGAAATCTTTCCTATCCCTTGTGTCATTCTTTCAATTGTTTCAGAGGCAGTGTGTTGTTGATTTATTCAAGTATCATTCCATCTCCTCAAGTTCATGTTAATTCCTTCCATTTTTCAGACGGAGTGCTGCCCGAATTCTGTCATTCTTTTTCCTTGGCTATACAGTTGCAGTTTCATATTCTTTTGGTTCGTAAGCTCTTAATTCATGTCTTTCAACCTATAAGGTTCTCATAATGCTCCTTGTTCCTTTTTTCTAACGGAGTGTTTCATCTTCGTTCATCTCCATTCTATTCTTTCTTTCAAGATTGTTCAACCTCTCAGGTTCGTGGTTTCACTCGTTTGTCGAAGAAGCAAGTCTGTTTTACCTCTTCCTTTTCCATTGTTATCCGGTGCCATCTCTAAGATCTCGGGTCGAGATCCTCTGTTAGTGTGGGAGAGTTGTGACGCCCGAAGACCGACGTCCCAGAAGATTCCAGATGTTCCGGGTTCTCCCGTGTGTTTCATTTGTGCTTGCTTTATTTATTTTGCATTGCATCATGTCATCATGCCATCAAGTATTTTAATTTTAAAACTCAACTAAATAAATTGCATTGATTTTTTGATCTATTTAAATCGAGGGAAGAGTGACTTCTCTTTATAACATATCCTCCTAATATTATGGGGCTATTAGAAATAAATATTCCATTTGTTTGGAATTAACCCAAACACACTTGCATAAATTCCCCATGCCTTTTCTACTACAAGTTTCACCGCCAAACCTTCTCTATAATTCCCGAACATTTTTTTGGACTCTTCAAGACCTAGCCCTTGTTCAAACCATTTGAATTAAGTTCAAATGAATTTGAATTTAAACCTTCCAAAATGGCCATTTCTATTTTTCTCGAATCAGGCTCATTTTATGAGCCCGAGAAAAATAACCTCATGTGCAACTCTTTCCCTAACCCCCTCTTTCTTTCTTTCTTCTCTTTTATGGTTTTCTGCTAAAAAAGAAAGGAATAGGTAACAACTTGTAATGCCCAGGATGGGACTATACCTCCTACGTGTCGAGGCACGACTTAAAGGTACAAGCCCATTCTAGAATGATCTCAAGTTCGATACCTTTGCATGACTCATGTAAAAATAGGGATGAAATTGCAAAAGGAGATAGTTGGCTTACACTCGCCACTTCACACAATACATTACATAAGCAAATCATCATCCAAAACATCACAACCCGACTACGGGCGAAGATCCAAAAGAAAGATACCAAAAACATAAAGCCACAGGTCCGAATCGCCCCTAGTAGAAACCACTACTGATCGTTGAAAACGTCACAATCATACAACCACTCTCTTCATCGAGCTCCCAGTGGTGTTCTGATCCATCTCCTGCTTCATTCTCGGCTGAACCTGCATCTGGTGTTGTAGTATCTGTGAGCCACGAGGACTCAGCAATCCCATAAGCATGGGTATCAAGACTAGCAAAGCTTTATGGGTAGGAAGAGGTAAAGTGGTGAGGTTGCAGCAGCGGCTAAGCATAATATGGTGGCTAACTTACGAGTACAAGAATAAGATGAGCATCTACGCAAACGGTCGCAAACTAGTAGTGATCGCTAAAGATCCTGAACTGCCTACGAGTCAAACATAACCCCACCGTGTTCTCTTCTCAAAGTGAAAAGAGACAGTCACGGTTACTCACACAGTTGTGTGTTTTACTTAGGATCCTCTGTCAAGTTTTCTACAACCGGACATTAACAAATTCCCATCTGCCACATCATCGCGGGCACGGCTTTCTGAAGTTCATAACCCTGCAGGGGTGTCCCATCTTAGCCCATCACAAGCTCTCACGATCAGTTGAAGTGATAAATATAATATCATCACCCTTATCTTAGGGAAATCCGATCAGGCTCGGCATCCCGGTGCACAAGACATTTCGACAATGGTAAAACAAGTCCAGCAAGACCTCCCGGCGTGCCGACACCCTGATAGTAGCCGCGCGTATCTCGTCTCAGCCCATGTCCGGATGTGTGATGCTACAGGTTATACCAGATACCTCGTGTTTCCCCAAGGCGGCCCTGCAGGACCCCCGTTTGGGACCAACACCATCAGCACTGGCCCCCCCTGCTATGTGGAAAGAATCCCCGGGGACGCGACCCCCTATGCAATTTTAATTAATTAATTAAGTTGTTATTATAAGGCAAATTAAAACCAATGTTGGGCCTTGCTAGAGGAGTTTTATTCAAAGACGAAGTGTCAAGGGGTCTCCATATACCCAACCGTGTAAGGAACGCAAAATCAAGGAACATAATGCCGGTTATCGGCGCCTAAGGTGTCATGAGTGGAACAAAACACCAAGCAAAAGGCCAAGCCTTCCACCCATGCCCAGTATATAGGTGTGTTAATATACATATAACATATTGTGATATTCCAACAACAAGTTCCCACCTGGAACGATCTTCATCTTCACCTGCAACTGACAACGCTATAAGAGGGGCTGAGCAAGCGGGTAACAAGCCAAACAATGGTTTTGCTAGGAAGGTGTCAAAGGTTAGAGGTTTCATGGCAACAAGGAGAGGCTGACAATAAAGATGGGTAGCACGACATATAACGATAGCATCGAGACACTAAGCATGGCAATGATAGTAAAGGTATCCAAGGGTATGGTCATCTTGCCTGGAATTCCGCGAGGGAGAAGAACAAGTCCATGAAGTATTCAAACAATCCTCACAACTCCGGAACGAACCCGGAGCTAACGAGAGAAGCAAACCGGAAAGAAACAAGCAACACGGTAAACACACCACACGAGACATGACAATATGCTCAATCAAGTATGATGCAAAACAAGTCTACGTATGATGCAATACATGGCAAGGTAGGAAGCACACAAGAACAACACAAGTCTACAAGTTTAAATGAGGCCAGAAACTACGAACAACAATTCCGGAAAAACCCCATGTTCATATTTTGAATTTGGTACTGTTCTGCCTAATATCATATTTTAAAGTTGTTAAACAGCAAAACAAAGTGCATCATGTTATTCTACACATTTTTCTACCCCATTTACATATAAAGTTTATTAAATTTGGAGCTACGGTTATTTACTTATGAAATAAATCATTTTAGCATGTTATTTACACAAATTAATGCAAACAGCAAGTTAAACATTTTTAGCAGGGGTGAAAGTGGCATATTATTAATCTACGTAAAATTCTAAGCATTTTTCATATATGACATGTTTAGATTGGATGCATGTATATTTAGTTATTAACAATACCAAACAATGGCATTTTCTGCAATTATGCATGCATATGATTAAATGACAAAATCGCTCTGCTGAAAAAACACATGATGGCCCGCATCTGAGCACTAATGGGCTGCACAGGAGAGGGCTGAGGCTCCTCACCTCGGGCCTGGGGATGGCTGGGCTAGGACGGCTGCAGCCCATGCAGCTGGCGAGGCGCGGTCGACGCAGACGAGCGGATCAGGCGGGTTACCGGTTTCGGACGATGACCACCCGCGCCAACCCACTGGAGCGAGGCAAAGCGCAGGGGACGATGACCGGCGGCGCTGGTGCTTCCGGCGACGAGGCGGCGGCACGATCCGGCAGGGCCCGACCGGATTCCGGCAGATCTGGTCGGGGCGGTTTCATTCCCGACCGCGAGGGGCTTGAGGTGGCGCGGACGAGGATATCCGTTGAGGCTGGCGGCGACTCCATGCGGCGGCGGGGCTTCTTCTGCTCAAATGACGTGATCGGTGCAGCGCAGCAAGAAGCGATGCAGTGGAGGTCAACGCGAGGCTGCAGCTTGGACAGGACGGCAGCATCGACGTGCAGAAGGCATGGAGGCGGTGGCTCTTGAAGGCCATGGCGACGAATGGGAGGTCGCAGGTGCCATGGGGCAGGTGTGGAGCACCGGATCCGAAGCAGGGGAACAGAAGTAGGTCGGGTCCGTCATCGGAGGTGGCGTTCAGCGATGTGGCTGCGGAGGAGATCTTCATGGGGCGCCATGGGTGGTTCCCTGGGACTACGGTAGCCAGCTGCTCGAGGCCGGAGCTGGATGGCTGCTTGGGATCGAGCCCATCTCGATCTGGAGCTCGGGGCGCCATGAGGCAGTAGGAGCTCAGGGACGTAGGGCTCGGGCGCGGGAGGCGATCGGGTTGGTCGGGAGATGATCCCAAGGTGGGAGGAGGAGGCTGCATGCTTCGGTGGTAGTGGAGGGGATCGATGGAGGTAGGTGGAGGCGCTGGGTTGGCTCGGGAAGGAGTGAGGGGATCCCGAGGAAGAAGCTAGGTGCGTGGCGGTGGAAGGATTAGGAGGATGGGGCAGCTTCCCTAGATTTTAGGGTTGCTCTATTTATATAATAAGTATGCTAGGTAGAGTAGGGGTAGTTGGACCCTCCGATCATAATCGGGCGGTCGAGAACAAATATGTGGGGAGTCCAAACAAAGAAAACGGAGATATTTTAGGGATGTTTGGGGATGAACCGGACCCATCGGTCACGACTGCTCGGGTCGGGTTCGGGACAATTTCGGACGTGTAGTTGAGGGGGTAAAAGTGGCCTGTGAAGAATGCATCGGGCCGAGACGAGAGAAGAGAGAGAGGCCCGACGGCAGTTCCGAAACACCGAAACGTCCGACATTTGTCCGGCTATAATGTCGCTAAAGATTTAACGGTTGGGCTTTCAAACGAACTCCGAATGCGACGAAATTTGACAGGCGGTCTACCTACGCTATAATAAGACCGCACACCAAGTTTCAACCCATTCCGAGAACATTTTCGGGCCACTTATAAAATAAATATTCGGACGTGCCGCGGGCGCATGCGAGTGTGTCTGGGCTCAGAACGGGCAATGGAGAGAACTGGGGAACCCGAACGAATGCAAGTTTTGAAAACATGCCGATGAAATGCACATTATGACATGGCAATGTGCAACACGCATGAAAATGACATGGCAACGACGACGAATAACTGGCTGACACCTGGCGCATCGGTCTCGGGGCGTCACAGCATCTCTCCCCTGAGATTGACTTGCGCCTCCGCCTTGTGCTTCACCAGGCACAGGTCCTTCGAACTTGTCTCCAATCGATGTGACGCTTACTTAATCCGATTTGCCCTTGCAGCCCACCAGTTGAAACACAGCACTCGCATGTCCTCCGGCGCCATCGATCTGTGCTTCCAGAGCAATGGATCCCCTTTGAAACACATGTGGGTTTTGCTCAATGGCGGCAGTGCTGCGGGCCATAGTGAGAGGGCAGACCGCGGGATCTTGGGATCTAAGGGATTATCCATGGCGGGATCTGGTGGGCGAAGCGGGAAGGTGAGTGTAGGCGCTGGGAGAACTCTATGAGGCTAAGATAAAGAATAGTATTCCACTCCGTCAATATTTAAATACAAATGCCACCAACAGTGACCCAGGAAAAAATTGATCATGCTGCCTGCGTCCTGGTTTATTGGCCCCCTTTTTATTTTATGCCAATTTTTGACCAAAAATTTAACCTAGAAAATGTTAATGCATGTCACCAAAAATTATATCATTGGAATCACATTTGAACATAGTTTTCGATTACATTAACTTTTATTACATGCATAAATAATGTGTTCCTTAAAATTATGGTAAAAAATTGGCACAAAATACGAGGAGACCAATGGAAGTAGCAACCCATGATTTAACTACTCCCATGCACGCACTGTAGTAGTTCTTCTCAACTACTTCCTCCCTCACGTCCACTCTATTTGCATGCACTGTATTAATTGACCATCAATGAAGTGAATGATACGTCTCCCACGTATCTATAATTTTTTATTGTTCCATGCTATTATTTATGAAGTCTTGGATGTTTAATGGGCTTTATCTTACACTTTTATATCATTTTTGGGACTAACCTACTAACCCAAAGGCCCAGTCCAGATTGCTGTTTTTTTGCCTATTTCAGGGTTTTGCAGAAAAAGAATATCAAACGGAGTCCAAACAGAATAAAACCTTCGCGAGAGATATTTTTGGAGAAAATCACGCACGGGGGACTTGAGAACCACGTCAGGGGAGCCTCGGGGTGTCCACGAGGGTGGGGGCGCGCCCCCCTTCCCAGGGTGCGCCCCCTGCCTCATGGGCCCCTTGAGCGCCCCCGGTGTCCTCCTTCCTCCTATATAAGTCTACGTACCGTGAAACCTTCGATAACAGAGAGAAAACCCTAATTCCACCGCCGTAACCTTCTGTTCCCACGAGATCCCATCTTGCAGCCTGTTCCGTAGCTCCACCGGAGGGGGATCCATCACGGAGCAATAGTAGTAGATGTAGAATCGTTTCGGTCTACTTGTCTCGGACGTGATGCCTATATACAATGATCATGCCTAGATAGTCTCATAATTATTCGCTTTTCTATCAATTGCTCGACAGTAATTTGTTTACCCGCCGTGGAATATCGCTATCATGAGAGAAGCCACTAGAGAACACTATGGCCCTTGGGTCTATTCTCAACATATCAATCTACATCTACTTTACTTTTATCGCTTTTTATTTGTTGTTTTCTTATAAACCAAAAATACCAAAAATACAAACTATCATCTCTATCAGATCTCACTTTCGTAAGTGACCGTAAAGGGATTGACAACACCTTATCGCGTTGGCTGCGAAGTTCTTATTTGTTTGTGCAGGTACGAGGGACTCGCGCGTGGTCTCCTACTGGATTGATACCTTGGTTCTCAAAAACTGAGGGAAATACTTATGCTACTGTCCTGCATCTCCCTTTCCTCTTCGAGGGAATATAGCGCAAGCTCGAGAAGTAGCAGTGAACGAATTTACATGTGTCAAATTATCACATGGGGTGGATCTTCGTGCAAAAATGTGTCCCACCGTGTACCCGCGTGTGCATGCATGCATATCTTCTCTTCGTGCACGTACTGCCAGTGTGCGTGAGAGAGGGCGAGTACATTCTTCTCGAAGCAGCAGCACATCACTGTCACCAATCCACACAAGGAGGTCGCGACAACACCTCCACATGTGCCACGCGGCTTCATCGATTCCCCCACATCATTTTAATCATAATATATTAACTTATCGGATTTAGGGTTCCAGCAAAACCCTCAAGGTTCGAACTCTGGGGTGCACATGAAGATCTCTCCTTCCGCCCTAGCCCTTCTAATCGACAGTTCTAGGCCTAGCTCGTCAGATCCAATGAACAAGAGACACAATATTTATACTGGTTCGGGCCACCGTTGTGGTGTAACACCCTAATCCATTGTGTGTGGTGGATTTCCTTGTAGGCAGGGGAAGAACTAGTACATGGACGAACTGCCTCCAAGGGAGAGGTGTTCTTGCACTCGGGTGAGTTTGAGGTGTGTGGCCTTCTATCTGATCAACTTGAGATGAGATCAATTCTGTCTCCGATGAGATGATCCCAATGGTGGTGGCTAGCCCTATTTATAGTGCCCAGGGTTCTCTTCCAAATGTTGAGCGGGATGGCCAAATTTGAAGGGGAACAACTAGTACTAGCTATCCTGACAAAAGGTGGTCTTTGCTGCCAAAGGCTCTGGTGGGGACGCCGTCGTGGGCTCCGCGATGACCTCCGTCCTGTCGTCCTACTGGTCTTGGTCTCGTTGCACTGATAAGGAAACCTTTGCCTAACGCCTCGGGACTCCGTGCCTACACCCGCCCCTTTAGCACCGAAGAGGAAACTGGCACTCTGCGCCCGCTGGCGCCCGCCTGGCTTTAGTCGTCACTGCTCACGTCATGAGGACCTCGCGAGGTGCCCCTTGCCTTCATATCTCTGATCCCCACGAGCGAGCCCGGCGACGCCGCCCCAAGGGATGTCCTGTGTCGTCCGCCTCGCGAGGCTTGGCCCCTCGCGAGGGTCTTGAGTGTTGTTCAAGAAGTTATGCCACACTAGGCCACCTTGCGAGCCACGCCCTGGGCCGCACACAGGCAAGTCTTGGTACCCCCGTTCCCAGAACACCGACAGTAGCCCTAGGGCCCAAGGCACGCTCGGGCTTGGCTTCGTGGCGAAGACAAGGGCCAAGTGCAGAGCGCCGCAGGCCCTCAAAGCATGCGGCCTTGTCTGAAGCGTGGCGGTTGATGGGACGTGGGTGTCTCCGCTCCCACTCCGCCTCGGCAACTCCATATCTGAAAAAAGGAAAGTGCGTGTCATTGTGCCTTCATTGCTAGCTCTTGCCTTGCTCCATATCCCCTTTCTCGCTTCTCTTCTCCACGGAGTCCTAGATCCTCGCCTCCTTCTGTCCAAATCCACACTGATGGCTTCCGACAAGCCAAAGGCCGCCGCTTTGCCCGCCTGGTATGGGCCGGCCTTGCAGGCGCCAACCTTCTCGGAGGCGAACCACGCCACCATGCTCCTGATGAAGGCGGAGGGCACCAACGAGAAGGGGAAAACTGCCGTCCGGGCTGCCTCTGCAGCGCCGGAGGATCCCAAGAGTACCTTCTACCCCTTCTTTTTGAGCAGTATCGTTGCGGGGCTCGTCCCTCCCTTCTCCGACTTCTTTTTCTCCGTCCTTAGCCACTATAAGCTCCCAGCTCTTCATCTGCACCCCCATTCCGTCCTCCTCATGTCCATCTTTGCCTTTTACTGTGAGGCATTCTTAGGGGTAATGTCATCTATGGCGCTGCTTCGCCACTTCTTTTACCTCCGAATTGAGGAGGGCCATTGCTCAGGGTGTGCTAATTTTGTTGCGTCCAATAGGGCCAAAACGATCTTAAAGACCGGGAAGAAGGACGAGAATTTCAGGAACAAGTGGGTCCTGATGGATGCCAAGTGCATCCATCCTCGGTTGGCGCTGCCGGCGGCTGCGCCTGAGTCAAGTGATAGGTGGCTCAGCGCGAAGCTCATCGATCCTCGGGCGGAGAAGGTGTTGGAGAAGATGGCCGCGGATCTGAAGCTGGACAATCCCGAGGCAGCAAAGCTGATGCGGGCTATGATCCTCAGGGAATTCTTGACATGATGCGTGGCCCCGCTGCAGGCCTGTTCGCGCCCCCTATGGATGCTTGGGGACGAGTCGAACGTCCTCCGACTTCGCCGCGACGGTCCTTGTGCTGATAAGCTTGAGGCAGCCATCCTTCTTCTGGTTGGGGATGACCTCAGGTATCCGCCTGCTTCCTTTGTTCCCTTGTATCGCTGCCAGGACATGGCAGCGGTGGTGGCATCCATGCTTGTCTTCGATGCGCGCGGGCTTGTGCCTCTGGCGTCCCCTGAAGCTCAAGTGGTGTCCATGCCGGTGGAGGTGTCTTCGAGGTGTCTTTGACTCGGATGCGACCGTGGAGGGGACGGGAGAGTCTTCTCCTTCACGCACGACCGAGCTTCTTCGTTCCTTGCCTGACGATGATGACGACGATGGCCACCCGGTGGAGGATGTGACGCCTTCGGTCAGAGCTGTCACGAGGTCCAAGCACACCCCCCAAACCCCACCCCATGGAAGCCGTCAGCAGGGGTCCCGACGAAGAGCCGGTCGGCGCTGATCACCCGAGGAGGTTCCCCTTCTACGGCATCGCCAAGCGCTGCCGCTGCACCGCCTGTCTTGGGGGCCCGCATTCCCACGGCGCAGACCGTGGGGCCATTGGGCCCCATGGTCCTGAAGAGGTCCCGGGGCATCATCGTAGTGGATCGGTGAGTTCCCTGGCCTGTCTTTAACTTCGTTCTTGATTTCGTTGCTGATTCACGGTATCTTTCCCCGTGCTCGTAGGTCTGCACCGGGATGACCTTCAGGGAGCAGATCATCATCTGGTGGCCGGGCGCCTGGAGCTGGTCTCCGGATGGCCGGGCTCCAATGTGTCTGTGCGAGATGCCCTGAGCCAGGCCGTGGCGGCTTCTGAGGAGGGCAGGCAGGCTGCTTTCCAGGCTGCGGCTGCTTGAGAGGCGGCACTGTTGGACGCTCGGGCCGCCCAGGAGCACTGCCAGTCAATGGAGGCCGAGCTGAGAGACCTTCATTGGAAGTGCAAGGCGGACGAGGAGAAGATGAAGGCTCGAGAAGATGTCATGGTCAACCGCGATGCTGAGCTGGAGTAGCTGACGAAGGAGTTATCTGAAGAGAACGGCCAACTGTAGGAGCTGAAGCGGGCGACAGCAGCTAGGGAGGCCCAGCTGGAGGCCAAGGTGAAGGTCCTGACCGAGGACCGTGCGGCCTTCAAATCCCTCGAGGTGAGATCCCGTCGGGCTTTGTGGGCACTCTACGACAAGGGCTTGGAGAAGCCGTTGGCGACGGATGATGACGGCCCAGCCCAGCTGCTTCCCTTCCTTGTCCTGGCGCTCGAGGATGTCGTGCGCGAGATCAACCCTCTGGCGGAGGAGGAAGCTCGTGTACTTTCTTCTTTTGCCTTGACACCCGTCCTCAGCCGGCTGTACCTTTGCGACCCCAATGCTGATCTCGGGGCGCTGATCAAGCCTGTGGAGGCGGAGCACTACGAGGCCGCAGCTGAAGCTGTGAAGGACCGCGTGGAGGCCCTGCTGAAGGAGTTCCTCATCGTCCTCCCCTCCCCTCCAGCCGGTGGCACCGCCGACGCCATGGACGAGACCGCTTCCCTAGGGTGCGGTGGCGCCGCCAGGGGGGCGCCCTCGGGCAGCAGCGCCCATGGCTGAAGGGAAGGCCTGCAGGTTGGTGACGGCGTTCCCCTTTTATATTCATTCTCCTGCGACATGAGTATGCCTCGTGGAGGCGTTAAAACTTTCGTTTCATGTTTCAAAGGACAATCTGGATTGTAATAAGCGCTAGATATTCGCCCTTCTTTTATTGTTTATCATTCTACGTTGGCTGGGCCCGACCCCGCGCATACCTGAGCCGCCGGCTGGCTTGTCTAGGTCACTGGGTCAAGACCAGGGGGTGAGGGGCTACGTGGCTGGTTAGGCTCCTGAATCTTGATGCTAACGAGTCCCCCTTAACGTGCAAACAATACCCAGATAGGAAGCGCTAAGCAGGGCTTTGGTGTTCTGCATCGTCAGGGTGCGGCCCGCGCGTACCTTAGCCGCCGCTGGCCTTAATCGGAAACTAGGACAAGACCAGGGAGTGAGGGGCTACGGGTCCAGTTAGGCCCTTGGGTCGCGATGCCCAAGGGTCCCCCTTGACGTACGAACAACCCTGAGGGAGGTGAGTACTAGACTTAGGCCTTGATGTTTTGTGTCGGCAGGGCCCGGCCCACGCGTACCTCAGCCGCCGCTAGCCTTGACCAGAAACCAGGACAAGACCAGGGAGTGAGGGTCTATGGGTCCAGTTAGTCCCTTGGGTCGCGATGCCCAAGGGTCCACCTTGACGTGCAAACAGACCCCATACTTGTCCTCGCGAGGCTTGCGCTCGGGAGGGTTGTGTGTCGACCAGGCCCCGGGGACCTTGTGGGTCGTGCGCCTGGCGTGACCTGGACGCAGCCCCCGTGCCCAGCCCCCTCGCGCTACACTCCTGAAGGGAGCGCAACACGGTGGGGCTGGCCACTGAGCCGAGGGGCTCCCTGAGGTTAATGCTGCCGTAAGGCCACCCCCAGTTGTTTATCACCGGCGCGGAGCGTAGTGCTTTCTGTCTTGCGCGGCCGTAGCCGCTCCTCGACCGTGTTGTCATCCAGCGCGGAGCATGGTGCTTCCACTGGACCGTGGGAGGGGAATCCCTACTGCGGAGAGCACCCGGGCGTATACAACCCAGCCCGGACACGTGACTGGCACGGTGGGGCTTGGACGAGGTGTATCTGGGCACCAGTGAGCCAGCGTGGGACTCACGAGGCCCTACCTCAAGGCTGGTTGCGCCTGGTCTTGGGTGGAAGCGCTCGAGATGATCCTGCAAGGAGGTTAGACAACCCGCGTCGTTTGAATCCCTCAAAGTCGCCCTATGAGAAGGCCGGACACCAACGACCCCAGGAGGTGACGTGAGCGGGGCCGATCCGTCAGACAGAGCTCAACCGTTGCATTTATCGACGCTACAGGGACGGACCGGTGCACAGACGTCATGCCTAGCATTCTCACATGGACGTCCTAAGGGAAGCCATCCGGCGCACGGCTCCCGGAGTGACAAGATATGGTGCCATGTACCCCAACTCAGCTGCTGACATCCGGTTCGAGCTTGGGCGAGGTACCAAGGGCCACATGAGGTGACGTACATGGGGCCGGCCCGTGAGCCAGAGCTCAGCCGCTTGGATTTCATGACGCTGCAGGGACGGACCCGAGCACAGGCGTCGTGCCAACCCCAAGCCATAAGACGAATGCGAGCAAGTTTGCGGGGGCGCATGATGTTCAAGGCATGAGCAGGGTGGTCAAACAGATGAATCGAATGCACTCGACTAGGATGGTAGAACTAGCTTTGGTAAAATGCAAGGGAGATACACGCCACCAGGGTAAACCTGTGCGGCCTGGGGGTAGTGCAACCCAAGGGGCTCCCCCAAAAGGTGACCAGAGATGCGAAAAGATGCATGCCGCAGGGACAGACACATGCGGCCTGGGAATAATGCTTCCCGAGGGGCGCTCCCAGTTGAACAGAAATCGAAAGATGTCACCTGGCATAGTTGGTGAAGTAGTGTCAGTGTAGTTGATGGTGCTCGGCGAAGGCGCTGCTCCTCATGTGCCGTCTAGCCCCGGCTCCTCGGGAGGCTCCGGGGCTCCCCAGATCTCGCGGAGGGCCGAGTCCAACTCCGCCTGGATCTCCTTGTGTTTGGCCTCGCGAGCCGCCAGGACATCCCGCATGTGGCGCTGGTGAAGGGTCGCCTGGTTCGGCAGGCCGAAGGGCATGTGCACGTAGCTGTGAGGGGGACACTGACACCGGCCCACCTGGGAAGGCCAGTACAGCTCCTGAGACGCGATCATGTTGAGTGCCGGGACGTTGACGCAAACGCGCAGCCCGTCTCCTGAGCCTGGGCCGACGATTGCCCTCGGAGGAGCCGGGCAGCGCTCGTCTCGCATGGCTCTTGGCTCCTGTAGGTCTTTGATGGTCTGGCTGATAAACTCCTGAGCGCTTGGCACCTCGCACCTTGAGACCTCAGGAGGGAAGTGTGCAGCGAAGCACCCTTCCACATGGTACCCGAGCGCCTCCCTCGTGATGTTGGCTAGGTCGGAGGCCCTCCAGAGGAGAGCCCCCGAGCCCAGCCTGAGAGGGGCGCCGGGCGCGCCTTCCTATGCGAGAGGGGTAGGAGGCCCTGTGGTGCTGCCTCCTTGTGTTGCGTCCTCATGAGGCTTCAGAGCCAGCAGCTGCTTCTTCTTCTTGGGAACGACCTCCGATGGGTAGATGATGTTGTCGCTGTCCGGATCCTCAACCGCCGCCTCCTGGTAAGCGTGCTCGAGGGATCACACTGTGTCATTTTCCTCGCAGGCGATGGTGATGATGTCGCCGCTTCCAGGCATCTTGAGAACATTATAGTTGTCGTGAGTTACTGCAATGAACTTGGCCAGGGCCGGATACACGAGGATGGCATTGTAAGGGAGATGGATGTGGGCGACATCAAAATCGATGAGCTTGTTGTGGTAGTTGTCACGCTTGCCAAAGGTTACAGGTAGGCGAACTTGCCCCACGGGAGTGGTGGAGCCGTCAGTCACTCCGGAGAAATGCTTGGTAGGCAGCAACTGCTCGTAGGGTATTTGGAGGTTGTCGAATGTCTCGATGGATAGGACATTAAGCCCTATGCCACCGTCAATGAGGGCCTTGGTAACTTGGACATTGCTGATGACGGGAGAGCAAAGCATCGGGAGGGCGCCAGCCGTAGCTGCGCATTTGAGCTGGTCTGCTGAACTGAAAGTGATGGAGCACCTGGACCACCTGAGCGGACGGGTGGCCTCGAGCTTGGGGAGAGCCGCATTTACTTCATGGGCGAACTGCTTGAAGAGGCGCTTATAAGCCGGGGCCTATGCTCCGCCCAAGATGCAAGCGATGGCATGTGGCTCCTAGAAGCCCCCAGCCCCTTGATACGTCTCCAACGTATCTATAATTTTTTATTGTTCCATGCTATTAATTATGAAGTCTTGGATGTTTAATGGGCTTTATCATTCACTTTGATATCATTTTTGGGACTAACCTACTAACCCAAAGGCCTAGTCCAGATTGCTGTTTTTTGCCTATTTCAGGGTTTTGCAGAAAAGGAATATCAAACAGAGTCCAAACGGAATGAAACCTTCGCAGGAGATATTTTTGGAGGAAATCACGCACGATAGAATTCGGGGCCAAGCCGGGAGACAGAAGGGCCACCCTCGAGGGTGGGGGGCACGCTGGGGGGCGCGCCCCCTTACCAGGGCGCGCCCCCTGCCTCGAGGGTAGCCCCTGTGGCCCGTGGTGCCCCTCTTCTTCCTATATGTACCTACGTACCCCAGAAACTCCAAATGCAGAGAGAAAACCCTAATTCCACCGCCGTAGCTGCTCTTCCCGTGGAGATCCCATATTGGAGCTTGTTCTCGGAGGGGGATCCATCACGGAGGCCTTCATCATCATCATCATCGCCCTCACCATGAGCTGTGAGTAGTTTACCACAGACCTTCGGGTCCATAGCTAGTATCTAGATGGCTTCTTCTCTCTCTCTCTCTCTCTGGTCTCAATACAAAGTTCTCATCGGTCTTCGAGGAGATCTATTCGATGTAATCTCTTTTTGCGGTGTGTTTGTCGAGATCCGGTGAATTGTGAGTTTATGATCAAGGTTATCTATGAAAGATATTCGGTTCTTCTCTGAACTTTTTATGTGTGCTCATAATATCCTTGCAAGTCTCTTCGAATTATTGGTTTGGTTTGGCCTAATAGATCTATAGTTCTTGCATGGGAGAAGTGCTTGGCTTTGGGTTCAATCTTGCGGTGTCCTTTCCCAGTGATAGTAGGGGCAGCAAGGCACGTATTGTATTGTTGGCATCGAGGATAAAAAGATGGGGTTTTCATCATATTGCTTGAGTTTATCCCTCTACATCATTTCATCTTTCTTAAGGCGTTACTCTGTTCGTATGAACTCAATACACTAGATGTATGCTGGATAGCGGTCGATGTGTGGAGTAATAGTAGTAGATGCAGGCAGGAGTCGGTCTACTTGTCTCGGACGTGATGCCTATATATAATGATCATGCCTAGATAGTCTCATAATTATTCGCTTTTCTATGAACTGCTCGACAGTAATTTGTTTACCCGCCGTAGAATACCGCTATCATGAGAGAAGCCACTAGAGAAATCTATGGCCCCCGGGTCTATCTCTATCATATTACATTCCCGTCAATTTATATTACTGCTTTTATTTGCTGTTTTATTAAACTAAAAAATACCAAAAATATAATTATCATCTCTATGAGATCTCACTATCGTAAGTGACCGTAAAGGGATTGACAACCCCTTATCGCGTTGGTTGCAAAGTTCTTATTTGTTTGTGCAGGTGCAAGGGACTGGCGTGTGGTCTCCTACTGGATTGATACCTTGGTTCTCAAAAAGTGAGGGAAATACTTACGCTACTGTGCTGCATCTCCCTTTCCTCTTCGAGGGAATACAACGCAAGCTCAAGAGGTAGCAAGAAGAATTTCTGGCGCCGTTGCCGGGGAGGCTTACGCAAAATTCATATACCAAGTACCTATCACAAACCCTTATCCTTCGCATTACATTTATTTGCCTGTCGTTTTCCTCTCCCCCACTTCACCTTTGCCATTTTATTCGCCCTTCTTCCGCTGTGGTTTCCGTTCGCTTGCATCTTGTTTGCTTGTCACTATGGCTCAGAACAATACCAATTTGTGTGACTTCTCCAATACCAACAACAATGATTTTATTGGCACTCTGATTGCTCCTATTACCGATGCTGAATCTTGTGAGATCAATGCTGCTTTGTTGAATCTTGTCATGAAAGATCCATTCTTCGGCCTTCCTAGTGAAGATGCCGCTACCCATCTAAACAACTTTGTTGATTTGTGTGATATGCAAAAGAAAAGGGATACGGATAACAATATTGTTAAATTGAAGTTATTTTCGTTTTCACTTAGATATCGTGCTAAAACTTGGTTTTCCTCTTTGCCTAGAAATAGTATTGATTTGTGGAATAAGTGCAAAGATGCTTTTATCTCTAAGTATTTCCCTCCTGCTAAGATCATCTCTCTTAGAAACGATGTTATGAATTTTAAGCAACTAGATCATGAGCATGTTGCACAAGCTTGGGAGATGATGAAATTAATGATACGTAATTCCCCTACACATGGTTTGAATCTATGAATGATTATTCAGAACTTTAATGCTGGCTTTAATTTTGGTTCTAGAAATCTTTTAGATTCGGCCGTCGGAGGCACTTTCATGGAAACTACCTTAGGAGAAGCAACCAAACTCCTAGATAATATTATGGTTAATTATTCTCAATGGCACACCGAAAGATCTACTAGTAAAAAGGTGCATGCTATCGAACAAATTAGTGTTTTGAGTGGGAAGATGGATGAAATTATGAAATTGTTTGCTGCTAAGAGTGCTTCTTCTGATCCTAATGATATGCCTTTGTCCACTTTGATTGAGAATAACAATGAATCTTTGGACGTGAATTTTGTTGGTAGGAATAATTTTGGTAACAATGCTTATAGAGGTAATTTTCATCCTATGCCTTTTCCTAGTAATTCCTCTAATAATTTTGGTAATTCCTACAACAACTCTTATGGAAAGATGCCTTCTGAATTTGAAACTAGTGTTAAGGAGTTTATGATCTCGCAAAAGAATTTCAATCCTATGCTTGAAGAGAAATTTCTCAAAGTTGAGGAATTGGCTAGAAGTGTGGATAGAATTACTCTTGATGTTGATTCTTTGAAACTTATATCTATCCCACCTAAGCATGATATCAATGAGTCTCTCAAAGCCATGAGAATTTCCATTGATGAATGCAAAGAAAGAACCGCTAGAATGCATGCTAAAAGAGAAGATTATATTAGATTGTGTTCTTCTAGTTATCACGAGAATAAAGATAAAGATCTGAAAGTTATTGATGTGTCTCCTATTAGATCCTTGTTTTCTAGTATTAATCTTGATGAGAATAGGATTGGAGATGATTCTGCTTTAAAGTGTCCTAGTAATTCGGAGTTTTTAGATCTTGATGCTAAAATTGCTAAAAGTGGGATTGAAGAGATTAAAACTTTGCATAGTGATAAACCCACTACTTTGGATTTCAAGGGATTCAATTATGATAATTTCTCTTTGATTGATTGTATTTCCTTGATGCAATCCGTGCTAAATTCTCCGCATGCTTATAATCAAAATAAAGCTTTCACTAAACATATAGTTGATGCTTTGATGCAATCTTATGAAGAAAGACTTGAGTTGGAAGTTTCTATACCTAGAAAGCTTTATGATGAATGGGAACCTACTATCAAAATAAAAATAAAAGATCATGAATGCTATGCTTTGTGTGATTTGGGTGCTAGTGTTTCCACTATCCCACAAACTTTGTGTGATTTGCTAGGGTTCCATGAGTTTGATGATTGTTCTTTAAATTTGCCTCTTGCGAATTCCACTATTAAGAGACCTATGGGAAGTATTAATGATGTTCTTATTGTTGCCAATAGGAATTATGTGCCCGTAGATTTTATTGTTCTTGATATAGATTGCAATCCTTCATGTCATATTATTCTTGGTAGACCTTTCCTTAGAACGATTGGTGCAATTATTGATATCAAGGAAGGAAATATTAGATTCCAATTTCCGTTAAGGAAAGGCATGGAACACTTTCCTAGAAAGAAAATCAAATTGCCATATGAATCTATCATGAGAGCCACTTATGGATTGCCTTCCAAAGATGGCATTACCTAGATCTATCTTGTATCATGCCAAGCTAGGGGCGTAAAACGATAGCGCTTGTTGGGAGGCAACCCAATTTTTTGTTTTTTGTTTTTGTTGCTTTTAGGGAATAAATATTGCATCTAACCTCTTATTAGATGTGTTTTCATGTTTTGTTTAGTGTTTGTGCCAAGTAGAACCTTTGGTAAGACTTGTGTGCAGTTTATTTGATCTTGCTGTGAAAAACAGAATCGTTAGCGCTGGCTAAAGTAGTCTTCAGATTTTACTGGAGCGTGATTTTTAGTTGATTCTTTTTTCTGATGATTGTTAGACAAATTGAGCAAATTTACCAATTTAGTTTGAATTTTTTGGAGTTCCAGAAGTAGGCGAACCCAGCAGATTAATACGGACTGTTATGTTTTTGACAGATTCTGTTTTTCGTGTGTTGTTGCTTATTCCGATGCATCTATGAGTAATATTGGAGGATATGAACCATAGAGAACTTGGAGTACAGTAGGTTTAACACCAATATAAACAATTAATGAATTCCTTGTTGTACCTTTGAGTGGTGTTTTGCTTTCTCTTACTAACGGAGCTCACGAGAATTTTTGTATAAGTTTTGGGTTGTGAAGTTTTCAAGTTTTGAGTATTGCTTTGATGGACTATGGAACAAGGAGTAGCAAAGGACCAAGCTTGGGGATGCCCATGGCACCCCAAGTAAATCCAAGACAATCAAAAGCCTAAGATTGGGGATGCCCCGGGAAGGCATCCCCTCTTTCGTCTTCATCCATCGGTAAATATACTTGTAGCTATAATTTTATTCGCAACATGCTATGTGTTTTGCTTGGAGCGTCTCGTATAATTTGAGTATTTGCTTGTTAGTTTGCCACAATCATCCTTGCTAGACACACCTATTTGAGAGAGTTAAATATGGCCTAGAAATTATTAGAACACTGTATGTGCTTCACTTATATCTTTTGAGTTGAATAGTTTTTGCTCTAGTGCTTCACTTATATCTTTTAGAGCATGGCAGTGGTTATATTTTGTAGAAATTGTTGAACTCTCATGATCCACTTATATCTATTTGAGAGTCTATTAAAACAGCATGCTAAAGTGTTTAGGCTAAAGAAACTAGCCTTCACATGATAAACATCCAATGTCAATGTAGTAAAAAAATCACATCAAGTGCATTGACTAGAAAGAGATGTTGGATGCTTGATAATTGTTTTGAGACATGACGATAGTGATATTAGAGTCATTCTAGTGGAGTAATTATGAAATTGAGAAATATTTGTGTTAAGGTTGGTGATTCCCTTAGCATGCATGTATGGTGAACCGTTATGTGACTAAGTTAAAGCATGATGTATTCGTAGAGTGTCAACCTTTGTGTGGAGGTCGTGGGCGCGCGATGGTTAACTCCTACCAACCTCCCCCCTAGGGTCATGCGTTGATTGCTTGGTTTTGATGACTCGTGGATTTTTGCAATAAGTATATGAGTTCTTATGACTAATGTTGAGTCCATGGATTATATGCACTCTCACCCTTCCATCATTGCTAGCCTCTCTTGTACCCTGCAACTTTCGCCCGTGCCATAAACACACTATATACCCTTCCTCAAAACAGCCACCATATTGTTCCTCAAAACAACCACCATACATACCTATCATGGCATTTCCATAGTCATTCCGAGAAATATTGCCATGCAACTTTCCACCGTACCGTTTATATGACACACATCATATTGTAATATTGCCATTGCATGATCATGTAGTTGCCATCGTATTTGTGGCAAGGCCACCATGCATAATTTTTATACATGTCACACTTGTTTCATTGCACATACCGGTACACCACCGGAGGCATTCATATAGAGTCATACTTTGTTGTTGTAGTATCGAGTTGTAATCTTGTGTTGTAATGAAAGTGTGATGGTCAACATTTTTAGAGCATTGTCCCATGGGAGGAAAGGCTGAATCTATAAAGCCCCTCCACAAAAAAAGAAAAAAAAAGGGAAAGGCCAAAGAAAAAAGAAAGGCCCAAAAAAGAAAAAAAAAGAAAAGAAAAAAGGGACAATTGCTACTATCTTTTTCCACACTTGTGCTTCAAAGTAGCACCATGTTCTTCATTGTAGAGAGTCTCATGCTTAGTCACTTTCATATACTAGTGGGAATTTTCGTTATAGAACTTGGCTTGTATATTCCAACGATGGGCTTCCTCAAATGCCCTAGGTCATCGTGACCAAGCAAGTTGGATACACACCCACTAGTTTCTTTTGTTGAGCTTCCATTCATATTTAGCTCTAGTGCATCCGTTGCATGGCAATCCCTACTCACTCACATTGATATCTATTGATGGGCATCTCCATAGCCCGTTGATACGCCTAGTCGATGTGAGACTATCTCCCTCTTTTTGTCTTCTCCACAACCACCTCTATTCCACCCATAGTGCTATATCCATGTCTCACGCTCATATATTGCGTGAAAGTTGAAAGGTCTGAAAGAATAGAGTACGAAAAAAAATGCTTGGCTGAAATCGGGGTTGTGCATAATATGAATATTTTGTGTGATAGCAAGGGAGCATAACCAACACTATATGATTTTGTAGGGATAACTTTCTTTAGCCATAGTATTTTGAGAAGACGTGATTGCTTTGTTATTATTGCTTGAAGTATTGCTATTTCTTATGTCAACATAGACTTTTATTTTGAATCCTTCAGATCTGAACATTCATGCCACAATTAAGAGAATTACAATGAAAAACTATATTGGTTAGCATTCCACATCAAAAATTCTTTCTTTATCATTTACCTACTCGAGGACGAGCAGGAATTAAGCTTGGGGATGCTTGATACGTCTCCAACGTATCTATAATTTTTTTTATTGTTCCATGCTATTATTTATGAAGTATTGGATGTTTAATGGGCTTTATCATTCACTTTTATTTCATTTTTGGGACTAACCTACTAACCCAAAGGCCCAGTCCAGATTGCTATTTTTTTTTGCCTATTTCAGGGTTTTGCAGAAAAGGAACATCAAACGGAGTCCGAATGGAATGAAACCTTTGCAGGAGATATTTTTGGAGGAAATCATGCACGATAGACTTCGGGGCCAAGCCAGGAGATAGAAGGGCCACCGCGCGCCCTCCTTCCCAGGGCGCGCCCCCTGCCTCGAGGGCAGCCCCTGTGGCCCCCGATGCCCCTCTTCTTCCTATATATACCTACGTACCCCAGAAACTCCATACGCAGAGAGAAAACCCTAATTCCACCGCCGTAGCTGCTGTTCCCGTGGAGATCCCATCTTGGAGCCTGTTCCGAGAGGGGGATCCATCACGGAGGCCTTCATCATCATCATCATCGCCCTCACCATGAGTTGCGAGTAGTTTACCACAGGCCTTCGGGTCCATAGCTAGTATCTAGATGGCTTCTTCTTTCTCTCTGGATCTCAATACAAAGATCTCCTCGGTCTTCGAGGAGATCTATTCGATGTAATCTCTTTTTGCGATGTGTTTGTCGAGATCCAATGAATTGTGAGTTTATGATCAAGGTTATCTATGAAAGATATTTGGTTCTTCTCTGAACTTTTTATGTGTGCTCATAATATCCTTGCAAGTCTCTTCGAACTATTGGTTTGGTTTGGCTTACTAGATCTATCGTTCTTGCAATGGGAGAAGTGCTTGGCTTTGGGTTGAATCTTGCGGTGTCCTTTCCAACTGACAGTAGGGGCAGCAAGGCACGTATTGTATTGTTGCCATCGAGGATAAGAAAGATGGTGTTTTCATCATATTGCTTGAGTTTATCCCTCTACATCATGTCATCTTTCTTAAGGCGTTACTCTGTTCGTATGATCTCAATACACTAGATGCTTGCTGGATAGCGGTCGATGTGTGGAGTAATAGTAGTAGATGCAGGCAGGAGTCGGTCTACTTGTCTCGGACGTGATGCCCATATACAATGATCATGCCTAGATAGTCTCATAATTATTCGCTTTTCTATCAATTGCTCGACAGTAATTTGTTTACCCGCCGTAGAATACCGCTATCATGAGAGAAGCCACTAGAGAAAACTATGCCCCCCGGGTCTATCTCTATCATATTACTTTCCGGTCAATTTATATTACCTCTTTTATTTGTTGTTTTATTAAACTAAAAAATACCAAAAATATAATTATCATCTCTATCAGATCTCACTATCGTAAGTGACTGTAAAGGGATTGACAACCCCTTATCGCGTTGGCTGCGAAGTTCTTATTTGTTTGTGCAGGTGCGAGGGACTGGTGCGTGGTCCCCTACTAGATTGATACCTTGGTTTTCAAAAACTGAGGGAAATACTTACGCTATTGTGTTGCATCTCCCTTTCCTCTTAAAGGGAATACAACACAAGCTCAAGAGGTAGCACCCCCTCGTCCTGGTCGTCTATCCTCCTTGGTGGCGGCAGAGGTGGTAGGCCGGCCCTACCCTGAGGACGGTCCTCTCGTGGCTGATCCCTCCAGGCATCCTTATGGGGCTGGCCGCGCCAACTGTCCTCGCGAGGCTGATCACGCCACTCCTGACGGGGTCCATGGTTGTCCCAGCGTCCTCTGGTCTGACCTCCCCCGCGGCCGTAGCCATGGCTGCTACGCTCGGGGCGTTGGATGATGCGTCCTTCACAGAGAGCCCGGAGCTCTTGACAGTCATGGGTGTTGTGGCTGTGCATGTTGTGGAAGGCGCAAAATGCTCGGCCGTTTTTGGGTGGCTCCGGGTAGTCGCGGCCGCGTTTCATCTCTGGTTCAGCTGCAAACATTGCCACTCCCTTGCGCTTTACGTCCTTGCTCTTGGCCTTCTTGTCTTCGGTTTCAGCGGCGGGGAGCTCGATGAGCGAGAGGCGCCCCTCCTCTTCCCTGGAACACTTGGTAGCAAGGTTGAACAGCTCCAAGGACATGCACAAATCTTCATGGATGGCAAGCTCTTCTTTCATCTTGACGTCGCGGACACCAACCGAGATGCTGAAATGATGGCCTCGTCCGTGACCTTGGGGATCTTGACGCGGACACTGTTGAAGCACTGGATAAACTTCTGCAGGGTTTGTCCTGGTTGTTGCTTGATATGCCGCAGGTCGCCCGTGGCCGGGGACGATCTCGAGTGCCCTGGAAGTTGGCGATGAACTTGTCGCGCTTCTCAACCCAGGTGGAGATCGATCCCGCGGGCAGGTTCAAGAGCCATGAGCGCGATGTAACATCCCAAAATTCTAAATTTTGGAATGTTATAATAAATAGATAGATTTGATTGTTGTTTGATGTGCTGTGTGAAATTGAGTGAAATTTGAAACTTTTCAAAGTTAAAAGAGAGGGAATAAAATGACTTTCCCAAAACTTTCACCTTGCTTTTTGATCTCCGAGGGAATTCAAATTCTTTTCAACACAAAACCCTAGAGTGAAGATAATATGACTCCTTCCATTTATTTTAAATGATAAAGGGCTTGGAAAGGATTTTGAATTTCATCCTCCAAATATTTTCAGTTCAGAAACTTTAAGCAACTCAATGATTTTCCTGAGAGAAGATAAAATGACTTCTTCAAATTATAGGAAATATGAGTTGGAAGTTTTCTGAAACTTTCTCGAACTCAATTTCAAATATTGAGTTATTTGGTTTTTATTCAAAATATTTTTCTCCAAAAATACATTACATGGAAATTAGGGTAACATGATTCCCTACAACAGAAAATTGGATAAAAATAAATTTGAAATCTTTTTGGTATTTTAAAAATGATTTTTATTGGATTTTAATGCAACAGTAGCACCCTTTGATTTATTAGAATTTGTGAGGATTTTATTTGATGCTAGAAAAATGTTCTTTTTGTAGGAAATCTTTTTCTGCAAATTTTGACATATAATATGCCTATAGTATATTATATATTAGTTAGTTTTATTTTGTTTTCTCTGTCTATTTAAAAAATCTCTCCTGGACCGAACTGGGCTGGCCCAGCAAAGCGCCACGCCACGGCCCAGCTGGCCCGTCACTGTGCCCTGCTCGCCCCTGAGCTCGGGACGGAGTCCCGATCTCGCACGACGCCACCGGCCGACCTCGGCTTCCGTGCCGCACCCAGCCACCTCCCCTCTACCCCCTCCTGCAAGGCAACCACCCTCCCCCTCCGCCTATTTAAGGCCGCTGCCACCCCCGCTGCTCCTCGCCTTGCGACTGCCGCCACCGCTTTTACGCCGCCGCCGCCGCCGCACTTGCCGACTTTCGCCGCTGCCGCTGCTGCTTGCTGCTGCCTCGCCGCCGCTTCGCTGCCTCTAAAAGCTGCTCGCGCCTCGCCTCGCCCCTCGCCCTCCCGCAGCGCCGCACCGCCCGCTGCTGCTTCGCATCGCCGCCGGAGCACCACGGCCGCCGATCGCCGGAGTTCGCCCGCGACCCGCGCCTGAGCCGCCCGAACCGCCCGATCCACGAACCGGTAAGGGAAAACCGCTTCGGTTCGGTTTTTATTTTTTTTGGTTAGATCTAGATTGGTTTGTTTAGGTTTAGCTATACAGTGAACGTTCACTGGTTAGGACTTAATAGTGAACGTTCGTTCTTTAGTTTTTTTCTTTTTCTTTTAGTTTTCTGCCAGGGACTTAGCTGTAAATAAAAGTTTTACAGTTTAGCCCCTAGTTTTCAAATGACCGTAACTTTTTGCTCGTTGGTCCAAATCCAACGAAACCAACGCCCACGTCTTCGTTACGATCCTCTCTTTCCAGTAAAACAACTAAAACAAGTTTTTGAAATTTTTAAAAATTGAATTCAACTAGATTTGAATTTGAACTTCGTTTGATCATAACTTGAGTTTCGTAACTCTGTTTTAGTTGATTCTTTTTTCAAATCAAAGCTCTTGACCTAAACTTTCCAATAAGGCCAAATTCACATAATTTTGGTACTGTTGGAAATTGTTTTGTGTTTCAAGAGTCATTCGTTTGTTTTCGAAGTTTTTCGAAGTGTTTTATTCGCTCTGTCCGATCTTTTGAGTGATTGCTTATGTGTGGTCACTAATGCTTGCTTACGATAGATTGACCGGAGTGTGACGAGTAGATCTATCACGAGTCCTGAGTGTGAATCATCTACATCGCCAGTACAAGGCAAGTTCACACTTTGATCATATTTTCCAATACCCAATTTTCATTGCATTAGTTATATCCTCAAACACATTGCATGAGTAGGATCTCTTAACTTGTGGGACTGGGAAGTCGATTGAGGTAGAACCTATTACCTGCATTATTTTCAAACCCTTGGGAGTTACTTCTACATTATGCTTAGGTTGCCATGCTATGCTCGTAGACGTGGTTTGGGTCTGAGAGTATCCATGACAGATGTGAGATTGTTAATTAATGGTTCAACTTAAGGTGGCTACTTTAAACACATCTGGGTGGATTGGTTGTGGCACCCTGAAGCACCCAGTGGTTGCCGAGCACCTGGAGAAACCAGTGTTGTCCTAGGGGATCCCGGAGGAACCGTGTGATCACCCTATTGGAATGCCAGCCAGGCTCAAAGGGATCATATAATACTTTTCATGCCTAGAAACTTCCATGTGCAGCCACAAGCCATTATGGGCTCTGGCATAGTATGAGTAAGTTGTGTGAGCTCTTTCAGTGGTGGACTAGCAGATGTAGGGGGAATGTAGGTGTACCGGTCCACCCGGGGTAAAGGTTGAATGCTTCTGAAAGACTGTGTCTTGGTCATTCGTTTCTCAAACACCATGCAGTGCGAGAAACCAAACGGAGGCGATCAAGTCTTGTGGGGAAAGTGCACAAACCTCTGCAGAGTGTACAAACTATTCATGAATAGCAGTGTCCCCGGTTATGGACATCTTTGAGTATCTAGAAGTGGATTATTTGTTGATCTCAACACTCTATTTAATTAACTTGTTGGGTTAATAATGACTTTGGTTTGGGATTGAGATGGATGAACAATTCTCAATTGTTCATGATTTAAATTTAACAAAGTAGTTAAATAAATGCATTTCTTTGTGGTAGGGAAAAATCAGCTTTATGCAAAAACAGCCTTACAGCCACCACCAGCCAAATATGCATGTAGTTGTAGGCATTGTTCATCATTCTCATTACAGTGTGAAATTGCCAGTACATTCAATGTACTGACCTACATGGCTGCAACGTCTCATGTTGCAGGAGTTATTCGACGAGTAAGTGTTACGTTAGGGTTGCGCTCTCTACACTCAACTTTGCCGTTGGTGTTGATGGGAATCCACAACCTTTGTTGCTTCCGCTATGATCGATTCAGGTAATAGTATTTATGTTACTTAATACATGTGATTTACCTCTGTTATAAATCCTCGAGTACTGTGTGTGTCAGCATACCGATCCAGTGATGACACTTAAGCACAGAGACTTGATCCATTCGGGTTGGGTCGCTACAAGATGGTATTAGAGCACATGTTGACTGTAGGACGTGACTCTAGAAACTGGCCAGGCCATAGGAAATGACTTCTCTAAAACTATCTTTTTCAAAAAGATTCTTGTCTCTCTTCTTTTCTGAGCTTTGTCAAATCTTCCCTTTGACCTTAAATAGTTAGACAATACCCTTTACCATTTGGACCACTTCGAAGTAAAGATGATTTCACCATGCCTTGGAAGTGTTAAAGCTACAACAATGGATACTCCGAAGATTTGAAGAGTTGACAACTTTGAAGAGATGATGACCTTTAGAAGACCAACCCCCTGTTATGTACTTACGTTAGATGCGACGATTGTGAGCCGTCATTTGTTTGATGTTTTCTGACGGCCACAAACTAAAACCTTGTTTTCAAATCTATTGTTTGTATTGAGTGTACCTCTCTATCTCTTCTAAATCTCATCCCAAAACCCTTGGACCCAATAGAGGATGACTAAAGATAGACTTGAAGTCTCTGGACCAATGACCCAATCGGAGGCAGAACTATGGATACAAAGCATGGAGGACCACTTCAGGAAAAATTTAGTTGAAAGGAAGTATGAGGTTCAATACGCTCTTCAGTACTTTACAAAAAGTGCTGCAACATGGTGGACGATGCATCAAGCCCTACAAGGATGTAATGGAGCAAGAAGTTGGGTGGAATTCAAGGAAACACTATTGAAATCCCGTCTCATCCGAGAGCGTGGTGACAACCCGAAGAAGAAACTTTGTGCCTGCAGGATTTGTGGAGAAATAGGACACACCCAGGAGGAGCACAAGGATGAATGCCCTAATTGTGAAGAAAGTCACCTAGCTGAAGATTGTCCAACTAGGCATATTACTTGTTTCTTGTGTGAAGGGACTACCCATTACCCTGCTCAGTGTCACATTTACCCCATGGTGCAACGAACTGTCCAGCAGAAGAAAGAAGCAATGAAAGAAGTCCTCAAGGAAACCTTAAGGGAATCCGCGAAGGAGGAAGATATTGACGACCCTGATGGAGAAGGACTAGACAGATATTACTCACGTGCTTGCTACTCATGTGGAAAAGAAGGACACCTTTCACGGTATTGCACAAAGGAAAGCCATGAGTATCTGGAAGACTTCCCGATAGAAGAAGTGGAGTTTGATCCACAAAAGATAGAAGAATTGATAGGAACGAAGAAGTCGAGGAAGAGAAAGAGCATGTGTCCCCAGAAGAACCCAATTTCAGTGAAAAAGGACCTGAGCCACCTCACATGTTTTAGGTGCAAGGATTTAGGTCATTACGCTTGCCACTGTCCAACAAAGAAACCCCGGGACTTGTCAGAAATATTATGTTTTCGTTGTGATGAAGCAGGACACCTTGCCAGAGATTGTCCCAAGGCGAAGGAGACGTGTTCTAGTTAGTGGTGTTTGTGAGAATTATAGTAGTAGAAGTGGGAACCTTTCTTTCATTTAGAGGTGTTGATTGAGAGTTATTAGAAATGACATTGTAATAACTTGTGAAGCAATAGAAGTTGATACTTTTGGAATCCAAGAAGGAGATGCTATGAGTTGTTGGATGATTGTGAGTGCTCTCACCCAGACCAAGACCTAGAACCCATGGACCAGTTGACCCCAAACCCTTCTCGGACAAACGACCCCATTTTACCCAAGGATGTCTGTATGTTGTCCTAAGAACCCCTTCTGTCTTATACCCACAGATGACAACCCTATACGAGTCTTTTCTCAATGGCCCGGAAATGATAATGACCCTGACTAGCGGTCAGGATTATCCAAAAATCCTGAAGGACATGATGAAGCATATTCACCTGGAAGGAGATGCAGTTTACAAGGGTTATCCCTTCATGGATAATGGAGTTGAACTTTGGTACGTGGAGGTACACCTCCACCGTGTGAAAGGAGTTTTCCCAAATACTATGGGTCAATACTTTTTCATCTCCCGAGTACCGCGAACAGCATTCTTCGATTCTGTTCGTGAAGCTGCTATGGAGGCCATACGTCAGATTGGAGAAATACTCGAAGCAAGACTTCGTTATACCCAGGAAAGCCTGAGTAAGGTGCAGGCAAATATGATGGAGATGAAGCACACGACCAATAGGATGAAGCAAAAGATTGATGATTTTAAGAATCACATTGCATAATTCCCGTGGGACTGAAGCATCCTTAGCCAGGACGAATGGATATAGATGGAAGGAATTCCTGACCCTACCAGACCATCAGGATAGTAGCAATTGTAGTGTTGCACCCTTGGAAATTGGAGTATTGAATACTGGTTCAAGAAGTAATAAATGATTTGATATGGGGAGAATATGGATTATGGATGAACCAGTGCATTTTGTTTAGTTGAACCTTACTGAGTGAACCCTGGACCAATAGAAAGGAAGGTGTAGCTCCAAGGAGTAGAGTTTGCACAAATAAGTTGGAGTTTATTTTGATATGAGGCTTACCCCAAGAGTATGAAGGAAAGAAGTACAATTGGATTTTTAAGAGGGTGTAAGGCTGGAGTATGGAACTATAGTGACCCCAAAGATTGAGTTATGGATATACAAGTTCTGATGTGGACCCTTTAGCCGAGGACCTAAGGAGGCTACATAATCACAAGGGAACCACGAGACTTGTCAATATGTGTATCTGCTATAGTAAAGCAGTGCAGTTTACTATAGCTTGTACCAAGAAGAAGGAGTTTTGTGCTAAGTATTGGAGTTGAAGCAAGAGAATGATAGTGCAGTAGATCATAGTAAGTTGAGAATCAATACAGTTGGCATCAGGGTATTGATTTGGATTCTATGAGTTGTTACCATAAAAGAGATGAGTGAAGACATGATACATGGATCAAGCATTTGAAGAAAAGAGTGTTACTCATTTTAAGTGTGGTAGAATCCAACACAGTTACCTGAGTACACTAGCTGGTGGTTAGATATGTCCGACTTGGAATGGACTGCCCAAGGATGAGTGTGAGTAATTACAATCAGTTTTGTACCCAAAGAAGAAAGGGATACCCAACAAATTGGATGGATTTAAGAGAGCCAAGGAAGTTGGATGTTGGAAGAATGATCAGATGCGACCCGATGATGAGATCAAGTGTTACTAGTGATGAGATGAGCCATAACCCACAGGCTACAGGACCTGTCAAGAAAGCAAGCACACTCTTGCTGAAGGAAAGCCCCTGGTCGAAGTTACGACTTTGTCAACAGACGATCTTATAGGTGGTTACGTTAAACCCGAGGGTTGTGAAGAACGATAGATGTTTTGTTCAGCTTGCAGAAGTAATGGATTTTTTTTCCGAACTCAGTTCGTCGATAAGAGAAATTCTGCAATGCTTGTGAGGATGACCGAGTGTTAGAATACGAGATTCACTAAACCATATGCAAGGTACTGATTTGGGTGCGGGATGGATTGATCACCATACCAACTTACTCCAATTGTTCGCCTCTGTTATACGGGATGGTAAATCTGAGTGACTTACCTATAGTAGAGAGACGACGATGGCAAAACTTTGTTTAAACCTTGGAAGGGTATAGAAATTTTTCCCATGTACACGGCATGCTGTTGCCAACCGTAGGATATACTGTGAGGATGAAGCCCAGACCCGTTTTTCTGCAGGGACCCCGTTATTTTGGTTGATGACCACCATGAGATAATGATATTTGTTTAGTATTGGCGCTAGACCTGTCAGCTAAGAAGAGCTAGTCTCAGAAGAACCTCACCAGGATGAAGGACACAAGAATTGAGGGCAAAGGTTATGCCACTACCGAAAGAGCCTCAGAGGAGGGAATACCCTGAAGATCTGAGAAGACCTACACTGCCAACACTAAGGATGGAGTACTTGAGTTTTGCAGGAACCGTATCCATGTTCCTAAGTGTGGTAGCACACTAGGCCACACCAATCAGTGGATTTGTTAGAAGACCCCCAAACCCTAACCTATTTCTTGCTAGCCTCTCCGAATCTCGAGGACGAGATTCATTTTAAGTGTGGTAGGTTTGTAACATCCTAAAGTTCTAAATTTTGGAATGTTATAATAAATAGATAGATTTGATTGTTGTTTGATGTGTTGTGTGAAATTGAGTGAAATTTGAAACTTTTCAAAGTTAAATGAGAGGGAATAAAATGACTTTCCCAAAACTTTCACCTTGCTTTTTGATCTCCGAGGGAATTCAAATTCTTTTCAACACAAAACTCTAGAGTGAAGATAATATGACTTCTTCCATTTATTTTAAATGATAAAGAGCTTTGAAAGGATTTTGAATTTCATCCTCGAAATATTTTCAATTCAGAAACTTTAAGCAACTCAATGATTTTCCCGAGAGAAGATAAAATGACTTCTTCAAATTATAGAAAATATGAGTTGGAAGTTTTCTGAAACTTTCTCCAACTCAATTTCAAATATTGAGTTATTTGGTTTTTATTCAAATTTTGTTTCTCTAAAAATACATTACATGGAAAATAGGGTAACATGATTCCCTACAGCAGAAAATTGGAGAGAATAAATTTGAAATCTTTTTGGTATTTTAAAAATGATTTTTATTGGATTTTATTGTAACACTAGCACCCTTTGATTTATGAGAATTGTGAGGATTTTATTTGATGCTAGAAAAATGTTCATCTTGTAGGAAATCTTTTTCTGCAAATTTTAACATATAATATGCCTACAGTATATTATATATTAGTTAGTTTTATTTTGTTTTCTTTGTGTGTTTAAAAAAAATCTCTCCTGCACCGAACTAGGCCGGCCCAGCAAAGCACCAGGCCACGGCCCAGCCGGCCCGTCACTGCGCCCCGCTCGCCCCTGAGCTCGGGACTTAGTCCTGATCTCGCACGACGCCACCGGCCGACCTCGGCTTCCGTGCAGCACCCGGCAACCTCCCCTCTGCCCCCTCCTACAAGACAGCCGCCCTCCCCCTCCACCTATTTAAGGCCGCAACCACCCCCGCTACTCCTCGCCTTGCGACCGCCGCTGCCGCTTTTGCGCCGCCGCCACCGCCAGACTTGCCGACTTCCGCCGCCGCCGCTGCTGCTTGCTGCTGCCTCGCCGCCGCTTCGCTGCCTCCAGTCGCTGCTCGCGCCTCGCCTCGCCCCTCGCCCTCCCGCAGCGCCGCGCCGCCCGCTGCTGCTTCGCATCGCCGCCGGAGCACCACAACTTCCGCTCGCCAGAGTTCGTCCGCGACCCGCGCCTGAGCCGCCCGAACCGCCCGATCCACAAACCGGTAAGGGAAAACCGCCCCGGTTCGGTTTTTATTTTTTTCGGTTAGATCTAGATTGGTTTTTTTAGGTTTAGCTATACAGTGAACGTTCACAGGTTTGGACTTAATAGTGAACGTTCGTTCTTTAGTTTTTTTCATTTTCTTTTTGTTTTCTTCCAGGAACTTAGCTGTGAATAAAAGTTTTACAGTTTAGCACCTATTCTTCAAACGACCGTAACTTTTTGCTCGTTGGTCCAAATCCAACGAAACCAACGCCCACGTCTTCATTACGATCCCCTCTTTCTAGTAAAACAACTCAAACAAGTTTTTGAAATTTTTACAAATTGAATTCAACAAGATTTGAATTTGAACTTCGTTTGATTATAACTAGAGTTTCGTAACTCCGTTTTAGTTGATTCTTTTTGTAAATCGAAGCTCTTGACTTAAACTTTTCGATAAGGCCAAATTCACATAATTTTGGTACTGTTGGAAATTGTTTTGTGTTTCAAGAGTCATTCATTTGTTTTCGAAGTTTTTCGAAGTGTTTTATTCGCTTTGTCCGATCTTTTGAGTGATTGCTTATGTGTGTTTACTATTGCTTGCTTACGATAGATTGACCGGAGTGTGACGAGTAGATCTATCACGAGTCCTGAGTGCGAATCATCTACATCGTCAGTACAAGGCAAGTTCACACTTTGATCATATTTTCCAATACCCAGTTTTCATTGCATTAGTTATATCCTCAAACACATTGCATGAGTAGGATCTCTTAACTTGTGGGACTGGGAAGTAGATTGAGGTAGAACCTATTACCTGCATTATTTTCAAACCCTTGGGAGTTACTTCTACGTTATGCTTAGGTTGCCATGCTATGCTCGTAGATGTGGTTTGGGGTTGAGAGTATCCATGACAGATGTGAGATTGTTAATTAATGGTTCAACTTAAGATGGCTACTTTAATACACATCTGGGTGGATTGGTTGTGGCACCCTGGAGCACCCAGTGGTTGTCGGGCACCTGGAGAAACCAGTGTTGTCCTAGGGGATCCCGGAGGAACCGTGTGATCACCGTATTGGAATGCCACCCAGGCTCAAAGGGATCATCTAATACTTTTCATGCCTAGAAACTTACATGTGCAGCCACAAGCCATTATGGGCTCTGGCATAGTATGAGTAAGTTGTGTGAGCTCTTTCAGTGGTGGACTAGCAGATGTAGGGGGAATGTAGGTGTACCGGTCCACCCGGGGTAAAGAGTGAATGCTTCTGAAAGAATGTGTCTCGGTCATCCGTTTCTCAAACACCATGCAGTGCGAGAAACCAAACGGAGGCGATCGAGTCTTGTGGGGAAAGGGCACAAACCTCTGCAGAGTGTACACACTATTCATGAAATAGCCGTGTCCCTGGTTATGGACATCTTTGAGTATCTAGAAGTGGATTATTTATTGACCTCAACACTCTATTTAATTAACTTGTTGGGTTAATAATGACTTTGGTTTGGGATTGAGATGAAGGAACCATTCTCAATTGTTCATGATTTAAATTTAACAAAGAAGTTAAATAAATGCATTTCTTTGTGGTAGGGAAAAATCAGCTTTATGCAAAAACAGCCTTACAGCCTCCACCAGCCAAATATGCATGTAGTTGTAGGCATTGTTCATCATTCTCATTACAGTGTGAAATTGCCAGTACATTCAATGTACTGACCTACATGGCTGCAACGTCTCATGTTGCAGGAGTTATTCGACGAGTAAGTGTTATGTTAGGGTTGCACTCTCTACACTCAACTTTGACGTTGGTGTTGATGGGAATCCACAACCTTTGTTGCTTCCGCTATGATCGATTGAGGTAATAGTATTTACATTACTTAATACATGTGATTTACCTCTGTTATAAATCCTCGAGTATTGTGTGTGTTAGCATACCGATCCAGGGATGACACTTAAGCATGGAGACTTGATCCATTCGGGTCGGGTCGCTACACGCGTGATGACCCACAACCGTAAGGGATCTATTCCAGCGTTTTTGATAAGTAAGAGTGTCGAACCCAACGAGGAGCAGAAGGTATTGATAAGCGATTCTGAGCAAGAAATTACTGCAAGCACTGAAAGATAACTTTTTAGGGGTTTTCTCGATATAGGCAACAGGAAGGTAAAAGCAAGCAATGTAAAAGGCACTGAGAGTAACAAGTGGCCCAATCCTTTCTTAGCAAAGGAGAGGCCTAGCAACTGAACTTATAAAGACTAAAGCGTTCCTGAGGACACACGGGAGAGGTAGTCATGTGCTTTCACCATATTCCGTATCGATACTTATGTTATGTGTTGATAAGTGTTGAGTGGGTGGATCTATGCTAGTGAACTCTCTAGACTAAGATGAGTGCACTCTTATGATTAAACACCTTGCAAGCATCCGCAAATACAAGATAGAATTTAAGGCAAAAGCCTAACCATAGCAATACGATCGAGGATCCATTATTCCCTTATGCAAAAGCGTGCGAACTGGATTTCAGGTTTCTGTCACTCCGGCAACCCACCATAAACATTCTTTATACACAATGTATTCTCCTAGGTCCTTAATAAGGCGAAGTGTTGGGTGTTCGACTCACACAACACCACTAGTAGAATGACAACGCAACTTAAGTATCAAACAACACATATTACTTCAACAACATATGACTACTAACAACAAGACTTTCCCCATGTCCTCAAGAACTAAGGTAACTACTCACGAGACATAAAGGAGATCATGATCAGTGGGGATAAATAGGTGATAAACAATCTGGACATAATAATATTTCTCCAACAAAACTCAATAGCATTCACCACAAAGTAGTAATCAACACCGATGGAGTAGAGAGGATAGGTAGTACGAGTTACAACACAAGTTGCGATTGTAAGATGAGATTTGGATAAAGATGGAGATGGTGCTGGTGTTGGGGATGATGTTGATGATGATCTCGATGATGCCCGTCACGATGGTGATGACGATGGCGACAATCTCCCCTTCCAGGAGGTGATCTCCCCGGCGGAATCTGCCCGCCGGAGATGGCTTTTTCTTCTCTGTAGGTTTCCGCCACGGAGCGGCGGCGGAACTCCATAAAAATACCCGTCCCTAGGGTTTTTGGATAACGGAGAGCATATATGTAAAAGGGGGCGACCAGAGGTGGGCCAGGGGCTCCAGGCCCCCCCGGCGCGGCCAGGGGGGCGCGCCCCCAGGGCGCCTGGGCACCCTGTGGCCCCCCTCTGGTTGCCCTTTCGCGTGCCTTCGTGATCCGTCTGAAAAATATCTCCCGTCAATTTTCAGGTAATTTGGAGGTATTCTTCTTCAGCAATTCAGCGTCCACTTTTTACTGCTGAATCCTGCGTCTGCTGCTTCGGCATCGGAAAGTTTGCAAACTGTGTAAAATAGACCAAAACAACATAAGAATATCACCGTAACGTGAAATATATCAATGAATAAGGATAAATTATGATACAAAATAGTGATGCATTTTGGACGTATCAACACCCCCAAGCTTAGACCTCGCTTGTCTCCAAGCGAATATGAACTCGGTAAACCTGTCCACAAGTTTAGAGAGTGAAGTGTCGATAAATAGAATACGGACAAGAAGCATCATAGTTTCTTTACCAACTCAAATATCCTCAACAGCAATCTTCAATTCATAAAGCCCTTATAATAGAGTGATAACACTTATATACGAAAGTAGGGCTAAGGAAACTCATTATATCATGGCAAACATATCCTTTGGTCAAAGAACAACAAATAGCTTTTACTTTTTCTCTTTCTTTATGTTTTGATGAGACTAATTGAAGCTTTTGAAAGAACATGTCATCAGGCAAGAAGTGAAAGTGTTAACACAAAGGAAGATATTTGCCTTAGCTGGGCTTGACAAACAACTTACTTATCAAATGATAATGTCAACAAGGATATGATATGACAAATCTTAATGCAACTTTATATGAATGAATCCTTATCAACATCAAATGTCTGCTCTCTTTAAGAATAGAAGGGAGTAGGAATAACTGACTCAACTTAAAATTAAAAGATGGGCCCTGCTCTAGGGTAGTAGGGAAAACTGATGTGCTATCCTTAAATCAAACAGAATGAAAACAAGTTTTGAGAGGTGCATGATTTGTCAACGAATGCTAATAGATAACTCAACTACTTCTTGAGCTGGACAAGTTTCGAGGAACGGCTCCCGCACGAGGACGATCACATCCTCTTATTCTCCTTTGTTTATCACTGCCAAAGTTCTCTAATTTTTCATGAACAGAGCGTGAAGGAGGGTTTGTTTATTATATTATTTTCGAGCCGGGCGCACTCTTTGCAAGTTCCTTCTCGCATTATGGGTTTGCACATTAGACATGCAATCCCGGGGTGAAGCTTGTCCAATTCAAGAAGACTATGAATTAGCTATTACTTCCTCATGAGCTAAAACAGAGGCACAAAATAAAAGATTTTGAACATTTAAGGATAACACATAAATTATATACTTTTAGGAGGTGGTAGTGGAATACCACGAGTAGGTAGGTATGGTGGACTCATATGGAAGGTATTGGTTTTAAGGGTATGGACGCACAAGCAGAATACCGCTTCGTACAGAGTTAGGCTAGCAAAGGTTTTGAGAGAGCAGACAACTGATGATGACTAAGATGCAAAGCAATATAAAGCATGAACATTGAAATAAGCATAACACATCAAGTTGTCTTCCTTGTCAGCATATCACTTCAAGCATAATAACATAAAGGTTTTGGCTATGTTGATACTTTAAGAAAATCATGCTTGTTGTTATGACCAAAGCTATGTTTGCCAAGATTAAATAAAGTTTTCACAGCCATACCTGACATAAGGTCAATACTCCCCATAAGTATCATCATATAAGGTCGATTGCGTGAAGAGAATACCGAGTGCAGCAAAAGGAACCAATAAACTTCTCATTAATATTCCATCATGGACGACTCCACCCTCACGGATACAATTCTTCACCGAAGGAGTGATAGACCTCAATGCACACACCTATCTCATATAATAACCTCCCTAGACATGATACGACTCTACTTGACTCTAAAAGACAAAAGGTAAAGATAAAGATACCGGGCACTCGCCCAAGCTTGGAACAAGCCAAGGGAATGCCGTTACCCAAGGAGATTTCACTCATCATGCTTGTTAGCGTTGATCACATAGTCCTTGGCGAAACACTTCCATGGAAGGGGTTCTCCAGTCTCATATGAGAAGCTCGTCTCTTGAATCCTGCATTCAGCACCCAAACTCATCCGCATAAACCTTAGTTCATACTCACAGTTCTGGTTATGTAGATCATTAATTTGCCCTTGGAGCTCTATAATTCTTTCTTCAGACACGGTGATGCTTTTCCACATCTCCTTCATCTCCTTCAGGAAGTAGTTCTTCAGCTCGTTGGTGATGTTAAGGTTAGCTTCAACACCACGCTCGATCATCTTCTTGTACTCGAAGACTTCTTGCTCCACTTCTTCCAGCCTGGCCTGGATGCTCCCCTCCTTGATAGGTCCCTTCAGATCTTCTTGATGAAGGACACCGTCCTCCATCCGAACAACCTGAGGGTGCTTCTTCACCTCAGCGAGGTAAGGGTTGATGACGTTGACGACGAACTTGACCTTGGGGGAACTTGGAGAAGCCATGGCACCTAAATTCAGCTGAAAGATTCCCTGGCAGAAACAGATCAAAGAGAAAACACGCGAAATCGCAAGATACGTTGCCGGAACAATCGGGCAAATATATAGGAAAAATTTATGCACAGAAAGGAAGGTAATGGACCAAAGCGGGGTCGGAGACGGACTCCCGGGTGTCCAGGCGGCCTCCCGGCGCGGCCCAGGGGGGCGCGCCAGGGGGGCGCCTGGACTCCCTGGAGGTCGTCTCCGGCTCCACTTAGGCTCGGAATTTTACTAATTTTGCAGAAACTCGTAATACGGAACTTTTATGGCGGTTCGCGATGTTTCCTTACCGTACTACATACCTTTTCTTTATTCTGCTTCTGTTGGCGTCTGAAACAGGGCTGCAACATGTTCTTCGTGGGTTGTTGTGTATATTATATTCACATCAACATTGACAGGGTCTCCTGCTATGTAATGTTTAAGTCTTTGCCCATTCACAACTTGAGGTTTGGTGCCTTCAAAATTATTAATCTTAATTGCTCCAGACCAATAAACTTCTTCAATATGAAATGGTCCTTCCCACCTGGAAAGTAGTTTACCTGGAGAAAACCTGAAACGGGATCTGACCAACAAAACTTTATCACCAACATTAAATTCACGTTTCAGAATCTTCCTATCATGCCACTTTTTTACCTTTTCTTTGAACATTTTAGCGCTCTCGTAAGCTTCACTTCTCCATTCATCTAGATAAGTCAAGTTCATGAGACGCTTCTCACCAGCTAGTTTTGGGTCAGCGTTAAGCTCTCTAACAGCCCAGAAAGCTTTGTGCTCTAACTCTAATGGCAAATGGCAAGCCTTGCCATACACCATCTTAAAGGGGGACATGCCCATGGGGTTTTTGTAAGCAGTTCTATATGCCCACAAAGCATCTCCTAACTTATTTGACCAGTCCTTTCTATTTCTGTTTACTGTCTTCTGCAAGATCAACTTAATCTCTCTATTGGTGAGCTCAACTTGCCCACTAGTTTGAGGATGATATGGTGAAGCATTTCTATGATTAACATCGTATTTAGCGAAAGCTTTTCTAAAAGCTCCGTGCGTGAAGTGTGATCCCCCATCAGTCATGAGATACCTTGGTACACCAAACCTAGGAAAAATTACATCTTTAAGCATTTTCAAAGATGTCTTGTGATCAGCACTTTCAGTGGGGATTGCTTCAACCCACTTGGTCACATAATCAACATCTACTAAAATGTGAGTGTACTTGTGCGAAGAAGGAAAAGGACCCATAAAATCAAAACCTCAACAATCGAAAGGTTCAATCACTAGTGAGTAATTCATAGGCATCTCATTCCTTCTACTAATGTTACCAACTCTCTGACATTTATCACAGGCTAAAACATAATTTCTAGCATCTTTAAAGAGAGTAGGCCAATAAAAACCTGATTGAAGAACCTTATGTGCAGTCCTCTCACCGGCATGATGTCCTCCATAGGGACTATCATGACACTGTCTGAGAATGTCCTTCTGCTCATGTTCCGGAATGCATCTCCTCATGATCCCGTCGGGACCTTCTTTGAAAAGATGTGGGTCATCCCAGAAGTAGTGCCTCAAATCATGAAAGAACTTCTTCCTTTGCTGAAGTGTTAAACCTGGAGGCAAATACTTTGCAACAATAAAATTAGCATAATCTGCATACCAAGGATTGGAAAGAGATTGTACTTTTACAACGGCAAGTTGCTCGTCTGGAAAACTATCGTTAACTGGGATGGGATCATGCGGTATATCTTCCATCCTTGAAAGATTGTCCGCTACCGGATTGTCTTCTCCTTTCCTATCAACAATCTGCAAATCAAATTCTTGAAGAAGGAGTACCCATCTGATAAGCCTTGGCTTGGCATCCTTCTTTGTCATAAGATACTTAATGGCAGCATGATCAGTATGAATAATAACTTTGGAATCAACAATATACTGCCTAAACTTATCACAAGCAAATACTACAGCTAAGAATTCCTTCTCAGTAGTAGCATAATTCCTTTGAGCACTATTAAGGGTTTTGCTAGCATAATGTATAACATTCAATTTCTTATCAACTCTTTGTCCTAAAACAGCTCCAACAGCAAAATCACTAGCATCACACATAATCTCAAAAGGTAAATTCCAGTCACGTGGTTGCACTATAGGAGCGGTTATTAAAGCTTTCTTAAGGACTTCAAAAGCTTCCTTACAATTTTCATCAAATACAAAAGGAACGTCCTTCTGGAGAAGATTAGTGAGGGGTCTTGAGGTTTTAGAAAAGTCTTTAATAAATCTTCTATAAAAACCTGCATGACCGAGAAAACTGCGAATACCTTTGATGTCCCTTGGGTAGGGCATCCTCTCAATAGCTTCGATCTTAGCCTTGTCCACTTCAATTCCCCTTTCGGAAATCTTGTGACCAAGAACAATTCCTTCATTAACCATGAAGTGACACTTTTCCCAGTTGAGTACCAAATTTGTCTCCTCGCATCTCTACAAAACTTTATTAAGATTGTGAAGACAATGGTCAAAAGAAGTTCCATAGACGGAGAAATCGTCCATGAAGACTTCCATAATATCCCCGCAGAAACCATGAAAGATAGCAGACATACACCTTTGAAAAGTAGCAGGGGCATTACATAAACCAAAAGGCATACGCCTGTAAGCATAAGTACCAAAGGGACAAGTAAAAGTGGTCTTCTCTTGATCGGCAGTGTTAACATGAATTTGAGAGAAGCCAGAATAACCATCGAGATAACAAAAGTGGGTATTTTTGGATAACCATTCAAGCATTTGGTCGATGAACGGCAACGGGTAGTGATCCTTCCTGGTTGCTTTGTTCAACTTCCTGTAATCAATACACATTCTATATCCAATAATAATTCTCTGAGGTATTAATTCATTTTTATCATTAGGAACCACAGTTGTACCTCCTTTCTTAGGAACACAATGTACCGGACTTACCCACTTACTATCAGCTATAGGGTAGATAATACCTGCGGCCAGAAGCTTGAGAATCTCAGTTCTCACAACATCCATCATCTTCGGGTTCAACCGTCGTTGATGATCAACAACTGGTTTAGCATCAGGCTCAAGGTTGATAGTATGTTGACAGATAGATGGACTAATCCCCTTAAGGTCATCAAGGGTATAGCCAATTGCGCCTCGGTGTTTACGAAGTACTTCCAATAATTGCTCTTCTTCATATCCTGAAAGGTTAGAATTGATAGTAACAGGATATACTTTCTTTTCATCTAAATAAGCATACTTGAGCGTATCGGGCAGAGGTTTAAGATCGAACACCGGATCTTCTTTCGGATTTGATAAAATTCCCAAAGGTTCAACCGGAAGGTTGTGCTTCAGAATAGCAGGTTGCCTCAAGAATATTTCATCTAGTTCATTTCTTTCCTGCATATGCAAATCATTCTCGTGGTCCTCCATGTATTGCTACAAAGGATCATTAGGGGGAATAGCAATAGAGGCAACACTTTCAATAATTTTATCATCACTGGGTAAATCAGTACCACGAGGCTGCTTAGAGAACTTAGAAAAATTAAATTCATATGGCTCACCATCGAATTGAACAGAAACTTTACCTTTCTTGCAATCTATTATAGCTCCACAAGTCCTAAGAAAAGGTCTACCAAAAATAATTGGACAAAAATTGTCCCTCTCTGAACCAAGTACTAGAAAGTTGGTATGGTATTTTACCTTTCCACATAGGACTTCAACGTCTCTCACAATTCCGATAGGAGAGATAGTTGTTCTGTTTGCAAGATGAATGGTAACATCAACTTCTTCAAGTTCACAAGGGGAAATCTCACCGATGATTTGTTCATAAAGTGAATAGGGGATAGCGCTTGCACTCGATCCCAAATCGCATAGCCCATAATAATTGTGATCTCCTATTTTAACAGATACCACTGGAGTACCTGAAATTGGGCCTTTATTCTTGGCTGTGACAAGGTTAGTGGAAACAGCACAAAAATTTATATTGGAATCCAAAACATCATTAGTAGCAAGGTCTTTAATCAATGCAACTTGAGGATCGACCCTGATCTGGTCCTCAGGCTCATCAACTCTTCTCTCACTTTTATTTATTATGCCTGTCACAAGAGAGTGCTCCCTTATCCTCATGAGAAAAGGAGGCTGTTCATATATAACTGCAGGCAAAATAGGGTCAGCAACATAAATATCAATAGGTGGCTCTTTAAAAGGTTCATGGTGCTGGTCTCTCTTCTTTTTAAAAGAATCAACGTGAGAGGCAAAATTCTTACAGAAATCAATCACTAGATGGGAATCAAGACCAATCTTAGAGCAAAAAGTATTGAAGTAATCAGTTTTCACATAGCTCTCAATATAATCATGTTCATAATTTATAGCGGGTTCAATACCTTTATCAATTTCCCAATCTTCGGTATTCCTCTGGATCCTTTCAATGAGATCCCACCTTTCTTCAACACTCTTCTTCTGAAATACCCCACTAGAGGAGGCATCTAGCATCTCCTTATCCTGACGAGAAAGCCTGGCATAAAAATTTGTAAGTATAATTTCCTTGGGAAGCTTATGAATAGGGCATTTGAGCATTAGGGACTTCAATCTCCCCCAAGCTTGAGCAATGCTTTGTCCGTCACGAGACCTAAAGTTATAGATATAGTTCCTGTCTCGATGAATTTCATGAAGAGGATAAAACTTAGTATAAAAGAGAGACATAAGCTCCTGCCAGTCAAGCAAGTGTGAGTTATCGAGAAGCCTATACCAATCCGAAGCTTTATCTATATGTGATACGGCAAACAATTTTCTCATGACAAACTCCCTCGATACACCCGCAAGCTTAAATAATGAACTTAGTTGTGACAGATATAGCAAGTGTTCACCGGGATGTTTGTCTCCTGCATAACGATTAGCCAAAACATAATCGATAATGCCAGCTGGTATTTTATAAGGCACAATTTCAGTAGGGGGAGGATCAACCACCACAGGTGTGGGGCGTCTTCCCGCAAGCAACGCTCCAATAACAGGGTTATCCATAAGAACAAAGAGCAGCAATAGCAAAAACAAAAACAGAATTATAAAAACTTCCTTACCAGTTTCACTTTACCAATAGCGCTACGCTTCCCCGGCAACGGCGCCAGAAAACGGTACTTGATGACCCACAACCGTAAGGGATCTATTGCAGCGTTTTCGATAAGTAAGAGTGTCAAACCCAACAAGGAGCAGAAGGTATTGATAATCTGTAACGACCAAACCTCGAAGGATTTGAGTCTCTGTGCTTACCGTGCTAGTCCCTGGATCGAACTCGCTAGCACACACAGTATAGATGAATACCATAATACAAGTGCATCATTTATTACAACGTATGATCCAGAGTATATAAAATAAAACAATCTGCATAGCTCATAACTAGCTATTATTCAATCACACAACGAAAAGTAGCAGAAAAATAACGATGAGTCCCATCATAGCTCAACTGGCGATATTGAGTGCAGACTCGCGACCCTAACGGTACCTTACTCCTCGTCTGAAAATCCTGCAACATGAGACGTTGCAGCCGTATAGGTCAATACATTGAATGTATTGGCAAGTTACACAGGAGAAGTAATAAAGCAGACCTACATGTATATGCATAGAACAACAAAGGAAGGATTGGGGGTTTATTTTGCAGAAAGCTGATTTTGTCCTCATAACTACCTAATAGTCAATTTTTCATTTAGTTCCTTTAAATACTACAATTAAATGCACAAGGTTGAGTTGGCAAAATCAACTCCAACCTACCCATTTATTAAGTTGCCCACAAATATTATTAAGTGTCACATCTGTCAAGATCATCCAACAACTGTAATGGCACAGTCGCTCAAATTACCTATAACCAGGGGCACGACTAATCATGATTAGTTTTATTACTCTGCAATGTTTTGCACACTTCACCCACTAGACTCAACCCGAAGATTGAGACGAAGCCTTTCAGAAGTAGTCACCTCCACCCCCGGCAGCCGGTACACCTATCCATATCTACATCTGCTAGTATACCTGGGCGAGGATCCCACAACCTACTCAACTAAGCCAGAGCCCATATAGCTAGTGGTCGCGCATGGAAGCTACTAGTCATTAAGTCTGTCTGATCTTTTTGAGCCTGGGCGGCCGTCCACTTACATTCAGAGGGTATAAACCATGATGTTCTTAAGACCAGCCATCAATACCACTTCCGCCCAGAGGTGAGTTAAGTCCTGAATTACTACTCAGTTTGTTAAATCTTAATAATCCTCACATAAGCTCAATGTATACAGGAACCAACCCCGTCTACAAGCATAGCAAAACTATACCTACCACGATTTGCAAAAGACGGGAGATAATTCAACAATATAGCTCAAATTATAACAATCCTATAATGCATAAGTTTATAGTGTGTCATCACCTACAATGCATAGGAAAACAATAGGTAAAGGATGATCAACATGTAACTTGCCTTGGTTCTGGTTCAGAAAGTCACACTCCTGACAATAGCTCGCGTCGCACTCCGGACAATCTACACGTTTCACACAATATAACAAATCAATCACCGAAACTCCGATAAAGCCAAAAATAAAGCAAACAGCAAGAAAATCATTTAAAACTCAAAAACAGCAGCAAAACAACATGTACAGATCATATACATTGCACTACGGTCACAATGCAAAAAGAATCACTCAATTCCGCTAAACGGTTTAAAAGATATGGCCTCCGGAAGATTTAATTCAAATTCAAACGAATTCAAATTTGAATTGTGCAAACATGTGAAAACTTGGTACTGTGATGAAGAGGTGATTTTTGTGAGGGCATAGGAAAAAGAATTACCTAAATTGGATTTACAGAATAAAAACTACAGCTATTTGAAGTTTTGAGGAAAACTAGAAAAGACAAAAAAAGACAACAGAAATCGCCTGGTGCTGTGGAGCAACTCATGTAGACGCCCTATAGCAACTTGCCAAGTGGCAGTTCATGGTTGGCCCCGGTGCTTTACTCACCATGCGAAAAAAGAAAACGGCGGCGGCGGTCGGACGTCGACGGCGAGGCTTCTCCGGTGGGTCTCTGGTGAGGGGGAAGCGACGGTTGGGTGCGGCGTGGAGTGGCGGAGGTGGTGGTGGTGTCGGACGGCAACGAGGGGGGTTGTAGCGGCGGCGGCGATCTCGTGAACTCCGGCGGAGGTGAACGTCGGTGGCGGCGTGTGTCCCGTGGTCTCCTGCTCACCAAAGCATGTCAAACAGCCGCGCAGACAAGTGGAGGATCTAAGGGAAGCAAGCGGCGCGGCTGAGGTGTTTTTACGGCAGCGAAATCGGCGACGAACAGCGGCGAGATGTGTTCTGCCCTAGCTCGCGCGTGCGGCAGCGAGAGGGGTCGAGGGAAAAAATGCGGGGTGCGGCGGGGTCTCGGGCTCGATCTAGACACCTCGGGCTACGCCAGGGTGGCCCGGGTCGGCCTCGGCGTGCGCGCGTGCGTACGGTGCGGCGCGGCGGTGTCTGGCTCGATGGAGGAGAAGAACAGGGGCGGGGGTCCACTGTCACTGAGAGAGAGAGCGGGACAGGTGCGGTCGTGTCGGGTCGGTCGCTGGTGCGTACCGATTCGCGGGGATGGGCTGGGCCGCTGCGGTGCGCTGCTGGGCCGCGGGGTGCACTGCGCTGCGCTGGCTGGCTGGCTGGCTGGCTGGTGGGCTGGGCCGCTGGCTAGCTGGCCGGCCGGCTGGCTTTTCTCTTTCTTTTTTTTAACCAGCAGAAAAACAAAATAAAGTAAAATAAAACACACAGTATAAAATCTAGATAAAAATACCTAGGCACACAGTAAAAATAGCCCTATCTATATAAACTACAGGAACACTAGTTCCCAAGCTAATGCAATTTTGTAAAATCATTTTGATGCATTTGGCCACTCAAACAGAAAATAAAATCACAAATAAAATACTTTCAAGATTGCAAAAATTACCAGAACATATCAAATTAACTGGAAACATTATTCTGGACATTATGAACATTTTTAAAAACAGGGGAGAAGTCATGTTATCTCCACTCCAATTAAATTGCCTTTAGTTGCATAATGAAAAGAATATTGCAGAAACACAAATAATGCAATAAAAATATGATATGCAAGTGAATGATCTATTAACATCCAAATTAGGAAAATTGGGATGTTACGAACCTACCCCCCTTAAGATGAATCTCGCCCTCGAGATTCGGGCTGGCTAGGAAATAGGTGTGGGTGCTCCTGCCTGAGATCTTCCTCTCACTCCTAGGTAGCTTCTTCCTCAGTATGATGATCCCACTGAACCTTGCATAACTTAATTGTCTTGGTGCGAGTAACTCTCTCTGATGTCTCCAAAATCTTAACAGGTTTCTCCTCATATGTCAAATCACTCTCCAACTGAATTGCATCAAGAGGCACTGTGTCCCTCAATGGAACATCCATCATCTCTGCGTGGCACTTCTTCAACTGAGATACATGAAACACATTATGAACTCCAGACAAAGATTCTGGCAACTCCAGCTGATAAGCTACCTCTCCTCTACGCTCCAGGATCCTGTAAGGCCCCACAAAACGTGGTGCTAACTTACCCTTAATGCCAAACCTCTTAATTCCACGAAGTGGTGAAACTCGAAGGTATGCACGGTCTCCTACCTCATATGTCACCTCTTTGCGCTTTGCATCTGCATAACTCTTTTGTCTGGATTGTGCTATCTTCAACCTGTCACGAATCAGCTTGACCTTCTCCTCAGCATCTCTAATCAAGTCTGGTCCAAAGAACTGTCGCTCTCCAACCTCATCCCACATCAACGGTGTCCTGCACTTCCTGCCATACAATACCTCAAACGGTGCCATCTTCAGACTAGCCTGATAACTGTTATTATATGAGAACTCTGCATAAGGTAAATTATCATCCCAACTGGACCCATAGTCCAAAACACAAGCTCTCAACATATCCTACAAAATCTGATTTACCCTCTCTGTCTGCCCATCTGTCTGTGGATGGAAAGTTGTACTGAACTCCAGCCTGGTGCCCAAGGATTCATGCAACTGACGCCAAAATTTAGATGTGAACAGAGTACCTCTATCAGACACTACCTTCCTTGGAACTCCATGCAGACAAACAATTTTAGACATATAAACTTTAGCTAGCTGAGCACTGGTATAAGTAGTCTTTACCGGAATGAAGTGAGCAACCTTAGTCAAACGATCAACAATTACCCAAATAGAATCATAACCTGACCGAGTCCTGGGTAAACCTGTAATGAAATCCATACCAATTTGATCCCATTTCCACTCAGGTATAGGCAATGGCTGTAACAAACCTGCTGGCCTCTGATGTTCTGCTTTAACTCTCTGGCACACATCACATGTAGCAATATATCCAGCAATTTCCCTCTTCAGGCTAGGCCACCAAAATCTTTCCCTCAAGTCCAAATACATCTTAGTATTACCTGGGTGAATAGAATAAGGTGAATCATGTGCCTCCTGAAGAATTAATTTCCTTAGGTCTGCATCTTGCGGTACACAAACACGCTTCTCAAACCATATGGTCCCATGTTCATCCTCATGGAAACCTTCTGCCTTACCTTTAGTCATATTCTCTTTTATTGCAGCAATCTCTTTATCACCCTTTTGAGCTTCCCTGATCCTGTCAAGCAAAGTAGGCTTTACCTCAAGTGTTGCCAAATATCCCTTAGGAACCATCTCCAACCTGAGATCCCTGAACTGATCACACAACTCTTGTGGCATATCACTAATATCAACTTCATTAACATGGCTCCTATGACTCAATGCATCAGCAACAACATTAGCCTTACCAGGATGATACTGCACATTCAAATCATAATCCTTAATAAGCGCCAACCATCTCCTCTGCCTGAGGTTCAAATCCTTCTGAGTAAAAATATACTTCAAGCTTTTATGATCAGTAAATATATCACAATGATTACCAATAAGATACTGCCTCCAAGTTTTCAATGCATGCACAACTGAGGCTAACTCCAAATCATGTGTAGGATAATTATGCTCATGATTCTTAAGCTGACGTGAAGCATATGAAACAACTTTACCTTCCTGCATCAGAACACTCCCAAGTCCCTGACGAGAAGCATCACAATATACCTGGAAGTCCTTATGTATATCAGGCAGAATTAAGACAGGTGCTGTAACCAAACGCTGCTTCAATTCCTGAAAGCCGGCTTCACATTCATCAGTCCAAGCAAACTTCTTCTCCTTCTTCAACAATTCAGTCATAGGCTTTGAAATTTTAGAAAAGTTATCAATAAACCCCCTATAATAACCTGCAAGGCCCAAAAAGCTGCGAATCTCCCCAACTGTTGTGGGTGCCTCCCACTCTGTAACTGCAGCAACCTTAGATGGATCAACTGCAACTCCATTACCTGACACAACATGTCCAAGGAATGCTACCTCATCCAGCCAAAATTCACATTTGCTGAACTTGGCATACAACTGATGTTCCCTCAGCTTCTCCATCACCAAACGCAGATGTACCTCATGCTCTTGCTTATTCTTGGAGAACACCAATATATCATCAATGAAAACAACCACAAATTTATCCAAGTACTCCATAAACACCTTGTTCATCATATTCATGAAGTATGCAGGAGCGTTAGTCAATCCAAATGACATAACAGTATATTCATACAATCCATACCTCGTAGTAAAAGCATTCTTTGGAATATCTTGCTCACGAATCTTTAATTGATGATAACCAGAACGAAGATCAATCTTAGAAAACACAGTAGCTCCCTCCAACTGGTCAAACAAATCATTTATCATAGGCAAAGGATACTTATTCTTAATGGTTACCTCATTCAAAGAACGATAATCAACACACATCCTCAAGGTACCATCTTTCTTCTCCACAAACCAAACTGGAGCTCCCCAAGGTGATGAACTTGGGCGAATAAATCCTTGTTCCTCCAATTCCCTTATCTGCTTCTTCAATTCCTCCAACTACTGAGGAGGCATTCTATACGGTCTCTTTGCAATAGGTCCGGTGCCTGGTATTAAATCAATAAGAAACTCAATATCTCTTGCTGGTGGCATACCTGGCAACTCCTCTGGAAACACATCTGGGTAGTCCCTCACAACTGGCACATCTTCCAGACTACCCCCCTTAAGAGAGTTCACTTGCACCTCATTATGCTTATACTTACATACATATATGATCCTCTTACCTCCTGGTGCACTGAGAGTAATAGATCGACTGGCACAATCAATGATACCTTTATATTTAGTCAACCAGTCCATACCCAAAATAACATCAATACCCTGTGACTTCAATATAACCAAATCTATGGGAAAAACATGCTTCCCAATGGACAAAGGTATCTGAAAGCATCCCAAACTTGCTGCCATCTCAGCCCCCGGAGAACTTACTAGAATAGGTGTCTTAAGTGCTACGGTAGGCAACTTATGTTTATCCACAAATACCCGTGAGATGAATGAATGCGATGCACCAGAATAAAAAAGAACAAGTGCAGGTACCGAATTAATCAAGAACTTACCAATCACGGCATCAGGTTCATCATAAACCTCCTCCACATTAACATGGTTAACATGACCCTTTTGGAAGGGGTTTGGCTTGCTGACTCCAGAATTTCCATTACCGTTCTTGCTCTCTGGGCAAGCGTTGGAGTAGTGGCCCATTTGTCTACACTTATAGCACTGAACCTGGCTAATGTCCCTCTGCACAGGCACACTCTGGTGGCTCTGGTTATTACTCCCTCCATTACCATTACCATTACCATTACCTTTGACATTACCATTGTTACTCTTGTGCCCATTGTGATTATGATGGCCATTATGGTTGTGGCCATTCCCTCCATGATGATTATGTCCATTACCTCCATGATGATGATGATGCCCATTACCTCCATTACCCTGATATGAAGTGCGTGGCTTCTGTTGTGGTCCTGAATTATACCTGTTATTGTTGTTGTACTTCCTCTTGCAATTCTCTATGGCCTGATGCTTCCCCTCTAGCATAATAGCCTTATCAATTAGTTGCTGACTATTATCAAAAGTGGCCACTGTCAACTGAAGGCTCAACTCATCATTTAGGCCCTCCAAGAATTTCTCCTGCCTAGCTGCATCAGTGTTAACATCATTAGGAGCATAGCGTGCAAGATTATTAAATTCATCCACATACGCATTAACTATGCGTCCTCCCTGACGCAAACTGCGAAACTCCTTCTTTTTCAGACTCATAGCACAAACAGACACATGTGCAGCACGAAAAGCAGTCTGAAACTGAGTCCAAGTGATACCAGCAATGGGATAAGAGACCAAGTAGTTGTCCCACCAACCTGCGGCAGGACCCTCCAACAAATGTGCGGCAAACCTCACCCTCTCTGGATCTGTGCATCCAACTGTCTCCAGGTTCTTATTGACTCCACGGAGCCAATCATCAGACACAATAGGTTCAGGGGAACTGGAGAACCTCTGAGGATTCAACCTCAGGAACCTGGTAAGCATATCCACGGGTGGCGGGTTGTTGTTGTTGTTGTTCTGGTTGTTCTGGTTCTGCACAAGCAACTGGATCAACTGCGTCTGCCCCTGAAGCAACTGCTGCATGTATGGCGGTATGTCATTGCCATTGTTCTCTCCTCCTCCAGCATTGCGCATATTCTCACGCCTCGGCGTCATCTGGTGGGCAAGCATAGAAGAGTTTTAGATATAATAGGGCCAAAGCTATAGATATAAATATATTCTACCCATATGCATATGTGATCAAGGCAATAAAACACAACAACGAATAACACAAACAACAAACAAACAAACAAACAAACACAATAATATAGTAGTATATATATATATAAAGTCTATTCAAGACCCTGGGTGAAGAATAATAATTCTTCACCCCGGTCGAACGACCCAGCCAGCCAACAGGCCAACTTGGCTCCGTCGCATCGCACCCGCCCACACCACTCTCCAGCCGAGCCGAGGTAATTTATTCCCTACCACCTGTATTTTTACGATGGGGTATAGCCGTTTAGGAGCTGACCCCACTCCCGCAATTTCTGGATCTATTAGGAGCGGAAGAGGCGTGCGGTTCGGAGGTGAGCGGCGGTAGGTTTCGACGGCGAGCCCGACGGCAGCTGCGGGTGGATTCAGATGTGTGCGACGCTGGGGGTGGCCTGCGTTGGCCTCGTTGACTGGCTGCAGCGTCGAGGCGAGCTGCGTTTCGACTTTCGAGAGGCTTCCCGGCGGGTGGCAGCCTCGTCGGCCGGCGGCCGTGCCACGACCCACCTCTACCCTCCGCTCCCTTCGTCGCGCTGGCGATCGCCCGGCCTGCATTGCCAGTCCCCGGCCCCCTTCCTACAACCAGCGAAAGCTGACTATCAATGGCCTTCGCAGCAGCAGCAACATCTATTCCACGCCCCCAATTCTTCAACCAACTGGACGAGGTTCCATGGCCTTCTTTTCCTAGCTGCTACCCAAGACATTCAGGTTTCTCTCTTTCCTTCTGTCCCTCTGTATGTGCGCGCGCATATGCAGGACGAGTATTGTGCAGAAAGCCCCATTAGTAGATTATAAAGATCAGGAGTCAATTTACATCTTATCTGACTTAGATAATTCTTTACTACTCCCTCTGTTCCAAAGTAGATGACTCAACTTTGTATGAGTCATCTATTTTGGAACAGAGGGAGTAGTTAGGTTTATGATTTGACTTTGGTCTTGTTTCAAAAAAAAAATGATTTGGCTTTGGCCTGTGTATAAGTTTATTCCCAATCAGGAAACAACTACTGTACCACAGCAGCATTTCTCTCATTCTGAATCTCAAATGTATTTTAGAGATCCCATATTAATCATTTAATTTGTGACATAATTGGAGAATCACCAAACAAAAATTGATTTGTTGCAAACCTAGATGTTTCCATTTTTCAAATGCTATGTAATGTTTCTCATAGGCTTGACATATACATCTGCATTTGAGCTTGGCTGTCTATCTAAATTCAGTTTCTTCCTTCATTTTTGTTGGTTTGATGATGCTGTTTTCTCAGAGCTCGGGTATACTGTTGTTAGCTGAATTTAATCGTAGACTGATCTTCTTTCCATGTCATGCAAAAGCAACAACCTTCTCTTCTTTATGTTGTGATTTACAAAATGTTATAGGTATACTGTTGCTAGCTGAATTTAGTTCTTGACGGATCTGATTTCCATGACATCCAAAAGAGCAACCTTCTCTTTATGTTGTGATTTAAAACTGTTATGTCTCTGGTTTGAGTGGAACCACTGCAATTCTTGGTGGTGGATGATCAGAAGCCCATTTTCGCTTGCTTGCCATCATGCCATGATTCTTGGCCTCAATATGTTCAAATCAGGAACCGGGGGCATCAATTAGAGGTGCACGCACTTTATCTTTTGTGATGCTGAAGATGATGCTCATTTAATCATTTATAGATGTAGATATTGATTTTACATGCTATTGATAAAATAGTCTTCTTTGCCTTATGCTCCCTTTTCTCCCCTGCTATTTCATATTAGGTTCTGCCAATTCTCATGGTCCATTTTGTTGCATACTTGTGTAGGCTCCTTGTCTAAAATAATGGTATTATTTAATACATATACAAGAATATCTTCGCCATGGATGTGTGGAGATAGGTAATTTGTGTTGATGTGCTTGCACAAATAATTAATAGGTGCTAAAATAGAGTATGCAGGTTACATTTGTGTGTACCTGTTAGCACCTTTGCCAAGAAAAAAAAATTGTGCATACAGTTCTGGTCAATGGTAAATAGAGTATCCGAGTGGAAAGGATGGAGCGTGTGCATTAACATTTTTTGCATGATGCTTTATTTATTTGAGAGAATTCCTTATTTGGCCCTTTCTTAAAATATGCTTCCTTTTTTGCCTAAATTTTTGTTTCTTCCCTTTTTGACACTTAAACTTCATTTTGTTCTCTATGTGACACTTCCTCCAGATTTGGCTAGTAGCGGTGTGAGGCCTGGCATAAAAAGACATTTTTACCCCTAGTGTATTATATGGCCAGATTATTCACATGCAAACAAGGAGGTAATGTGATATATTTTGTCGTGGTTGGATTAAAAAAATAGTACTATATGACTAATCATCAATAAAAATTGCGGGGGAGTAATAATAATATGATGAGTGGAATAATAACTACCCATTCAGCCTCTACTGTAGACTGTAGTGTATAAATTTGTGTAGATTAATCTTGCGGGTGATAGTCGACCTCGACGGGTGATGTCCCTGTGCTGTGTTCACGCCTCAATTTGCTGCACAAGCTCACGCCTCCATCCAGTAAAATGTCTCCATCGAACCGTTCCAGAAAAATGTCTCCTCACTACCATGTATATACACGAATCAGTAGGATACTTATGAGAGTATTCCGGCGGGATCGAATTGATCCGATCGATTAAGAGCTACTGCCTCCGTTCCAAAATAGATGACTCAACTTTGTACTAACTTTATTATAATGTTAGTACAACGTTGAGTCATCTACTTTAGAACGGAGGCAGTAGCTTTTACTGGTTCGCGTACGCATGTGAGGTGCCGGCTAGACGTGCGTTCACTGTTCAGGCAAATCAATCAAGCTGCTAGCTTGCATGCTTCTTGTGCTAGCTTTGTACGTACTCGTGCGTGAGCAACTGAGTACCGCGCTCTCGCGGATCAACACGGCTGGTTTGGGGCTGGTGCATATGAATATCTGAACGTGGAATCTCCAACGCGCGACACTTTCATACATTTATATTCACGCTCCTTCTCTTCCCTTTTTTGGTGACATATATTACCACTAGGGGCAAAATTGTCTTTGTACATCATAGTTAACACGGTCGGATGAAAAAATAGATGAAAATGTCATGTAGGGAACAAAATGAAATTTAAGTGCCAAAAAGGGAAGAAAGAAGTTTTTTGTGCCAAAAAGGGAACCAAATTTTAAGAAAGGATCAAATAAGGAATTCTCTCTATTTTTTTAGTCGGTCTCTAAACCTTATATTAGGCTGCAGTTTAATGTTTCTAACTGAAAACTGTAACTTACAATTCTTTTGGTGGAATTTCTAAACAATGACAAGTCTAGACTTGAATTGGGTATTCAAGAGAAGTCCAGACTTGAATTTGAATATGAGCGCGACCTTGAGCATAGTGCCGATGAGCTGACCCGTGCGGCTAGATGCTACTCCCTCCGTTCCTAAATATAAGTCTTTGGAGAGATTTCACTATGGACCACATACGGAGCAAAATGAATGAATCTATACTCTAAAATGCATCTAGATACATCCGTATGTGGTCCATAGTGAAATCTCTACAAAGACTTATATTTAGGAACGGAGGGAGTAGATGAGTGTGAACTGGTGTCGAGCCTGGCCATCGCATGGTTGTCCGGTGACTTGCGCTAGAAGGTTGTGGCGTTCACTCCCAGCATGCCCCATAGCTGAGCAACAGCCACACTGCCGCCGGATTTCTGGGATGGAGTCGACGGGGAGGGCAGCGAAAAAGACGTGCACCCACATGCTGTATTCCCATGGTCTCACTAGTCTGCGGCCTGCGGGCTAGGATAGAGGTCGAGGGCCTCAGCCAGGCTGCGCAGTTGGTTGGTCTCTAATTTTTTTAACACGCAAATTGTCCATACTAGTACCTTTTTAACTGAGGGGTAAGTTTTAATCTAAACCATATATCTTTATCAAAAATTGTGAACTTTCCAAAGGGGGGTGTACTGAAGCATAGCTCATAAAATAAATAAATTTAGCAGTATGTAATAGAATTATTTAGCATGCACTAGAGGCTGCATTTGCTTGATTAACCATGATCTAGAATCTATTTTAGGTATATAGCAGGCGCACTTTCATACGTGCTATGATTTCTTACTATTATTTAATTATTGGCTCATCCCAGATCTTAGTCTCTCAGCTTTTGAGTAAGAGTAAAATTATGTCGATCAAATATGATTCAATTCACATTGTCCTTTAGGAGATGCGATAATGCTACTAAGAATATAACACAAAGATACTAGAATAGTACAACTTGTCGTGTGACGTTGCTGGGTGCTAGGCGATAAGGGCCACTACATCTTGGGGTATATTTGTGTTTAGGAGAATCATTCTGGTTGTGCAACTTAAAATGTTTTCACGAAGAAGAATCTGGTATTTTTAGTAGGGAAAATTGATTTTTTTTTCTAATTGCAAGTTTAGTTCACCAGTAATCTCGTACTTGCTCTCTGTTTTCTGAATTTGCCAGGAAAATGAGGAATGGGGACTCTGCCATGAAAGGGAGGGGGTGAAGGTGTTTGTAAGAGATTTGAAGATGAAGAGCAATTATCGATGTTGTGGTTGTGCAAATAAGACATGGCACCGTGCATAGATTTGCTGAGACGCTGAGGGATAGACCTGTAGGTTTTCCCACATCCATACGTCTGTGTACGTCGTACTCATCGGTAAAACACATTGACATAACTCACCATAAGCTGGATGAACTAATATATCATTTTAATTGGTTTTCGAATAGTCGATCCTGGGTGAGGAATAAGAATTCCACACCCAGTTTTCTTCAGCCAAAGTGATTTGTCTCGTTCGTGAGATGGGTAGGGTGAGGTATAAGAATTACTCTAACTTTCTGCATTTTGTACATATGAATTTACTGCTATTACTTCTAGATTGGTCTTGGTTTGTTCCTTATGATAAACATTGGTTTCACTTTCCTGGAACAGACTTTGCAGCCCAATACAAGTATACTTTTCTGACTTGGAAATAGATATTTTTTTGTGTAAAAAATGATTTGATTACATAGTACAGCAGTTTATTGTGTCACTTCTATTCTTGTCAGCCCAAACTGCCTTTGTTCCCTCACTGCTGTTACATCTATCTTGTTGAAAACCACCGAAACTATTTTTTTTGTATCCTTTTGTTGTTTTACCATGCTTATGGAAATTGATATATTTTACTTTTACCTGCCCTCCCCAGAAACGAAGGTTCAGGAGGACTTTTGTTTCTTTAATGCTTCTCCGATGACGGTCTTGCCTTCCTCCTTTGCAGATGGAGAGGGCCGCATAAAGTGCACCGACGGCTCCAGTCCGTCACCAGATCCAACGTGCCCTGCACCGGCCTCAAGCACGTGATCCACTATTACCTTGTTCTAACCGGTTAACAAAATCAAATCCAGTTTTGCCCATTTAAATTACTTAGCTCGGTTTTGTTGATAACTAAGTTTTATTGGTATTATATACTGCAGTGTCTTTGGCATTCTGTTTTATAATATAAATCTAATTGTGAGCATTTTTTCTATATTTTGGTACATAGATTTTAGGGACATTAGTGTAGTGCTAATGTTTTCCCTGCAGGTCATTTAGTCACCGGATGTTCTATCTTTGAACATGTGCATGCTTGCTGTCGTGCTCATGTTGTAATCGTGACCTGTAATCAGTCCATGATCCTTCTGTGATGTCATCGCAGAAGTTGGGCAGAACTGCACTGTTACGCAGAAGATGTGAATATTAACTTAAGGAGCGGAGATGAAGCTATGGCCGATAGCAAAAATGGAAAGCCTGTGCTCTTCACATCTTTCCCCCATTTTGGGCAGATGCTAATCAACTAAATGTATGTTAGTTTTGAGAATTGAGTCACTCTTATTATGTATACTGCCACTGTAACCGCATAACATGCATTTTCTCATTTTTGTTATCTGATGAAATTCTGGCAAGAAACTTTTTGGTATTAACTACTCCCTCTGTTCCAAAATAGATGACCCAACTTTGTACTAACAGTTAGTACAAAGTTGGGTCATCTATTTTGGAACGGAGGGAGTATGATTTTGTCCTATTTACTACTCCCTCCGTTCCTAAATATAAGTCTTTGGAGAGATTTCATTATGAACCACATACGGAGCAAAATGAGTGAATCTATACTCTAAAATGTATCTAGATACATCCGTATGTGGTCCATAGTGAAATCTTTACAAAGACTTATATTTAGGAACGGAGGGAGTACTATAGTTTTTATTCTCATCTCTCAACAAATTCTTGCCACTGTCAAGGGCAATCGTAAGAAGAGCTTTGACTGGGAAACTGCGTGTTGAAGCAACACCTCTTGTTGAACCACCCAAAACGAGGGAAGACTATGAAATATTCCAAATATCAGGAACACTATGTATTGGGCAGACATGAAATACGAATATAAGCGTATCAATTTTTTCCTACGATTCCCTTCCTTACTAGCTTTGTAAGTCTATAAGCTAGCTCTGTTATTGTGTAAAAGGTTTCCATCAATTTGTAATCAATAGATTTCTGTTAGCGTAAACCTACCTGGCTACCTCCATGAACGGCCGGAGGCACATCGATAATGGAGTCAAAGGACGTAAATGTGCAACGTAAATTTACCTGGAAGCTTTTGTGTTTGACTGTGATGGGCGTTGGCCCCATAGGTCTCCTCTGCACCATAAATTTACCTCGGATCGGTTTATTTCTTATATTGGTTGTGGCACGAGGGGCCTGGTTCATTGCTTCAGATCCGTAATATTACCTGCGTGGGGTTGTTGTGGTGCGTATAGGATGGGTGGGGTGAAGAATAACAATTCTTCACCCTGGGTGACGAATAGTCGATCCCTATATATGCATATATAGTCAAATAACTTTGACGAGATAAAATTTAACAAGCAAGCTACCAATCAAGCAAACAATCTAGTATCTTCATACCACGAAAGTGGACATAATCAGATACGCTAACACGATAACGTTGCAAAATAAAACAAGCATATATGGTGGTCTCAGCACTAGTTCCTACTTAACAGTTCAAGATACTTGAGGGGATGAACTAATAAACAGTAAGAAGTATAACTAGTTTATAAAATAATTTTCACTCCTATGGCTTTTCTAATCCATTTTCTAGGGTCACGTCCTACAGTAACCACACTGCTCTGATACCATCTGTAATGACCAAACCTCGAAGGATTTGAGTCTCTGTGCTTACCGTGGTAGTCCCTGGATCGAACTCGCTAGCACACACAGTATAGATGAATACCAGAATACAAGTGCACCATTTATTACAACGTATGATCCAGAGTATATAAAATAAAACAATCTGCATAGCTCATAACTAGCTATTATTCAACCACATAGCGGAAAGTAGCAGAAAAATAACGATGAGTCCCATCATAGCCCAACTGGCGATGCTGAGTGCAGACTCGCGACCCTAACAGTACCTTACTCCTCGTCTGAAAATCCTGCAACATGAGACGTTGCAGCCGTATAGGTCAATACATTGAATGTATTGGCAAGTTACACAGGAGAAGTAATAAAGCAGACCTACATGTATATGCATATAACAACAAAGGAAGGCTTGGGGGTTTATTTTGCAGAAAGCTGATTTTGTCCTCATAACTACCTAATAGTCAATTTTTCATTTAGTTCCTTTAAATACTACAATTAAATGCACAAGGTTGAGTTGGCAAAATCAACTACAACCTACCCATTTATTAAGTTGCCCACAAATATTATTAAGTGTCACATCTGTCAAGATCATCCAACAACTGTAATGGCATAGTCGCTCTAATTACCCATAACCGGGGGCACGGCTAATCATGATTAGTTTTATTACTCTGCAGAGTTTTGCACACTTTACCCACTAGAATCAACCCGAAGATTGAGACGAAGCCTTTCAGAAGTAGTCACCTCCACCCCCGGCAGCCGGTACACCTATCCATATCTACATCTGCTAGCATACCTGGGCGAGGATCCCACAACCTACTCAATTAAGCCAGAGCCCATATAGCTAGTGGTCGCGCATGGAAGCTACTAGTCATTAAGTCTGTCTGATCTTTTTGAGCCTGGGCGGCCGTCCACTTACATTCAGAGGGTATAAACCATGATGTTCTTAAGACCACCCATCAATACCGCTTCCGCCCAGAGGTGAGTTAAGTCCTGAATTACTACTTAGTTTGTTAAATCTTAATAATCCTCACATAAGCTCAATGTATACAGGAACCAACCCCGTCTACAAGCATAGCAAAACAATACCTACCACGATTTGCAGAAGACGGGAGATAATTCAACAATATAGCTCAAATTATAACAATCCTATAATGCATAAGTTTATAGTGTGTCATCACCTACAATGCATAGGAAAACAATAGGTAAAGGATGATCAACATGTAACTTGCCTTGGTTCTGGTTCAGAAAGTCACACTCCTGACAATAGCTCGCGTCGCACTCCGGACAATCTACACGTTTCACACAATATAACAAATCAATCACCGAAACTCCGATAAAGCCAAGAATAAAGCAAACAGCAAGAAAATCATTTAAAACTCAAAAACAGCAGCAAAACAACATGTACAGATCATATACATTGCACTACGGTCACAATGCAAAAAGAATCACTCAATTCCGCTAAACGGTTTAAAAGATATGGCCTCCGGAAGATTTAATTCAAATTCAAACGAATTCAAATTTGAATTGTGCAAACATGTGCAAACTTGGTACTGTGATGAAGAGGTGATTTTTGTGAGTGCATAGTAAAAAGAATTACCTAAATTGGATTTACAGAATAAAAACTACAGCTATTTGAAGTTTTGAGGAAAACTAGAAAAGACAAAAAAAGACAACAGAAATCGCCTGGCGCTGTGGAGCAACTCCTGTAGACGCCCTGTAGCAACTTGCCAAGTGGCAGTTCGTGGTTGGCCCCGGTGCTTTACTCACCACGCGACAAAAGAAAACGGTGGCGGCGGTCGGACGTCGACGGCAAGGCTTCTCCGGTGGGTCTCCGGTGAGGGGGAAGCGACGGTTGGGTGCGGCGTGGAGTGGCGGAGGTGGTGGTGGTGTCGGACGGCGGCGAGGGGGGTCGTAGCAGCGGCAGCGATCTCGTGAACTCCAGCGGAGGCGGACGTCGGTGGCGGCGTGTCTCCGGTGGTCTCCTGCTCACCAAAGCATGTCAAACAGCCGCGCAGACAAGTGGAGGATCTAGGGGAAGCAAGCGGCGCGGCTGAGGTGTTCTTACGGCGGCGAAATCGGCGACGAACGGCGGTCGACCGCGGCGGACGGCGGCGAGATGCGTTCTGCCCTAGCTCGCGCGTGCGGCAGCGAGAGGGGTCGAGGAAAAGATGCGGGGTGCGGCGGGGTCTCGGGCTCGATCTAGACACCTCGGGCTACGCCAGGGTGGCCCGGGTCGGCCTCGGCGTGCGCGCGTGTGTGCGGTGCGGCGCGGCGGTGTCCGGCTCGGTGGAGGAGAAGAACAGGGGCGGGGGTCCACTGTCAGTGAGAGAGAGAGAGAGCGTGTCGGGTGCGGTCGGGTCGGGTCGGTCGCTGGTGCGTACCGATTCGCGGGGATGGGCTGGGCCGCTGCGGTGCGCTGCTGGGCCGCGGGGTGCACTGCGCTACGCTGGCTGGCTGGTGGGCTGGGCCGCTGGCTAGCTGGCCGGCCGGCTGGCTTTTCTCTTTCTCTTTTTTAACCAGCAGAAAAACAAAATAAAGTAAAATAAAACACACAGTATAAAATCTAGATAAAAATACCTAGGCACACAGTAAAAATAGCCCTATCTATATAAACTACAGGAACACTAGTTCCCAAGCTAATGCAATTTTGTAAAATCATTTTGATGCATTTGGCCACTCAAATAGAAATTAAATCACAAATAAAATACTTTGAAGATTGCAAAAATTACCAGAACATATCAAATCAACTGGAAACATTATTCTGGACATTATGAACATTTTTAAAAACAGGGGAGAAGTCATGTTATCTCCACTCCAATTAAATTGCCTTTAGTTGCATAATGAAAAGAATATTGCAGAAAGACAAATAATGCAATAAAAATATGATATGCAAGTGAATGATCTATTAACATCCAAATTAGGAAAATTGGGATGTTACAGAGGATCAACCACCACAGGTGTGGGGCGTCTTCCCGCAAGCAACGCTCCAAACAGGGTTATCCATAAGGACAAAGAGCAGCAATAGCAAAAACAAAAACAGGATTATAAAAACTTCCTTACCAGTTTCACTTTACCAATAGCACCACGCTTCCCCGGCAACGGCGCCAGAAAACGGTACTTGATGACCCACAACCGTAAGGGATCTATTGCAGCGTTTTCGATAAGTAAGAGTGTCGAACCCAGCGAGGAGCAGAAGGTATTGATAAGCGATTCTGAGCAAGAAATTACTGCAAGCACTGAAAGATAACTTTTTAGGGGTTTTCTCGATATAGGCAACAGGAAGGTAAAAGCAAGCAATGTAAAAGGCACTGAGAGTAACAAGTGGCCCAATCCTTTCTTAGCAAAGGAGAGGCCTAGCAACTGAACTTATAAAGACTAAAGCGTTCCTGAGGACACACGGGAGAGGTAGTCATGTGCTTTCACCATATTCCGTATCGATACTATGTTATGTGTTGATAAGTGTTGAGTGGGTGGATCTATGCTAGTGCACTCTCTAAACTAAGATGAGTGCACTCTTATGATTAAACACCTTGCAAGCATCCGCAAATAGAAGATAGAATTTAAGGCAAAAGCCTAACCATAGCAATACGATCGAGGATCCATTATTCCCTTATGCAAAAGCGTGCGAACTGGGGTTCAGGTTTCTGTCACTCCGGCAACCCACCATAAGCATTCTTTATACACAATGTATTCTCGTAGGTCCTTAATAAGGCGAAGTGTTGGGTGTTCGACTCACACAACACCACTAGTAGAATGACAACGCAACTTAAGTATCAAACAACACATATTACTTCAACATCATATGACTACTAACAACAAGACTTTCCCCATGTCCTCAAGAACTAAGGTAACTACCCACGAGACATAAAGGAGATCATGATCAGTGGGGATAAATAGGTGATAAACAATCTGGACATAATAATATTTCTCCAACAAAACTCAATAGCATTCACCACAAAGTAGTAATCAACACCGATGGAGTAGAGAGGATAGGTAGTACGAGTTACAACACAAGTTGCGATTGTAAGATGAGATTTGGATGAAGATGGAGATGGTGCTGGTGTTGGGGATGATGTTGATGATGATCTCGATGATGCCCGTGACGATGGTGATGACGATGGCGACGATCTCCCCTTCCGGGAGGTGATCTCCCCGGCGGAATCTGCCCGTCGGAGATTGCTTTTTCTTCTCTGTAGGTTTCCTCCATGGAGCGGCGGCGGAACTCCATAAAAATTCCCGTCCCTAGGGTTTTTGGATAACGGAGAGCATATATGCAAAAGGGGGGGACCAGAGGTGGGCCAGTGGCTCCAGGCGCCCCCCGGCGCGGCCAGGGGTGGCGCGCCCCTAGGGCGCCTGGGCACCCTGTGGCCCCCCCTCTGGTTGCCCTTTCGCGTGCCTTCGTGATCCGTCTGAAAAATATCTCCCGTCAATTTTCAGGTAATTTGGAGGTATTCTTCTTCAGCAACTCAGCGTCCACTTTTTACTGCTGAATCCTGCGTCTGCTTCTTCGGCATCGGAAAGTTTGCAAACTGTGTAAAATAGACCAAAACAACATAAGAACATCATCGTAACGTGAAATATATCAATGAATAAGGATAAATTATGATACAAAATAGTGATGCATTTTGGACGTATCAACGCGCGCCATCCTTGAGGGCCATGGGGAACCAGTTCGCCATGATCTTCTCGTTACCACCAGACGCCTTTATGCTCAGCTCGTAGAGCTGCAGGAACTCCACAGGGTCGGGGGTGCCGTCGTAGTGTGGAGGCAGGTCAGGCTTGAACTTCCCAGGCCAGTTGACGTTGCGCAGCTCAGGAGCGAGGGCCTTGCAGCCTGCTGTCGACACCGGTGCTTGTTGGAGTGGTGGGACTTGGTCTTGGTCTTCGCATGCCACCGCGGCGGGGGGCGCGCGGTCTCGACGATGGGGTGGAGGGAGAGCGGCTGCTCTGCCACGGGGCCGCTGGATCTCCTGGCAGCTTCCTTCCTCGCGCGATGGCACCGCGCGTGGGCGGTCACACCGCGGGGCCAGACGCCTTGGGTCTTGGACGATGCCTTGACGCTGGGGGTATCAGTGGAGCTTCCTGGGCCTCGTCGTCCTCATGGGGAGGCGGATGAGGCAGGGAAAGGGACGACGCCGGAGAGCCCCCAGCAGCGCTGACGAGATCGGCGATGCAGTCGAGCCAATCTTCGTAGAAGTCTTCGACGGGGCGGTAGCGCAGGAGCTCTCGCGCCATGAGCAACGCAGCCTGCACATAAGCGGGTCCGCGGCGAGCATGGGACGAAGAGATCGCCGGAGTTAGCGATGGGGTAGCAGTGCGTCCATCGTGCCGCACAGATGGGTGTAGAGACGATGCATGCTGTTCTTGCAGCGCCGGACCGGTGGCAGCGTTGGAAGTAGGTGATGGAGAACACCGGGGTGGTCCACTGGCAGGAGCAGTCTGAGCGACGCAGGCGGCAAGGACAGCCCGCCGCTCAGCATGGGCTCTGCGAGCATCGAACATGGACTGCTCGAACGACGGAGCACTGAACGACGTAAGGGAAGTCTCAGCTCACCCCTACCTGGCGCACCAAATGTCGGATTTAGGGTTCCGGCAAAACCCGCAAGGTTTGAACTCTGGGGTGCGCATAAAGATCTCTCCTTCCGCCCTAGCCTTTCTACTCGACAGTTCTAGGCCTGATACGTCTCCAACGTATCTATAATTTTTGATTGTTCCATGCTATTATTTATGATGTTTTGGATGTTTAATGGGCTTTGTTATACAGTTTTATATTATTTTTGGGACTAACCTATTAACCCAAAGGCCCGGTCCAGATTGCTGTTTTTTTTGCCTATTTCAGGGTTTTATAGAAAAGGAATATCAAACGGAGTCCAAACGGAATGAAACTTCGGGAGAGATATTTTTGGAGCAAAATACGCAAGGGAGAATTGAGAACCACGGAGTAGGGCACACGTGGTGTCCACGAGGGTGCCCCCCTATATGGCGCGCCCCCCTTCCTCGTGGGTCCCACGTTTGGCCCCTAGTGCCCTCCTTCCTCCTATATATACCTACGTACCCCGAAACCATCAGAGGAGGAGAGAAAACCCTAGTTCCACCGCCGCAACCTTCTGTTCCTGTGAGATCCCATCTTGGGGCCTGTTCCGGAGCTCCGCCGGAGGGGGGATCTACCACGGAGTGCTTCTACATCATCATCATCGCCTAACCATGAGTTGTAAGTAGTTTACCACACACCTTCGGGTCCATAGCTAGTATCTAAATGGCTTCTTCTCTCTCTTTGGATCTCAATGCCAAATTCTCCTCAGTCTTCGAGGAGATATATTCGATGTAATCTCTTTTTGTGGTGTGTTTGTCGAGATCCGATGAATTGTGAGTTTATGATCAAGATTATCTAAGAGAAATATTTGGTTCTTTTCTGAACTCTTAATGTATGATTATAATATCCTTGCAAGTCTCTTTGAATTATTGGTTTGGTTTGGCCTACTAGATCTATAGTTCTTGCAATGGGAGAAGTGCTTGGACTTGGGTTCAATCATGCGGTGTCCTTTCCCAGTGACAGTAGGGGCAGCAAGGCACGTATTGTATTGTTGCTATCGAGGATAAAAAGATGGGGTTTATATCATGTTATCTGAGTTTATCCCTCTACATCATGTCATCTTGCTTAAGGCGTTACTCTGTTCTTATGAACTTAATACTCTAGATGCATGCTGGATAGCGGTCGATGTGTGTAATATTAGTAGATGCAGAATCATTTCGGTCTACTTGTTTCGGACGTGGTGCCTATATATAATGATCATGCCTAAATAGTCTCATAAGTATTCTCTTTTCTATCAATTGCTCGACAGTAATTTGTTTACCCGCCGTAGAATACCGCTATCATGAGAGAAGCCACTAGAGAAAACTATGGCCCCCGGGTCTATTCTCAACATATGAATCTACAATCTACTTTACGTTTCCGCTTTTACTTTCTATTCTTATATCCAAAAATACAAAAAATATCACACTATCCTATCTATCAGATCTCACTTTCGTATGTCACCGTAAAGGGATTGACAACCCCTTATCGCGTTGGCTGCGAAGTTCTTACTTGTTTGTGCAGTTGCGAGGGACTCGCGCGTGGTCTCCTACTGGATTGATACCTTGTTCTCAAAAACTGAGGGAAATACTTACGCTACTGTGCTGCATCACCCTTTTCTCTTCGAGGGAATACAACGCAAGCTCGAGAAGTAGCAAGAAGAATTTCTGGCACCGTTGCCGGGGAGGCTTACGCAAAAGTCATATACCAAGTACCTATCACAAACCCTTATCCTTCGCATTACATTTATTTGCCTCTCGTTTTCCTCTCCCCCACTTCACCCTTGCCATTTTATTTTCCCTTCTTTTGCCGTGTGTTTACCATTCGCTTGCCTCTTGTTTGCTTGTCTTCCCATGTGCCCTCTATTAGCTTGCATCTTCACTTTCTAAATTATGGATCGTCATCCACTTGCTAATCTTTTTAAAAGATCCAATTATGTTGAACCTATTGCTAGTGAGTTGAGTACACTAGATTATCTTTATGGGGTTTTGCTTGAAATTCATGAATCTGAAAATTGTGAGGAATTGTTAAAAGAAAAAGTGATTCACGATAGCTCCATAAATAAAAAAGCATGATTGCAATGATGTTATTATAAATTCTATTAATGTCAATTGTGTTAATGATATGCAAAACCCTAAGCTTGGGGATGCTAGGATTGCTATGTCCACTACTTGTTGCAATGATCATGATTGGGGTGATTCTTCTTATGATCTTGAAAATTTATTTAAGCCCCATGATATATATTTGATTGATAATAATGTTTGCAATAATATTGAAAGTGGGTTTGGAGAGGTCATGACTTTAGTTAATGTTAATCCCACTATTTTGGAAGAGTGTGAACTTCGCATGCATGTGGATCGTGTTGAGAATATGTTATGTGATAGCTATATTGTTGAATTTGCTTATGATCCTACATGCAATTACTATGAGAGAGGAAAATATGGTTGTAGAAATCTTCATGTTACTAAATTACCTCTCTTCATGTTGAGATTGATCTTGTTTCTTTCTTCTTCCTTGCATATGCTAGATCTTGCTTGTATTGTTAATTTGTTTTCCAATAAAATGCCTATGCATAGGAAGTATGTTAGACTTAGATGTGATTTTCACATGCTATATGATGCTCTCTTTGTGCTTCAATTCTTATCTTTCATGTGAGCATCATTGAATTCTCAAGCCTATCTTAATGGCTATAAAGAAAGAGCTTGTTGGGAGGCAAACCAATTTGTTTTGCTTCTGTTTAGGAAATAAATATTGCATCTAGCTTCTGTTTAGATGTGGTTTTGTGTATTAATTAGTGTTCGTGCCAAGTAGAACCTTTGGGAAGACTTGTGTGAAGTTTATATGATCTTGCTGTGAAAAACAGAATCGTTAGCGCTCGCTAGAATGGTCACCAGATTTTGCTGGAGTGTGCTATTTAGTTTATTCTTTTTGCACATGATTAATAGGCAAATTCCTCACGTTTACCAATTTATTTCAAATTTTTTGGAGTTATAGATGTATGCGAAAGCTACAGATTACTACAGATTGTTCTGTTTTTGACATATTCTGTTTTTCGTGTGTTGTTTGCTTATTTTGATAAATCTATGAGTAGTATTGGAGGATATGAATCATAGAGAAGTTGGAATATAGTAGGTTTAACACCAATATAAAGAAACAATGAGTTCATTGCAGTACCTTTGAGTAGTGGTTTGTTTTCTTATACTAACGGAGCTCACGAGATTTTTGTCTAAGTTTTGTGTTGTGAAGTTTTCAAGTTTTGAGTATTGCCTTGATGGACTATGGAACAAAGAGTGGCAAGAGCCCAAGCTTGGGGATGCCCAAGGCACCCCAAGGTAAAATTCAAGGACAACCAAAAGCCTAAGCTTGGGGATGCCCCGGGAAGGCATCCCCTCTTTCGTCTTCATCTATCGGTAACTATACTCCGAGCTATATTTTTATTCACCACATGATATGTGTTTTACTTGGTGCGTCATGTACCATTTGAGTCTTTGCTTGTTAGTTTTCCACAATTATCCTTGCTGGACACACATTTTTGATAAAGAAAAATATGGCCTAGGAATTGTTAGAACACTCTATGTGCTTTACTTATATCTTTTGAGTCGAATAGTTTTTGCTCTAGTGCTTCACTTATATCTTTTAGAGCACGGTGGTAATTATATTTTGTAGAAATTTTTGATCTCTCATGCCTCACTTATATCCTTTTGAGAGTCTATTAAAACAGCATGGTAATGTGCTTTGGCTATAAAACTAGCCTTCACATGATAGGCATCCAAGATCTATGTAGTAAAAACTTTCACATTAAGTGCATTGAATATGAAGAGAAGTTGGATGCTTGATAATCGTTTTGAGATATGAGGATAGTAATATTAGAGTCATTCTAGTGGAGTTATTATGAAATTGAGTACTTGTGTTAAAGTTAGTGATTCCCGTAGCATGCACGTATGGTGAACCGCTATGTGACGAAGTTAGAGAATGAGGTATTTGTAGAGTGTCATCCTTTGTGTGGAGGTCGGGGGCACGCGATGGCTAACTCCTACCAACCTCCCCCCTAGGAGCATGCGTTGATTGCTTTGTTTTGATGACTCATAATTTATTTCCATAAGTATATGAGTTCTTATGACTAATGTTGAGTCCATGGATTATACGCACTCTCACCCTTCCATCATTGCTAGCCTCTCTTGTACCGCGCAACTTTCGACGGTACCATACACCCACTATATATCCTTCCTCAAAACAGCCACCATATATCTTCCTGAAAACAGCCACCATACCTACCTATCATTGCATTTCCATAGCCATTCTGAGATATATTGCCATGCAACTTTCCACCGTTCCGTCCATATGACACGCTTCATATTGTCTTATTGCCATGCATGATCATGTAGTTGACATCGTATTTGTGGCAAAGCCACCATGCATAACTTTTCATACATGTCACTCTTGATTCATTGCCCATCCCGGTACACCGCCGGAGGCATTCATATAGAGTCATATTTTGTTCTAATATTGAGTTGTAATATCGATTTGTAATTCAATATAAGCGTGGTGATCATCATTATTAGAGCATTGTCCCAAGTGAGGAAAGGCCGAACAAAAGAAAAGGCCCCTCCAAAAAAGGGACAATTGCTACTATCTTTTTCCACAATTGTGGTTCAAAGTAGCACCATGTTCTTCATGATAGAGAGTCTCATGTTTAGTCACTTTCATATACTAGTGGGAATTTTCATTATAGAACTTGGCTTGTATATTCCAACGATGGGCTTCCTTAAATGCCCTAGGTCTTCGTGAGCAAGCAAGTTGGATGCACACCCACTTAGTTTCTTTCGTTGAGCTTCCATATATATTTAGCTCTAGTGCATCCGTTGCATGACAATCACTACTCACTCACATTGATATCTATTGATGGGCATCTCCATATCCCATTGATACGCCTAGTCAATGTGAGACTATCTCCCTCCTTTTTGTCTTCTCCACAACCTCCACTCTATTCCACATAGTGCTATCTCCATGGCTCACGCTCATGTATTGCGTGAAAGTTGAAAGGTTTGAAAGAATAGAGTATGAAAATAAGTGCTTCGCTGAAACCGGGGTTGTGCATGATATGAATATTTTGTGTGATGAAGAGGGAGCATAGCCAGACTATATGATTTTGTAGGATAACTTTCTTTAGCCATAGTATTTTGAGAAGACATGATTGCTTTGTTAGTATGCTTGAAGTATTATTATTTCTTATGTCAATATAGACTTTTGTCTTGAATCTTTTAGATCTGAACATTCATGCCACAATTAAGAGAGTTACATTGAAAACTATGTTGGTTAGCATTTCACATCAAAAATTCTGTTTTTATCATTTACCTACTCGTGGACGAGCAGGAATTAAGCTTGGGGATGCTTGATACGTCTCCAACGTATCTATAATTTTTTATTGTTCCATGCTATTATTTATGATGTTTTGGATGTTTAATGGGCTTTGTTATACACTTTTATATTATTTTTGGGACTAACCTATTAACCCAAAGGCCCAGTCCAGAGTGTTGTTTTTTTGCCTATTTCAGGGTTTTACAGAAAAGGAATATCAAACGGAGTCCAAACGGAATGTAACTTCGGGAGAGATATTTTTGGAGCAAAATACGCACGGGAGACTTGAGAACCACGGAGTAGGTGTAATGCCCAGTATGAGATTATACCTCCTACGTGTCAAGGCACGACTTAAAGGTATAAGCTCATACTAGAATGATCTCAAGTATGGTATCTTTACATGACTCATGTAAAAGAGGGATGAAATTGCAAAAGAGTAGTTGGCTTACACTCGCCACGTCACAAAATTCATTACATAAGCAAACATAATCCAAATAACATCACAGTCCGACTACGGACGAAGATCCAAAAGAAAGATACCATAAATAAAGCCACAAGGTCCGAATCGCCCCTAGTAGAAGCCCCTAGTAGTATCGCCCACGTTCTTCATCGAACTTCTAGTACAACTCTGTGCCATCACCTGTGTAGTTCACCATGGTACCTGCATCTGGTGTTGTGTAGAATCTATGAGTGACGGAGGACTCAGCAACCCCGTTACCGGGTAGCAAAACTATCTAAGCCTTGGGCGTGGAACAAGGCTGAAGAACAAAGGTTGCAGCTGCACTAGCACTAGCTTACGTGTTTAGAGCGAGAAGAGAAGTGCCAACGTTCGTCAAAGTGATCACAAAGTGATCCTATCTAAGCACGTCAAACATAACCCCACCGTGTTCACTTCCCGAACCCCTTTCGGAAAATGACCGTCACGGTTACTCACGCTGGTAGGTTATTCTGAACATGGTGTCAAGTTTTCTACAACAGAATATTAACAAATTCCCATCTGCCACATAACCGCCGGCACGGCTTTCGAAAGATCAAAACCCTGCAGGGGTGTCCCAATTTAGCCCATCACAAGCTCACGATCTGCGGAGTCGCAACTCCAAGGTGGGAAGACCCGAGTATTCTCGGAATCCCGTGCTCAAGATATTCCGACTAAGGTAAAAATAATCCAGCAAGACCTCCCGGCGTGCCGACACCCTGACAGTAGCCATGATTATCTAGTCTCAGGACACGACTGGATGAGCAAAGCGTACAAGTGCTAAATACCCCAAGTTGCCAAGGGGCGGACCCGCACAGTGCTCTAGTTTGGACCAACACTCATGTGGAGCACTGGCGCGGGGGTAGTTAATTAAGTCCACGGGATAGCTAGTCCCTATGCAAGTTTTTGTTATTAGGCAAATGGAGTACCAATGTCGGGCCTTGCTTGAAAATTTAGCTCTAAGCGGGTTATCGAGGGGGTCCCATAACCCCAACCGTGTTAGGAACGCAAAAGCAAGGAACATAACACCGGTTTAAACGGTTCCTAGAGTGGCATGAGTGGAACAAAACACCAAACAAGAGGCTCAGCCTTCCACCCATTGCCAAGTATATAGATGAATTAGTTTAACAGATTATATAGTGTGATAACCCAACAATAACTTCAACATGAAGCAAGAATCTTCGAGTCTTCTCCTGCAACTGGCAATGCTATAAGAGGGGCTGAGCAAAGCTTGCGTAGCCAATCAAAGGTTTGCTAGGTTGGGTGGTTAGAGAGATTCATGGCTACAATAGGAGGCTGACAAACAAACATGGGCATCGAGGCAATAAGCTAAAGAGCGAGACATCTAGCAATAGGCAAAGATAGTAATGATATCTGGGTCAGGTCATCTTGCCTGTTGAGTCGTCGATGGGATCGTAAGACGGCTCCTCGTACTCAACCTCGGTAGGACTCTCGTTCTTGGTCTCGGCTCCCGGCTCTACTCAACACAAGAACACAACATGGCACAATATCAAACAAGGTACAATGCACAACCAACATGATGCAAGTATAAGGCTATAAGATGCAATACATGGCAAGGGATGAAGCACACAAGAACAACACAAAACAACAAGTATAAATGAGGCCGGAATCAACATATAGCAAATCCGGTAAGTCCTCATATGCATATTTTGAAATTGGTCCAGATATGAACAAACTTTAAGTTAAAGTTGTTAAACAGCAGTTTAACATGAACCATGATGATCTACACAAAATTCTAGTCAAGTTTCATATAAATTTTGTTTAATTCGGAGCTACGGTCTAGAAGATATGAGCAAAACAAGACAAGCAAGGCAACGGTGCAAGATGCATTCAAACATCAAGAAAACACACTCCAAACATGTAAACAACATGATATTATGGTTCTACATGCAAAATCACACAAGTTTCATATAGGGCACGCTCAAAACGGAGCAACGGTTCAACACATACACACGAAACAAGATACAATGCAAAGCCGAAGTTAACAGCCACATAGCAACTTTGGAGCAAGAGATACATACGCTACAGCACCCAAACATGATGACAAGACGCATGGACATGAAGTAGACATGTTCTACATCAAACAACTACATTGGAGCAACTCCATAGGAGGCATGGATCAATAGCAACAAGCTACACCAAATTGATCAAGCTGATAAAAACCTGACAGGCATAATTTATAGCAACTTGAGAGCAAGAAATAAATAAGCTACAACAGGACATATGTGCAAGTAAGGGCATGAATGGATAGACAAGAACATGTACAACAATACATGGTCATTGTCCACTCCAAAACAAGCATGGATTTGAGTGGGGCATCAAGCAAACATAGCATCAGGTTAACACAGATTCCAGACTTAGCAATTTTTTCACTAAGTATAAAACAACAACATTGGCATGGCATGTTTACAAGCTTGTTTAAGTCACCTCAAGGCATATCAAGGAAAGTGGTTTGCACCACAGCAAATACTATATGATGGAGCTTCTAAAACATATCTACATGTGACATGAGGACAGACACATCAATAGAAATGAGCACTTCAAATCAGCATCTCATAAAAAGTTTCAGCACTTAAAAGCCACATGCGCTTTTGCAACAGAGGTTAACATGGCAATATGACACCTAACATGAATGCTACAGCAACCAACATGTAGAGACTTCACAATGAACATTTTGACATACGATATGCTCCATTTGGATAAACATGCACCAAGTTATCATAGCTCAAACATGGCATCAAATTAACAAGTAACACCACTTTATAACAATTAGCACTCTTGTCGCGATGATTAGGTCATCAAGATGACCTCAAATTAGCATGCCACAATGGAACAAAATGTAGAGCACATCACCACGATCATTTTGATATATCACACGCCCAAAACGGATCTACGAGCACGAAGTTACATCCATGCAAAGGAGGCAACAAATTATTGCAGATCTGGACTTAGTGGTTTTTATACCTCACAAAAAGTCAACCCGGGACGGGGATGTCCCGGGACGGAGAGATCCGGCGGGGACGGGGTGTTTGGATGGTGGAACTGGTGGATCTGGTCCTAGCGACCAGATCCGGGACGGCGGCTGCTCCGGCGGCCGATGCCGGAGAAGAGGGCGATCGGCGGTGGCCGGAGGGCGCGGGCTCGGTGGCCGGCGACGGAGAGGCGGCGGCGCGGGTGGCCGTCGACGGGGAGGCGGCAGCGCGGGTGGCCGGCGATGGGGAGCTGGCGCGGCGGCGCGGCGGCGGAGGAGCGCCAGCGGGAGATGGTCGGCGCGGCGGCGGGGGAGCGCGCCGGCGCGGGACGGCGGCGATCGGCCGGCGGGAGGCGGCGGCGGGGCCGAAGGGCGGTGGCGGCGATGCGCCCAAGGCGCGGCGGGGCTCCGGGCCGCGGGGGCCGGGGTTGGGCCTCGCGGGCCCGTGCGGTTGGGCGGCTGGCGGGGGCGACGTGCCGCCTCCTGGTTGGCCGGGCGCGTTCGGCAGACGTGTCCGGGAGCTGCGGGGCGCGGGGAAAATGGAAAAAAGGAGATTACTAGGGTTTCGCCCGAAAATGGAGGGGATGGGGCCTTTTTATAGGCATAGGGAGCTAGGAGACTCCAAATGGGGTGCGGTTTTCGGCCACACGTTCGTGATCCGACGACCGAGATGATGGGAGAGGTTGTGCTGGGTTAGTGGGCTGTTGCGGAGGGGGTCTTGGGCCAAAAGGAAGGGGTACTTCTATCCCACTAGGTTACCCGTTGGAGTACCAAACGAACTCCAAACGCGATGAAACTTAACAGGCGACCTACACGTACCCAAACAACAACGCACGACAAGTCTCACCTCATTCCGGAAACGTTACACGGCCTCACACGAAAGAAGTACTCGGGGGTGCCACGGGCACGTGTGTGAGTGTCAGAACTCGAAACGGACAACGGGAAGAGGCAAGTGGGACCGGGTGCAAGTGACAACACGAATGCAATGCAATGCACATGAAAACATGACATGGATGAAATGCACACACGCACACGACAAAACGAAGAAACCCGAAATGAAAGAAGAGCCCAGAATGGAATTGATGAAGTCAACGTTTCATATATTGCCATAATTGGAAGGTGTTACATCTGGGGTATTACAAACTCTCCTCTACTACGAAAAGATCTCGTCCCGAGATGTAGGACTGGAAGAAGGAAGGGTACTCGGAACGAAGGTGATCTTCTCGTTCCCATGTAGCTTCTCGGTCGATATGGTGTGACCACTTAACTTTCAAGAACTTTATTGACTTATTGGGGGTCTTGCGCTCAGTTTCTTCAAGAATAGCAACAGGGTGCTCACGGTAAGACAAGTCTTGTTGAAGATCAATCTCCTCGAATGGAATGGTGCGTTCAGGTGTCTTGAAGCACTTGCGGAGTTGAGACACGTGAAACACATCATGAACATTTGCAAAGTTGGAGGGGAGCTCAAGTTGATAGGCTAGATCGCCTCTTTTGCCAAGAATCTTGAAAGAGCCCACATATCTCGGAGCAAGCTTTCCTTTAATACCGAATCTTTGGGTTCCTTTCATAGGAGAAACACGGAGATAGACATGATCTCCAATGTCGAAAGCCAAATCACGATGCTTACCATCGTAGTAACTCTTTTGACGCGACTGAGCGGCCTTGAGATTCTCACGTATGACTTTGCACATTTATTCGGCTTCTTAGATCAAGTCATTGCCAAGAAGTTGACGTTCACCAGTCTCGGACCAGTTGAGATGGGTATGGCACTTTCTGCCATAGAGGATTTCAAAAGGAGCTTTGCTGGCAATTGCTTGGAAACTGTTGTTGTAAGAGAACTCGGCAAACGGGAGACAATCTTCCCACTTCATGCCAAAAGAGATGACACAAGCTCTCAGCATGTCTTCGAGGATCTGGTTCACTCTTTCGACTTGACCACTAGTCTGAGGGTGAAACGCAGTGCTGAAATGAATCTTAGTGCCCATGGCTGACTGAAAGGAGTCCCAGAACTTGGATGTGAACAAACTTCCACGGTCTGAGGAGATAACTTGAGGAATGCCATGCCACGACACAATTCTGGAAGTGTACAACTCTGCCAACTGAGCTGCGTTGATGGATTCTTTGATGGGAAGGAAGTGAGCTACTTTGGTTAGCTTGTCAATCACAACAAAGATAGCATCATTCCCCTTCTTGGACTTAGGGAACCCAATGACAAAATCCATTTCAATGTGGTCGAACTTCCACTCGGGAATAGGAAGAGGTTGGAGGAGACCGGCTGGACGTTGATGCTCTGCCTTCACTCTTCTGCAGACATCACATTCATTCACGAATTGGGCAATCTCCCTTTTCATGCGAGTCCACCAGTAAGATTTCTTGAGGTCTTGGTACATCTTAGAACTTCTGGGATGAATCGAGAGGAGGGAGTCATGTGCTTCTTTCAGTATGAGCTTCCTGAGATCACCCTTGGGAACCACAATTATGTCCTCAAAGAATAAGGTGTCTTTCTCATCAACACGATAATACTTGTATTTGGGAGTACCCTTAGCAACACCATGTTTCACTTTCTGCACCATAGCATCACTGAGCTGGGCCTCACGAATCTGATCTTCCAAGGTAGGAGCCACTTGAAGATTTGCAAGAAAGCCTTGCGGAACAACTTGGAGGTTGAGCTTCCTGAATGATTCACAAAGTTCAGGCTGGAATGGCTTGAGAAGGAGACAGTTGCAATATGCCTTTCTGCTCAAGGCATCTGCAATGACATTGGCCTTGCCAGGTGTGTATTCAATGCTTGGATCATACTCTTGGATCATCTCAACCCAACGAGTCTGGCGAAGGTTCAGGTTCGGCTGTGTGAAGATGTACTTCAAGCTCTTGTGATCGGTGAAGATGTCCACTTTTCTGCCCAATAGAAGGTGTCTCCACGTGATCAACGCATGTACGACTGCTGCTAGCTCGAGATCATGTTTGGGGTAGTTCTTCTCATTTGGCTTCAATTGACGAGAAGTGTATGCCACAATCTTCTTGTCTTACATTAGAACACCACCAAGTCCTTGTAGAGAAGCATCACAGAATACTTCATAGGGCTTAGACTCATCCGGAGGAGTAAGAACCGGAGCAGAAATGAGCTTCCCTTTGAGTGTTTTGAATGCCACATCACAATCCGGAGTCCAGTTGTACTTGACATTCTTCTGCAGCAAGTTTGAGAGAGGCTTGGCAATCTTGGAGAAGTTCTCAACGAACCTTCTGCAATAGCTAGCGAGACCAAGGAAGCTTCGAAGTTGCTTGACGTTCTGCGGGGGTTCCCAGTTGACAATAGCTTCAACTTTCTCGGGGTTGACAGAAATACCCTCAGTAGAGATGATATGGCCAAGATATAAGACCTTATCCAACCAGAATTCACACTTGGAGAACTTCGCATAGAACTTGTGTTCACGGAGTCTGTCCAGGACCAAACGGAGGTGCTTGGCATGGTATTCTTCATTCTTGGAGAATACCAAGATGTCATCCAGATAGACTAGAACAAATTCAGTGGTGTAGGGGTTGAATATGAAGTGCATCATCCTTGAGAAGGTGGGTGGAGCATTTGCGAGGCCAAAAGACATGACCGTGTATTCATAGGAGCCGTAGCTTGTTCTGAATGCGGTCTTGTGAATATCTTCTTCACGGATAAGGATCTGGTGGTAACCCATCTGGAGATCGAGCTTAGAGAACACCTTTGCTCCTTTGAGCTGCTCAAACAATTCATTGATATTGGGGAGCGGATACTTGTTCTTTATTGTCTTCTTGTTCAATGGCCGGTAATCAACACAAAGGCGCTCTGTGCCATCCTTCTTCTTGACAAATAGAACACCACAGCCCCAAGGAGAAGTACTAGGCCTTATTAGACCCATACGCTCTTGCTCATCGAGTTGTTTCTTCAGCTCCTTCAACTCATCAGGAGAATGCTTGTACGGACACCGACATGCTGGCTCGGTACCGAGCTCGAGTTCAATAACGAATTCAACTTGACGATGCGGAGGCATGCCTGGAAGCTCTTCAGGGAAAACATCTTCATATTCATTGACCACCGGAATTTGAGAAATGGCATTAATCTTGCCCTTGTCATTGAGAGAGAATAGCCTGTTTCTGTTATCTCGAGCTGCGAATATAATAACGTCTTCGTCTGGTTGAGTTAGCCTGACCTCCTTATTTGCACAATCAATGTTTGCATCATGCTTGGAGAGCCAATCCATCCCAAGAATTATATCAATGGCGGAGTTGCCAACAACAACCGGAGAAGCCAGAAAGCGGTAATCACCCATACAAATAGATACATCTGCAACAACTGAGTTGGATCTCATCAGAGAACCCGGAGAAATAATGCGCAATGGTTTATCCAAATAAGATGATGAGAATTCATGCTTGGTAAAGAATGGCCGTGACATGAAACTGAGTGATGCACCAGAGTCAAACAATACTTTTGCAGGAATTGAGTTAACTGAGAGGTTACCAAGTATCACGTCTGACGAATTCTCTGCTTGAGCTGCATTCATCAGATTCACTCTTGTTGTCTTGGGGTTGTCCTTGACAATAGCAGTGCTGACAGGTGGAGGAGGCGGAAGGCGCCTTTGAGTACACTTGTTTGCATAGTGACCTTTCTGGCCACACTTGTTGCAAGTCACTTCTGAGAGAGGACGGTGATAAGGACCACTTGACTTCAAAGCTTGAAAGTGATTCTTGGACTGATTGCTTGGGTTGGGTGGGTGGGAGAAACCACGGCCACCAGAATGCTTGTTGTTGTTGTTGGGAGGGTGGAGCACTGGAGGAGGTGGAAGCCAAAACTTCTGCTGCTTTGCAACCACTTGGGAAGAAGTGGAGGAGTGAACAACATCTCTGATCCTCTTTTTGGAAGCTTCACACTTGAGCTGGGCTGCCTCTTGCTTAAGTGCCATGTTATAGAATTGATCAAATTCATCCGGCTCAAACAAGGTGAGAGCTAGCTGCAGTTCATCCTTCAGACCACCACGGAACTAATAAATCTTGCTCTTGGAATCTGGGATGTCTTGCTTGGCATAGCGGGCAAGGTTCTGGAACTTGACATTGTATTGACAAAACAGACATGGTGCCTTGCTTCAGGTTGCGGAATTGCTCACGCATTCCTTCAATGACACTAGTTGGAATGTGGTGAGAGCGGAAATCCTTGCAGAAGTCAGTCCACGAGATTTCACGTCCTTCTCTGGAATCTTTGTACTGTTGCCACCAATCAGCGGCTTGGTCCTTGAGTTGGAAGGCGGCAAACTTGACATAATCCTCAGGTCTCACGTTACTGCATTCAAAGTGCTTCTTGATGTCTGTTATCCAGTCTTCAGCATCTAGCGGATCCACACAGTAACTGAATGCCTTCGGTTGGTTTGCCAGGAATTGGTTGAGAGTGGCAAAGTGAGGTTGGTTGAAAAAATTGCCTTGGCCTTGGTTCCCATGACCACCTTGATTTGCTTGGTTTGCTTGAAAGTTCTGCATCATTTGCATAAGCATCTGGGTGTTCTGGTTCGTCGCTTGCATAATTGCTCTCCAGGCCTTAGACGGAGGAGGAGGGGAAGGAGGACAATCAGGAACTTCTTCACCCTCTGGGTTAGCATTGGGAACCTTTTTATGAGCCATCCTGAATGAGATGACAACTATTAGCCATTGATTAAAAATATATAAGCTGAATCAACGGCTAGAATTGCAACATAAGTCTTCACAAGAACATTCAAACAAAATGAACGAATGTAATCCACAGTTTAATGGTACTACAATCTTCTCGAGAAGCCACTTGGGAGAACAAAAGGTAAATAAAAACTACAAGGAGCAGATAGAACATATACAAGATAGAAGCTTCGTTCGACATATTCGTGCTGAAAGCTTATGGAACGTGTTACAAAAGGGTTTTGCAATCCCCGGATCAGCATAGCCAAGGACCCTTTAAGATGCAACTCCCGATCAGAACAAACGCCCATAAAACTACTTCACTCAATGTAGAACCCCGAACTCCATATCATGCATTTGTTGGAAGAATGCCTATGAACTACTAGATAACCCACCTATTAATTTCTGAAAGTTTCCAGTTAAGCAATCAGGTGTTGGGGATACAGGGGAAGCATCGCGCACTCAACTCTAATCCTACATCCAACCGTATCCATCCTTCAACACATAACCAGTTATTTCTGGAAACCGTCTACCTCGGACCTTCGAAACGCATCTGCTATACATGCTATGGCAATACTCCCAAACTACCTCCCAAGTACTGGGTGATGTCGGGGTTATCTTGCCACTAACCGCATAGAAGAGTTTTTTATGTCGGCCGTCTTAAGTATTCCAGAACTGCTGCGATATATTTGTGACGACAACACCTCGGAGCTCAACTCCCCGGGACACCGCCAGTTTTCGCACAGATGTGCGAAAACCGCCAAAAGATGTCGGGGGAAACTGTCCACCACGAGCACCTATGGGACCGGAGCCCCTTGTTCGTGCGGTAAGGGAGCGGAGGGAGCACAAAGAGCAGATCATGGAGAGCACGCGGGCAGTTTACCCAGGTTCGGGCCGCGATGGACGCGTAAAACCCTACTCCTGCTTGATTGTATTGAGTGTTGGAGCTCGGGAGCTTGAAGAACTAGCTACACCGAGCGAATGAGTGATCTAGGTTCCGAACCCCCTCTACGTTGTGCATGGGCCTCCTTTTATAGCTCAAGGGGTCACCGACAGGTGCCAATGTAGGAGAAAGGGTAAAAATGTAATAGTGGTGGTAGTTGTAACAGTGCGGGAATAGTGGAGCAACAGTGCATGAACAGTTGTCGCTACCTACTTTGATAGTGGGGGACAGGAGCATTTAATGCCCGTCGCCGTCGACCCCAAAAGCGCCCGCCCTTGCGTCTCTGTTTGCCACGGCGATGGCTTTTCCACCGTGGAGTGCCACCGTGTCCCCCAGGCTGCACAGCCATCCGCCACGCGTCCCTGGAGTGGCCCCAGGGCGACGCGTGGTTCGATGAGCTGGAGCGCGGGCACACAGCGCAACTCTCCCCGGCAAGTACCTTGCTAGGGTCTTGACCTTGCCGGGCCCGGAAGCTCGCCGGGCTCTGAAGCTTGTCACTCCCCGGGCCCTGCCGGGGCGCATGTTGCGCCGAGGCATGTCTTCTGTACGGACACGGTGGCACTCCACGGTGGAAAAGCCATCGCCATGGCAAACGGAGACGCAAGGGCGGGCGCTTTTGGGGTCGACGGCGACGGGCATTAAATGCTCCTGTCCCCCACTGTCAAAGTAGGTAGCGACCACTGTTCATGCACTGTTGCTCCACTATTCCCGCACTGTTACAACTACCACCACTATTACATTTTTACCCTTTCTCCTACGTTGGCACCTGTCGGTGACCCCTTGAGCTATAAAAGGAGGCCCATGCACAACGTAGAGGGGGTTCGGAACCTAGATCACTCATTCGCTCGATGTAGTGTGACGCCCGAGACCGACGTCCCAGAAGATTCCAGAAGGTTCCAGAAGATTCCAGATGTTCCGGGCTGCCCGTGTGTTTCTTTTGAGCTTGTGTTATTTATTTATTTTTGCATTGCATCATGTCATCATGCCATCTTGTCATTAATTTATTTTGCATCTCAACCTAATAAATTGTGTGGACCTTCGGTCCATTTAAATCGAGGGAAGGTGACTTCTCTTTATAACATATAAAAGTCTCTCAATATTAGGGAGCTATATAATAAATTTTTCCATTGCTTCTGAATCACCATAACACACTTGCATAATTCCCCATTGTCTTTTCACTTCGAGTTTCACCTTCAAAATCTTGCCAATAATTCTTTTCAGTTGTTTCGAGCTTCCTCCAAAAATTTGAACATTTTTGGAGACTTCAATAATCAAGTCTTAGTTCAAAACTATTTGAATTAAATTCAAATATGTTTGAATTATTTTCCGTCCTTGCCTTTTGTATTTTTCTCCGGGCGTGCTCATTTTTACGAGCCCGGGAAAAATTACCCTTTGTCCTAATTCTTGCCCTAACTCTATTTTTTCTAGCACCTTCTATCTTTCCTTCTTGTTGTTGTTTTTTTTTTCTGTTTTTTTTTCAGAAAGACAACAGCAGTTTTTTTTAAACAGAAGGAGCAGCCAGCCTTCAGGCCTCTCCTCCTCCCTCTGGACCACTAGGACCATTCCTCTAGGTCCAGCTCGCAGCTGGACCTCCTTCTGTCCAAGCCAGGCCGGCCCAGCTCCTAGGCCAAGGCCCGACCAGCCCGCATCCAGGCCGAACCCTAGCACTCCCGACCGCATCTCCCTCTCCCCTCGCAGCCTTTTTCCCTCGTGCCGCCGCCGCCCCGTTCCCTCGTTCGACCCCCCTTTCTCCTTCCCCGATTTTTTTCCTCTCCCTCTGTCCCTCGAGGCTCCCTCTCGCTCTCTTTCCCCTCGACCGAGCCTCGCGTCTCCCCTCTCTCCCCTCGAGCTGCAGTGCACTCGCCCGAACCCATCGAGCCTCACCTCGCCTCTACCCGATTCCCTGGTGCCTCGTTGCAACCTCCTCCCCGCGACCTTCACCGCCGTCGCCTCTAGGCTGCCGGCCGGATCCTTCGGCCTCCCTCCGTCCAGCGCCCCGGCGCCTCCACCGCGCGCCAGCCAGGCCCGGTGCCCCGCTCCCTCGGCCTCCTGTCGACCGAGGTGCAGCCTCTCCCGCGCAGCGCCCCAGGCCCGTCCAGGCCTCGTCCGCGTCCCCGAGCGACGCCGCGGCGAGGACCGCCTCGCCTCCGCTGGACCTCCCTCCGCGCCAGGCTCCCGCGGCCTCACCTCGTCCAGCCCGGCCGCCCCAAGCCCTCCGAGGAGCTGCTGCAACCCCGTCGCCAAGAGCCTCGGCCTCTTCTTCGTCTGACCCGTGCTGCTGCCGTGGCCTCGTCGCTGTGCTGCCGTTGTTGTTTTCTGTTGTGTGTTGCTTTTGCTGTTGACTTGACAGAGAACGTGTACATCTACGGGAAGACGAGCTCGTGAACGGCTACGGATATGAGTACATCTACAAAACGCCCCGTGTACGCCTACACGACACAAGACGATGCGACAAGTACCCCTTCGATGCGCCGAGACCAAGTTCCACTACGTCCACGACGACCCGAACGACTACCGATGACCGTGAACAACTACCGCCGTCGTGGAACCGCCAAGACGAACGGAACAACTACTTCCCACTACACGTGTACCCCTACCGTCGCCCGAGTACAACTACCGCCACGTGAACGACTTCTTCCACTATGTCTCGAACCGCACCGAAACGCACGCTTCAAAGGTATAACCCCGAGACGTGCCCGTGACCCGTGCATGCTTTCTTGTGTTGTATGAAATGTCTCTCGTGTGTGCTTCGTGCCCGTTCCACCTTTTGTCATGTTCCTCGGTTGCCTCGTCACCGACTCGTGGGAACCCGGTAACGGGATCGCCCCACCTTTCATCTTGTTCAACTCGTTCACTCCACCTTTTGTTTTGCACCGGTCCCTCACCGAGTTACCGGTACCGATATGATGCCATTGCATCATTTTCGGAATCGTTGCCGTGGCACCCTTTGCTTCCACCACGGTGACATAAACTTCATATCTCTTATGTCAACCTTTTAATAAAACTTGCATTAACTTGTTCATGTCATCCGCATCATGTTAACAACCTTGAATGTTCAATTGTTGTTTGCTTATAATTATTAAACATGCTCATGAGGATTTCCCGGATATGTTGTTGTTATTCTCCGGCCTCATTTAAAATGTCTTAATAGAGTAGTTTTGTTATGCTTCACCTCTTGTCATGTTAACAAACATTTAATCTTGTCTTGTAAATAACGAGAGTCAACTAAATAATTAAATGTGGTGTTTCGTCAATATGCAACTCGTTGCATATTGATCTCCACTTAACTTGTAGTATTTGTTTGTGCACTTTGCCATGCCTTGCATATTTAAACCGGACATGCATCATACTTGTTTGTGCATCGTATGCCATGTTTATGTATTGTGTGTTTACCGTGTTGTTTCTTTCTTTCCGGTTGTTTCTCTTGTTAGCTTCGGTTTCGTTCCGGAGTTGTGAGGATCCGCTCGACTGTTGCTTCGTCTTCTTCTTGGATCCGTTCTTCTCCCTTGTGGATTTCCAGGCAAGATGACCGAACCCGGATACCATTACTATCTTTGCCTATTGCTAGAGTATCGCTCTATAGTTTTGCCTCGATGCCCATGTTCTTCTTGTTAGCCTCCTACTTGTAACCATGAACCTGTTTAACCACCCTACCTATGCAAACCGTTGCTTGGCTAAGTACGCTTCGCTCAGCCCTTCTTATAGCATTGTTAGTTGCAGGTGAAGATTGAAGATGCTTGCTTCATGTTGAAGTTTGGTTGGGTTATATCACACTATATATATGCTAAATGAAATCATCTATATACTGGCAGGGTGGAAGGCTAAGCCTTTTGCTTGGTGTTTTGTTCCACTCATGCCGTTAGGAACCGTATAAACCGGTGTTATGTTCCTTGATTTTGCGTTCCTAACACGGTTGGGGTGTATGGGACCCCCTTGATAAACCGCTAAGTGCTAAGTCTTTTCCAGCAAGTCCCAACATTTGGTACTATTTGCCCATAATAACAACTTAATTAATTAATTAAATTTGCATAGAGGGTCGCTCCCTCAAGGATCCTTTATTTCTACATAGCAGGGGGGCCAGTGCCGATGGTGTTGGTCCCAAACGGGGAGTCTGCAGGGCCGCCTTGGGGCAACCCGAGGTATCTGGTATACCTGTAGAATCGCCCATCCGGTCGTGTCCTGAGACTTAGATACGCGCGGCTACTATCAGGGTGTCGACACGCCGGGAGGATTTGCTGGATTAGCCTTACCTTAGTTCGGTTTAACTTGAGCACGGGATTCCGAGAATACTCGGGTCTTCCCACCTATGGAGTTGCGACTTCGCGGATCGTGGGCTTGTAATGGGTCAAGTTGGAACACCCCTGCAGGGTTTGAACTTTCGAAAGCCGTGCCCGCGGTTATGTGGCAGATGGGAGCTTGTTAATTCCGGTTGTAGATAACTTGACACAATGTTTCAATACACTACCAGCGTGTGTACCGTGACTGTCAATTTCCGAATAGGGATTCGGGAGTTGAACACGGTGGGGTTATGTTTGACCGGCTTTAGTTAGGATCACTTCGTGATCATCTTTCGACCGATGCTCTTCTCTTCTCGCTCTCTTTTACGTAAGTTAGTGCTAGTTGCTGCTGCAGACTCTTGTTTGTTCCTTCACCTCTTATTCTTTCTTCAGCCTTATCCTCACCCAAGGCTTAAATAGTCTTGTTACCCGGGAACGGGATTGCTGAGTCCTCTGTGGCTCACAGTTACTTCACCACACCAGATGCAGGTTCAGCCGAGTTTGATGCAGGAGCTGGTTCAGTGCTTCACCAGGAGCTTGTTGAAGAGTTTGACCGTTTGCTTGTGACGTTTCGATGTTCAGTAGTGGTTTCTACTAGGATTCGATCTTGGCCTGTGGCTTTATGTTGTTTTGGTATCTTTCTTTTGGTTCTTCACCCGTAGTCGGGTTGTGATGTTTTGTATGATGATTGTTTATGTATTGTATTGTGTGAAGTGGCGAGTGTAAGCCAACTACCTCCTTTTGCATTTTAATCCCTCTTTTACATGAGTCGTGCAAAGATACCAAACTTGAGATCATTCTAGGATGGACTTATGCCTTTAAGTCGTGCCTCGACACGTAGGAGGTATAGTTCCATCCTGGGCATTACAAGTTGGTATTCAGAGCCTTCTCCGACCTAGAAGCCCCCACTGATTGATCGAATCGTTGACGGTTGAGTCTAGACACACACTGAAAACTTTTTGAGTCCTATATTATATCGGAGAGTAGGATTTCTTTGCTTCTCATCCCCTTTCTCTCTGGTGAGGACTCCTGACGATTACTCTTTTCTCTTCTACTTTCAAAAATTGCACCAAATTTTTTTTAGGATCCCGCGAGTATTCTGGGATTGTTTCGATGTTCTTGTGACAAGGATATTGTTCCCGATGCCTCCTGTTACCGAGGAGTTGAGCTTCGGGGTATCATTGACACAAGCATATCGCGACAGTACTAAATACTTAAGACAGCCAACATCGAAAATCTCTCCTATACGGCCAGTGGCAAGATAACCCCAACATCACCCAGTACTGGGGAGGTAGTTCGAGAGTATTGCCATAGCTTGTTATAGTGGATGCTTTTCGAAGGTCCGAGGTAAACAATTTCAGAGAAAGACTGGTTATGTGTTGAAGGATGGATACACCTGGATGTAGGTTTAGAGTTGATTGCGCGGTGCTTCCCGTGTATCCCCAACACCTGATTGCATAACTGGAAACTTTCGGAAATCTATAGGTGGGTTCATCTAGTAGTTCTAGGCATTCTTCCAACGGATGCTCGATATGAAGTTTGGGGTTCTACATTGAGTGAAGTGGTTTTATGGACTTGGTCTGATCGGGAGTTGCATCTTAAAGGGTCCTTGGCTATGCTGATCCGGGGATTGCAAAACCCTTTTGTAACACGTTCCATGAGCTTTCAGCACGAAGATGTCGAACGAAGCTTCTATCTTGTGTTTGTTCCATCTGTACCTTGTTCCTTTTATTTTACTTTTGTTCTTCGAGTGCCTTCTCGTCAAGTTGATGTACCTGCGGAATTCATTCGTTCAATATCTATCCTTTGTTTTGTTTTCATTCTGGAATTCGAGTTGCTTCGATGATAAATGTTGATTCCATACCTTTCCTAATCGATATTCTCATATTTCTATGGGAGTGCTAGTCCTTCTTGACCTTCGAGATCTTCATGTTAAATTCTTTTCAACCGGTGTCCATTTTGTTCATCCCAAGTTGTCTTTGTTTTCCCCACCCTCCCACCCTTCTTCTTCTTGGAGCCAGGAATTCTTAATGAAATATCCATTTTATTCATGTGATGTTTCTTCATTCTTTTCCTTCAATGTTCTTATCCGGTGATTCTCGTGAAGATGCTCAAGAGTTTTAAGTTCATCATTCTTTTGTTCTCTAATTCTGCCGGTGGATAATTCAAGATTTCGGTGTTGATCTTATCCTTTTTCCTCATTTCACAATGCTTTCTTATTCCGGTGCACCAATTAATCATTCTCCTCTTGTTATTCTTATCCGGAGTGCTGAAGATTCATAATTCCATTCTTAATCCGTTCAAATTATTTTGAGCTTTGTCTCCTTATTCAATTCATTTTAATTCAACCGGTGCTATATCTCTCAAGCAATCTTTTTCAACGGTGATTTCTTGAGTGGGCCCTAACCCACAGGTCTTTCCCAGGATCTTACCTGACTCTTCTTTCTCCGGAGAATTCTTTCAAGTGTGATGTAAGAATGATTTCCATCAGTCACATGCCTTCTCCAAGATCGCGTTCAATTCTTTTCCATCGTTGGTTCAACCTTTTTAATTCTTCATTCCGGAGTGCTCAACAATTCTTATGGCATTTTATCGTCTTCACTCTCAACATTTGAAGACCGGAGATTTGTTTCTCTTAAATCTTGGCCCGTCTTCTTGAAGGTTCGTGGTTCTAGCTTCATGCCATCCTCATTATTGTTTTGATTGTGAGGAACCCTTTTATGCCATCCAAAGCGTTTCATGAATTCTTTTCCTTTGTGATCCTCCGAAGGCCATCATTTCAGAATATTTCTTCGTTCTTAGTTTTCAACTTCAACCTCCAACTATTCTTCATTGATGTTTCTTCGTTCGTCTCCCTATTCTTACGGTGGTTCTTTCAAGTTTACTCTTCCGTTGTTATCGTTTTAATTCACTTGTTCTTTTCATAATCCTATCGGTGGTTCGTTGAAGACTTATCCAAGCTTGTGCTAGATCTCTCTTTAATTCTTTGCAACGAGAATAAGTACTATGCCAAATCCTTTGGTTGTCATCAATTTAAATTGGTGAAGGAGATGCATTACATAATTCTTATTCTTATTCCTTCAAGGTGATTTAATTTTTTTGTCTGGAGCTTGTTCATCATATTCTCGGTTCTAAATTCTTCATCTTGTTTTCCGGAGATCCAAGCTATTTCAATTATATCATTTCAAAGCTCCACCTAATTCATCACAGGCCTTGAATCTTATTCTTTTCATCTTCCACTTCTCATCCTTTTGTTTACCGGAGTTCTTCATGGTGGTTCATCTTGTTTTTTTTAATTCATCCCCGAAGTCTTCATCAAGATTTTGTTAGAGCTCAAATATTCTTCTTCTTGCATTTTGAAGTGCAATTCTTTCTACCTTGTCTTTTCAGATGGTGTTATGTCATTCTTGACAATTCCTTCATGTTCATGATTCACGAGTTTTCAAGAATGAGATATTTAAAACCATCATTTCTTCTCTTTAGGAGATCCTTTCAACCCCTCTTTTATTTCATTGGAGTTATCTTGGGCTATATTTCACCTAAAGCTTTCCCTAAGGATTGTTGCTAATTATGGTGCTTATAAATGACCCAAGTTCTTCATTTATCAGTCCGGTGAAATAAGCTTTTCATATCCTTGTTGATCTCAATCAAATCAATTGTTTAAGTTAGTGGCTGGTTGTAACCTCTTAATTTTGAGATGTTTTTCTAAAGCCCACAACGAGCTTATTCTTTCGTTGTTGATTTTTCCAACAACTCCGTTCAACCCTTCTTTGTAAGGATGCTCTTTCAAATTCTATTTTGAGAGAAGTTGTCATTTTCTTCTCCGTTCTTTTCTTCCCAACGATCTTGCATCTATTCTTTCGTTCCGGAGGCTTTGTGATATTGCTCTCTCCAAACCATCATCTCGTTTTTATCGAGATCATGTTCTTTCCTTTGCTTATCTTTTAACCGGAGTGTTGTATTCTTCATTCTAGTTCTCTCATCTTTATCAAGTTTTGCCTATCTTTTAACCGGAGTGCTGTCTGAATCTTTCTTACCACTTGTGCCTTTCTTTCAATTGTTTCGGAGGTAATATGTTGTTGTTTTCATCAAGCATCATCCCATCTTCTCAAGTTCTTGTTCAATTCCTTCCATTTTCAGACGAAGTGCTGTCCAAATTCTGTCATTCTTCTTCCTTGGTTATACCATTGCGGTTTTATATTCTTTTGGCTAGTAAGCTATCCTTTCATGTCTTTCAACCTTCAAGGTTCTCATAATGCTCCGTGTTACTATTTTCTAACGGAGTATTTTTCATATTCGTTTATCTCCGTTGTATTCTTCTTTCATTTTGTCAGCCTCTCAAGGTTCCTTGGTTTCACTCGTTTGTCGAAGAAGCAACTTTGTTTTACCTCTTCCTCTTCCGTTTTTACCCGGTGATATCTCTAGGATCTCGGGTCGAGATCCTCTGTTAGTGTGGGAGAGTTGTGACGCCCGAGACCGACGTCCCAGAAGATTCCAGAAGGTTCCAGAAGATTCCAGATGTTCCGGGCTGCCCGTGTGTTTCTTTTGAGCTTGTGTTATTTATTTATTTTTGCATTGCATCATGTCATCATGCCATCTTGTCATTAATTTATTTTGCATCTCAACCTAATAAATTGTGTGGACCTTCGGTCCATTTAAATCGAGGGAAGGTGACTTCTCTTTATAACATATAAAAGTCTCTCAATATTAGGGAGCTATATAATAAATTTTTCCATTGCTTCTGAATCACCATAACACACTTGCATAATTCCCCATTGTCTTTTCACTTCGAGTTTCACCTTCAAAATCTTGCCAATAATTCTTTTCAGTTGTTTCGAGCTTCCTCCAAAAATTTGAACATTTTTGGAGACTTCAATAATCAAGTCTTAGTTCAAAACTATTTGAATTAAATTCAAATATGTTTGAATTATTTTCCGTCCTTGCCTTTTGTATTTTTCTCCGGGCGTGCTCATTTTTACGAGCCCGGGAAAAATTACCCTTTGTCCTAATTCTTGCCCTAACTCTATTTTTTCTAGCACCTTCTATCTTTCCTTCTTGTTGTTGTTTTTTTTTCTATTTTTTTTCAGAAAGACAGCAGCAGTTTTTTTAAACAGAAGGAGCAGCCAGCCTTCAGGCCTCTCCTCCTCCCTCTGGCCCACTAGGACCATTCCTCTAGGTCCAGCTCGCAGCTGGACCTCCTTCTGTCCAAGCCAGGCCGGCCCAGCTCCTAGGCCAAGGCCCGACCAGCCCGCATCCAGGCCGAACCCTAGCACTCCCGACCGCATCTCCCTCTCCCCTCGCAGCCTTTTTCCCTCGTGCCGCCGCCGCCCCGTTCCCTCGTTCGACCCCCCTTTCTCCTTCCCCGATTTTTTTCCTCTCCCTCTGTCCCTCGAGGCTCCCTCTCGCTCTCTTTCCCCTCGACCGAGCCTCGCGTCTCCCCTCTCTCCCCTCGAGCTGCAGTGCACTCGCCCGAACCCATCGAGCCTCACCTCGCCTCTACCCGATTCCCTGGTGCCTCGTTGCAACCTCCTCCCCGCGACCTTCACCGCCGTCGCCTCTAGGCTGCCGGCCGGATCCTTCGGCCTCCCTCCGTCCAGCGCCCCGGCGCCTCCACCGCGCGCCAGCCAGGCCCGGTGCCCCGCTCCCTCGGCCTCCTGTCGACCGAGGCGCAGCCTCTCCCGCGCAGCGCCCCAGGCCCGTCCAGGCCTCGTCCGCGTCCCCGAGCGACGCCGCGGCGAGGACCGCCTCGCCTCCGCTGGACCTCCCTCCGCGCCAGGCTCCCGCGGCCTCACCTCGTCCAGCCCGGCCGCCCCAAGCCCTCCGAGGAGCTGCTGCAACCCCGTCGCCAAGAGCCTCGGCCTCTTCTTCGTCTGACCCGTGCTGCTGCCGTGGCCTCGTCGCTGTGCTGCCGTTGTTGTTTTCTGTTGTGTGTTGCTTTTGCTGTTGACTTGACAGAGAACGTGTACATCTACGGGAAGACGAGCTCGTGAACGGCTACGGATATGAGTACATCTACAAAACGCCCCGTGTACGCCTACACGACACAAGACGATGCGACAAGTACCCCTTCGATGCGCCGAGACCAAGTTCCACTACGTCCACGACGACCCGAACGACTACCGATGACCGTGAACAACTACCGCCGTCGTGGAACCGCCAAGACGAACGGAACAACTACTTCCCACTACACGTGTACCCCTACCGTCGCCCGAGTACAACTACCGCCACGTGAACGACTTCTTCCACTATGTCTCGAACCGCACCGAAACGCACGCTTCAAAGGTATAACCCCGAGACGTGCCCGTGACCCGTGCATGCTTTCTTGTGTTGTATGAAATGTCTCTCGTGTGTGCTTCGTGCCCGTTCCACCTTTTGTCATGTTCCTCGGTTGCCTCGTCACCGACTCGTGGGAACCCGGTAACGGGATCGCCCCACCTTTCATCTTGTTCAACTCGTTCACTCCACCTTTTGTTTTGCACCGGTCCCTCACCGAGTTACCGGTACCGATATGATGCCATTGCATCATTTTCGGAATCGTTGCCGTGGCACCCTTTGCTTCCACCACGGTGACATAAACTTCATATCTCTTATGTCAACCTTTTAATAAAACTTGCATTAACTTGTTCATGTCATCCGCATCATGTTAACAACCTTGAATGTTCAATTGTTGTTTGCTTATAATTATTAAACATGCTCATGAGGATTTCCCGGATATGTTGTTGTTATTCTCCGGCCTCATTTAAAATGTCTTAATAGAGTAGTTTTGTTATGCTTCACCTCTTGTCATGTTAACAAACATTTAATCTTGTCTTGTAAATAACGAGAGTCAACTAAATAATTAAATGTGGTGTTTCGTCAATATGCAACTCGTTGCATATTGATCTCCACTTAACTTGTAGTATTTGTTTGTGCACTTTGCCATGCCTTGCATATTTAAACCGGACATGCATCATACTTGTTTGTGCATCGTATGCCATGTTTATGTATTGTGTGTTTACCGTGTTGTTTCTTTCTTTCCGGTTGTTTCTCTTGTTAGCTTCGGTTTCGTTCCGGAGTTGTGAGGATCCGCTCGACTGTTGCTTCGTCTTCTTCTTGGATCTGTTCTTCTCCCTTGTGGATTTCCAGGCAAGATGACCGAACCCGGATACCATTACTATCTTTGCCTATTGCTAGAGTATCGCTCTATAGTTTTGCCTCGATGCCCATGTTCTTCTTGTTAGCCTCCTACTTGTAACCATGAACCTGTTTAACCACCCTACCTATGCAAACCGTTGCTTGGCTAAGTACGCTTCGCTCAGCCCTTCTTATAGCATTGTTAGTTGCAGGTGAAGATTGAAGATGCTTGCTTCATGTTGAAGTTTGGTTGGGTTATATCACACTATATATATGCTAAATGAAATCATCTATATACTGGCAGGGTGGAAGGCTAAGCCTTTTGCTTGGTGTTTTGTTCCACTCATGCCGTTAGGAACCGTATAAACCGGTGTTATGTTCCTTGATTTTGCGTTCCTAACACGGTTGGGGTGTATGGGACCCCCTTGATAAACCGCTAAGTGCTAAGTCTTTTCCAGCAAGTCCCAACATTTGGTACTATTTGCCCATAATAACAACTTAATTAATTAATTAAATTTGCATAGAGGGTCGCTCCCTCAAGGATCCTTTATTTCTACATAGCAGGGGGGCCAGTGCCGATGGTGTTGGTCCCAAACGGGGAGTCTGCAGGGCCGCCTTGGGGCAACCCGAGGTATCTGGTATACCTGTAGAATCGCCCATCCGGTCGTGTCCTGAGACTTAGATACGCGCGGCTACTATCAGGGTGTCGACACGCCGGGAGGATTTGCTGGATTAGCCTTACCTTAGTTCGGTTTAACTTGAGCACGGGATTCCGAGAATACTCGGGTCTTCCCACCTATGGAGTTGCGACTTCGCGGATCGTGGGCTTGTAATGGGTCAAGTTGGAACACCCCTGCAGGGTTTGAACTTTCGAAAGCCGTGCCCGCGGTTATGTGGCAGATGGGAGCTTGTTAATTCCGGTTGTAGATAACTTGACACAATGTTTCAATACACTACCAGCGTGTGTACCGTGACTGTCAATTTCCGAATAGGGATTCGGGAGTTGAACACGGTGGGGTTATGTTTGACCGGCTTTAGTTAGGATCACTTCGTGATCATCTTTCGACCGATGCTCTTCTCTTCTCGCTCTCTTTTACGTAAGTTAGTGCTAGTTGCTGCTGCAGACTCTTGTTTGTTCCTTCACCTCTTATTCTTTCTTCAGCCTTATCCTCACCCAAGGCTTAAATAGTCTTGTTACCCGGGAACGGGATTGCTGAGTCCTCTGTGGCTCACAGTTACTTCACCACACCAGATGCAGGTTCAGCCGAGTTTGATGCAGGAGCTGGTTCAGTGCTTCACCAGGAGCTTGTTGAAGAGTTTGACCGTTTGCTTGTGACGTTTCGATGTTCAGTAGTGGTTTCTACTAGGATTCGATCTTGGCCTGTGGCTTTATGTTGTTTTGGTATCTTTCTTTTGGTTCTTCACCCGTAGTCGGGTTGTGATGTTTTGTATGATGATTGTTTATGTATTGTATTGTGTGAAGTGGCGAGTGTAAGCCAACTACCTCCTTTTGCATTTTAATCCCTCTTTTACATGAGTCGTGCAAAGATACCAAACTTGAGATCATTCTAGGATGGACTTATGCCTTTAAGTCGTGCCTCGACACGTAGGAGGTATAGTTCCATCCTGGGCATTACATGTAGCTAGTTCTTCAAGCTCCCGAGCTCCAACACTCAATACAATCAAGCAGGAGTAGGGTTTTACGCGTCCATCGCGGCCCGAACCTGGGTAAATTGCCCGCGTGCTCTCCACGATCTGCTCTTTGTGCTCCCTCTGCTCCCTTACCGCACGAACAAGGGGCTCCGGTCCCATAGGTGCTCGTGGTGGACAGTTTCCCCCGACACCGCCACAACCCCTAAATGACAGCAGGCATCGAGAACAATGTTCTCGTCACAAAGACATCGGAACAATTCAAACAATACTCGCGTGATCCTAAAAAAAATTAGTGAACTTTGAGAGTAGAAGAGATAAGTAATCGTCAGGAGTCCTCACCAGAGTGAAAAGGGATGAGGAGCAAAAAGAAATCCTACTCTCCCATATATATATAGGACTCAAAACATTTTCACGTGTGTGCCTAGACTCAAGCATCAATGATTCGATCAGTCAGTGGGGGCTTCTAGGTGGGAGAAGGCTCTGAATAGCAACTTGTAATGCCCAGTATGAGATTATACCTCCTACGTGTCGAGGCACGACTTAAAGGTATAAGCTCATACTAGAATGATCTCAAGTATGGTATCTTTGCATGACTCATGTAAAAGAGGGATTAAATTGCAAAAGAGTAGTTGGCTTACACTCGCTACGCCACAAAATTCATTACATAAGCAAACATCATCCAAATAACATCACAGTCCGACTACGGACGAAGATCCAAAAGAAAGATACCATAAAAAAGCCACAAGGTCCGAATCGCCCCTAGTAGAAGCCACTATTGATCCTCTGGGTACAGAAATGTACCTGCTTCTGGATGCGAGAACTATCAGCCACGTTCTTCATCAAACTCCCAGTATAGCTTTGTGCCATCACCTTTGTAGTTCACCATGGTACCTGCTTCTGGTGTTGTGTATAATCTGTGAGCCACGGAGGACTCAACAATCCCGTTCCCGGGTAGCAAAACTATCTAAGCCTTGGGCGTGGAACAAGGCTGAAGAACAGAGGTTGCAGCTACACTAGCACTAGCTTACGTGTTTAGAGCGACAAGACAAGAGACAACGATCGTCAAAGTGATCATGAAGTGATCCTATCTAAGCACGTCATACATAACCCCACCGTGTTCACTTCCCGAACCCCTTTCGGAAAATGACCGTCACGGTTACTCACGCTGGTAGTGTATTCTGAACATGGTGTCAAGTTTTCTACAATCGAATATTAACAAATTTCCATCTGCCACATAACCGTGGGCACGGCTTTCGAAAGATCAAAACCCTGCAGGGGTGTCCCAACTTAGCCCTTCACAAGCTCACGATCTGCGGAGTCGCAACTCCAAGGTGGGAAGACCCGAGTATTCTCGGAATCCCGTGCTCAAGATATTCCGACTAAGGTAAAATTAATCCAGCAAGACCTCCCGGCGTGCCGACACCCTGACAGTAGCCGCACGTATCTAGTCTTAGGCCACGACCGGATGAGCGAAGGGTACAGGTGCCAAATACCCCAAGTTGCCAAGGGGCGGACCCGCACAGTGCTCTAGTTTGGACCAACACTCATGTGGAGCACTGGCCCGGGGGATGTTAATTAAGTCCACGGGATAGCTAGTCCCTATGCAAGTTTTTGCTATTAGGAAAATGGAGTACCAATGTCGGGCCTTGCTGGAAAAGCTTTAGTGCTAAGCGGGTTATCAAGGGGGTCCCATAACCCCAACCATGTTGGGAACGCAATATCAGGGAACATAACACTGGTTTAAATGGTTCCTAGGGTGGCATAAGTGGAACAAAACACCAAGCAAGAGGCTTAGCCTTCCACCCATTGCCAAGTATATAGATGATTTAGTTTAACAGATTATATAGTGTGATAACCCAACAATAACTTCAACATGAAGCAAGAATCTTCGAGTCTTCTCCTGCAATTAGCAATGCTATAAGAGGGGCTGAGCGAAGCTTACGTAGCCAATCAAAGGTTTGCTAGGTTGGGTGGTTAGAGAGATTCATGGCTACAATAGGAGGCTGACAAACAAACATGGGCATCGAGGCAATAAGCTAAAGAGCGAGACATCTAGCAATAGGCAAAGATAGTAATGATATCTGGGTCAGGTCATCTTGCCTGTTGAGTCGTCGATGGGATCGTAAGACGGCTCCTCGTACTCAACCTCGGTAGGACCCTCGTTCTTGGTCTCGGCTCCCGGCTCTACTCAACACAAGAACACAACATGGCACAATATCAAACAAGGTGCAATGCACAACCAACATGATGCAAGTATAAGCCTATAAGATGCAATACATGGCAAGGGATGAAGCACACAAGAACAACACAAAACAACAAGTATAAATGAGGCCGGAATCAACATATAGCAAATCCGGTAAGTCCTCATATGCATATTTTGAAATTGGTTCAGATATGAACAAACTTTAAGTTAAAGTTGTTAAACAGCAGTTTAACATGCACCATGATGATCTACACGAAATTCTAGTCAAGTTTCATATAAATTTTGTTTAATTCGGAGCTACGGTCTAGAAGATATGAGCAAAACAAGACAAGCAAGGCAACGGTGCAAGATGCATTCAAACATCAAGCAAACACACTCCAAACATGTAAACAACATGATATTATGGTTCTACATGCAAAATCACACAAGTTTTATATAGGGCACGCTCAAAACGGAGCAACGGTTCAACACATACACACGAAACAAGATACAATGCAAAGCCGAAGTTAACAGCCACATAGCAACTTTGGAGCAAGAGATACATACGCTACAGCACCCAAACATGATGACAAGACGCATGGACATGAAGTAGACATGTTCTACATCAAACAACTACATTGGAGCAACTCCATAGGAGGCATGGATCAATAGCAACAAGCTACACCAAATTGATCATGCTGATAAAAACCTGACAGGCATAATTTATAGCAACTTGAGAGCAAGAAATAAATAAGCTACATCAGGACATATGTGCAAGTAAGGGCATGAATGGATAGACAAAACATGTACAACAATACATGGTCATTGTCCACTCCAAAACAAGCATGGATTTGAGTGGGACATCAAGCAAACATAGCATCAGGTTAACACAGATTCCAGACTTAGCAATTTTTTCACTAAGTATAAAACAACAACATTGGCATGGCATGTTTACAAGCTTGTTTAAGTCACCTCAAGGCATATCAAGGAAAGTGGTTTGCACCACAGCAAATACTATATGATGGAGCTTCTAAAACATATCTACATGTGACATGAGGACAGACACATCAATAGCAATGAGCACTTCAAATCAGCATCTCATAAAAAGTTTTAGCACTTAAAAGCCACATGCACTTTTGCAACAGAGGTTAACATGGCAATATGACACCTAACATGAATGCTACAGCAACCAACATGTATAGCACTTCACAATGAACATTTTGACATATCATATGCTCCATTTGGATAAACATGCACCAAGTTAACAGATCTCAACCATGGCATCAAATTAACAAGTAACATCAGTTTATAACAAGTAGCACTCTTCTCACGATGATTAGGTCATCAAGATGATCTCAAACAAGCATGCCAGAATGGAACAAAATGTAGAGCACATCACCACGATCATTTTGATATATCACACACCCGAAACGGATCTACGTGCATGTAGTTACAGCCATGCAAACGAGGCAACAAATTATCGCAGATCTGGGACTTAGTGGTTTTTATACCTCACAAAAAGTCAACCCGGGACGGGGATGTCCCGGGACGGGGAGATCCGGCGGGGACGGGGCGTTTGGATGGTGGAACTGGTGGATCTGGTCCCAGCGACCAGATCTGGGACGACGGCGGCTCTGGCGGCCGGAGCCGGAGAAGAGGGCGGCCGGCGACGGAGAGGCGGCGGCACGGGTGGCCGGCGACTGGGAGGCGGCTGCGCGGGTGGCCGACGACGGGGAGCTGGCGCGGCGGCACGGCGGCGGAGGAGCGCCGGCGGGAGATGGTCGGCGCGCCGGCGGGAGGCGGCGGCGGGGCCGAAGGGTGGCGGCGGCGATGCGCGCGAGGCACGGCGGGGCTCCGGGCCACGGGGGCCGGGGTTGGGCCTCGCGGGCCCGTGCGGCTGGGCGGCTGGCGGGGGCAGCGTGTCTCCTCCTAGTTGGCCGGGCGCGTCCGGCGGACGTGTCCGGCGCCGTCCGGACGTGTCCGGCGGCCGGAGAAGCTGCGGGGCGCGGGAAAAAATGGAGAAAATGGAGATGACTAGGGTTTCACCCGAAAATGGAGGGAATGGGGCCTTTTTATAGGCATAGGGATCTAGGAGACTGAAAATGGGGTGCGATTTTTGGCCACACGTTCGTGATCCAACGACTGAGATGATGGGAGAGGTTGTGCTGGGTTAGTGGCTGTTGTGGAGGGGGTCTTGGGCCAAAAGGAAGGGTTACTTCTAGCCCACTAGGTTACCCGTTGGAGTACCAAACGAACTCCAAACGCGATGAAACTTGACAGGCGGCCTACACGTACCAAAACAACAACGCACGACAAGTCTCACCTCATTCCGGAAACGTTACACGGCCTCACACGAAAGAAGTACTCAGGGGTGCCACGGGCACGTGTGTGAGTGTCGGAACTCGAAACGGACAAGGGAAGAGGCGAGTGGGACCGGGTGCAAGTGACAACACGAATGCAATGCAATGCACATGAAAACATGACATGGATGAAATGCACACACGCACACGACAAAACGAAGAAACCCAAAATGAAAGAAGAGCCCAAAATGGATTTGATGAAGTCAATGTTTCATATATTGCCATAATTGGAAGGTGTTACATCTGGGGCATTACAGTAGGGAACATGTGGCATCCACCCTATAGGGCGCCCCCCCTATAGGGCGCGCCCCCTGCCTCGTGGGCCCCATGTTTGGCCCCCGGTGCCCTCCTTCCTCCTATATATACCTACGTACCCCGGAACCATCAGAGGAGGAGAGAAAACCCTAGTTCCACTACTGCAACCTTCTGTTCCCGTGAGATCCCATCTTGGGGTCTGTTCCGGAGCTCCGCCGGAGGGGGGATCTACCACGGAGTGCTTCTACATCATCATCATCGCCTCACCATGAGTTGTGAGTAGTTTTCCACAGACCTTCGGGTCCATACCTAGTATCTAGATGGCTTCTTCTTTCTCTTTGGATCTCAATACGAACTTCTCCTCGGTCTTCGAGGAGATCTATTCGATGTAATCTCTTTTTGCGGTGTGTTTGTCGAGATCCGATGAATTGTTGGTTTATGATCAAGATTATCTATGAGAAATATTTGGTTCTTTTCTGGACTCTTTATGTATGATTATAATATCCTTGCAAGTCTCTTAGAATTATTGGTTTGGTTTGGCCTACTGGATCTATAGTTCTTGCAATGGGAGAAGTGCTTGGCTTTGGGTTCAATCTTGCGGTGTCCTTTCCCAATGACAGTAGGGGCAGCAAGGCAAGTATTGTATTGTTACCATCAAGGATAAAAAGATGGGGTTTATATCATGTTATTTGAGTTTATCCCTCTACATCATGTCATCTTGCTTAAGGCGTTACTCTGTTCTTATGAACTTAATACTCTAAATGCATGCTGGATAGCGATCGATGTGTGGAGTAATAGTACTAGATGCAGAATCGTTTCGGTCTACTTGTTTCGGACGTGATGCCTATTTATAATGATAATGCCTAGATAATCTCATAAGTATTCGCTTTTCTATCAATTACTCGACAGTAATTTGTTTACCCGCCGTAGAATAACGCTATCATGAGAGAAGCCACTAGAGAAAACTATGGCCCCCGGGTCTATTCTCAACATATCAATCTACAATCTACTTTACTTTTCCACTTTTACTTTTTGTTCTTATATCCAAAAATACCAAAAATATCAAACTATCCTATCTATCAGATCTCACTTTCGTAAGTGACCATAAAGGGATTGACAACCCCCTATCATGTTGGCTGCGAAGTTCTTATTTGTTTGTGCAGATGTGATTGACTCGCGCGTGGTCTCCTACTGGATTGATACCTTTGTTCTAAAAAACTGAGGGAAATACTTACGCTACTGTGCTGCATCACCCTTTCCTCTTCAAGGGAATACAATGCAAGCTTGAGAAGTAGCAAGACCTAGCACGTCAGATCCAATGAACACAAGATTTATACTGGTTCGGGCCACCGTTGTGGTGTAACACGCTAATCCAGTGTGTGTGGTGGATTGCCTTGTAGGCAGGGGAAGAACTAGTACATGGACGAACTGCCTCCTGGGGAGAGGTGTTCTTGCGCTCAGGTGAGCTTGACGTGTGTGGCCTTCTATCTGATCAACTTCAGATGAGATCAATTCTGTCTCCGATGAGGTGATCCCAATGGTGGTGGCTAGCCCTATTTATAGTGCCCAGTGTTCTCTTCCCAAATATTCAGCGGGAAGGAATCCCACAACGGCCAAATTTGAAGGGGAACAGCTAGTACAAGCCATCCTGACAAAAGGTGGTCTTCGCTACCAAAGGCTCTGGTGGTGACGCCGCCGTAGGCTCCGCGATGACCTCCGTCCTGCCGTCCTGCTGGTCTTGGTCTCCTTGCACTGATATGGAAACCTTTGCCTCATGCCTCGGGACTCCGCGCCTGCACCTGCTCCTTTAGCACCGAAGAAGAAACTAGCAGTCTGCGCCCGCTAGCGCTCGCCTGGCTTTAGTCGTCACTACTCATATCATGAGGACCTCGCGAGGTGCCCCTTGCCTTAATATCTCCGATCCTCACGAGCCAGCCTAGCGAGGCCGCCTAGGGGATGTCATGTGTCGTCCGCCTCGCGAGGGTCTTGAGTGTTGTGGAAGAAGTTGGGCCACACAAGGCCGCCTTGCAAGCCACGCTCTGGGCCGCAGGTAGGCAAGTCTAGGTACCCCCATTCTCAGAACGCTGACATAACTGAAATAGGGAGAGACACTGTCTAGTGTGCCGTTGGAATTCTAATTTACGTGTTTTGCACATCCTGGAAGTACTTGTAAGGTACACGTGCATTGCACGCATGAGATTTGGCAAACCAAATTATGAATAAATACCACACTATAGCACATAAGCTTTGAGTCATATATGCATGATGTAGAAGTTCGTTCAATCTATTACCCCAATAAAAGGAAGAGAGGGCGGAGAACCAAATAATCAGATCCATCCATCAACAAAATATAATGGCCCTTAATCCTCCGATGTTTGACACAACAAACCACGCACTTACGAAACGCTAATCCCTTCATCTCTCTACGCACCTCCTCTGTCGCCCCAACTAACTGCTCACACATATCATGCTCCTTCGCTCCCCCGCACTCGTCGATCATCCCCGCCATCCCTTCTCGCCGCCAGCCCTACCGCGCTCCTTCACTCCGCCACCCGTTCGGCCCCGCCGCCCCTTCACTCATGTGGATGGATGGCGGAGGCCAACACGGCGACGGCGGGAGGCCGCACACACCAGACGGGGATGCCAGAAGGCGACGGCACGAGGAGGCGGCACACACCGGACGAGGAGGCTGGAAGGCGACGGCGTGCGAAGGCCGCACGCACTCGACGGCGACGACAGAGGTCAATTTGGATTATCCGTCTGTATTCCAATTATCCTTCCTTAAAAATTCATTTGCAAATTTCTAACTTTTAGGTATGTGCGTGCAAACAAGGAGGTGTTTGCACATCCTGCAATTTGATGCAAACCAGGAGTTGTTACCACTGTGGCTGCTTCCAGGGAGATGCTTGGAGGTCGTCACCGCTGAACCTGGAAGACGCGGTCTCCAAGTTGTTGGAATCGAGGTGCCTCTGTCATGACTCACAAAAGAGCCTTCGTTGTTGTTAAATTGCTTTGGTTGGCAAGCCAGGCTCCCTGGAAACTGGAATTCTTTTGGTTGTTGTGTGCAGCACTTCTGCTCCAGGAGCTGACATTACCGTGAGCAACGAGCAAGGTAGTTGCATCTTTGTTTCTTATGAGTTGTCCTGGTTTGGTGTAGACCTTGTATTCCCTTTTGATTGGTGATCACCTGAATTTTTTGATGCAGAGAAAGAGATGATGCCGTAGCAGAAGAGAAACGTGAGGGCAAGAAAATTGAAAAACAAGAAAGGCAGTGTCGAAGCTCATGGGTCCGAGAGCAAGGCAAGTGAGCCCTCTGCCCCTGAAAAGCACAACGAAAAGGCAGATGATGACACTAAAGAAAATAAACGGAAGAAGAAGAAGGATAGCTCATTGGTGGGGGATGATGGCGAAGAAAATGCAGTAGTGAAGACTGATGATAGGAAGACTGATGGCAAGAAAAACAAAAGCAAAAAACGTGAAAATGATGAGGATGTTGAAGCTAGGCTGGAAAAAGGAGGAATTAGCAGTAAAAGCCAAGTTTGAGGCGGCGGAGAAACTCAAGGATCATGACAAGAAATATGGAGAGGATGAACCTAAGACTAAGAATGATGAGGCTTAAGAGAACGGTTTTAGTGATGGTGCTCCTCTAGATAAGGGGAAGAAAAAGAAGAAGAGTAAATCAACTTCAGAGACCTCAGATAAGACTGATGCAGGAACTGCACCTCCCGAGGCAAAGGTGAAATCTAATGGTGCCAGTGAAAATAATAATGTTGTAGGAAAAGGGAAAGATGTCAATGAGAAGCAAAGTAAGAAGAAGAAAAAAAGTTAGGTTTTGAAGAAAATGTTCAGGTAGAAGATAAACAAGTTACATGGAATGATTCAGCTCCCAAACAAGATGATGAAAACAAGACTGCGATGGACATTGAGAACGGACAAGATGGAAAGGCTTCGACTGACGATACAGTTGTTAGCAAGAAGAGGAAACTAGAAGATGTTGAAGGAAGCAAACCGCCTGCCAAAGAAGATACCACTGCACCGAAAATGATGAGAAGGAGCCCAGCACCACATTGAAACCAAATAAACGACAGAAACTTTCTGAGGTATGATGTTTGCTGCGTCACAAATTTCTTATGATGTTTAATATCTCTCCAATTTCTTCGGGTATTGCTTGTTGGTAACGTTACAGTTAATCACCCTGACAGTTGAATGTCTCAACCATATTTTCTCGTAGCTTCATACATTCTGATACATGAAGCCTTATTTAGTCTTCTTATATACTCCCCCCGTAAACAAATATAAGAGTGTTTAGATCACTACTTTAGATATCTAAAGACTCTTATATTTGCTTACAGAGGAAGTACTATGTAGTTAATTTTATATGTTAATATTATCATGCTAAGTCTTTACGCATTGTGTTATTATTTGCAATATATTGCTAATACAAAAACTACTTATTAGTGTTGTTGTTGTTCCTGTTATTCTTGTTGTTGTTGTTGTTGTTGTTGTTGTTGTTGTTGTTGTTGTTGTTATTTTGTACTTAGAAAATATGTTTCAGTTAGAAGCTACCTGTAAGTAAAAGTTCACTACCTAAGAGGCTAATGTGACCATTGTGGTACTTACCAAATTATATATGCCGAGGCAAGCAGACCGACGGCGTCGCCCCGTCTCGCAGTCTCCACTGCTCCCTGGGCCTAAACCATGTGAATTCCATATCATGGACTAACGCCGCTGCGATGCCTAGCCCGATTAGGTAATATATGTTATGTTTTGTTTAATCCTATAGGAACTACAAGCTTGCAGCCACATGTTGACATCTTGATTCAACCCATGATATTATCTTCAATGTGTATTTATTTTTGTAATGCAAATTTTCACCCTGTATAAATGGCTATCAGGAGAGCACAACGTCAGCTGCAGCAACGCTCATGCCGATGTAACTTCATTTTTTTGCGGGAAGAAAGTACCAGTTTATACACTAGAGGATCCTGAATTGATGCATATATTGGCTCATAAAGTAACTAGGCTCTTAATTATAGAATGAGGAGACTTGTTCTTATGGTTGTGTGTTAGTCTCTCTACTCACTCACCTTCATATGAAAATGTAGTGAAGTACATCAGAATTTATATCCCAGTGCATCAGAATTATTTCTTTGTTGTAGGGTTTCTCCTGCTATTGTTAAATCTTAAAGAACCAGATGTTCCTGGTTCATATGTTTACAAGTTCCCTTTGTTCAAACATGGAAATGATTTATTTGCAAACTTCAATGCAAAATGGTTAGTTAGTCTTGAAACTGCATGTATATATACTTTACAGCCGTGCTATTGATGTTGCATCCAGAATTCCAGATTATTGTTATCTTTTCTTTTAGTTTTCTTGGGAGAGGTACTACCTCCGTCCGAAAATACTTGTCATCAAAATGGACAAAAAGGGATGTATCTAGATACATCCCCTTTTATTCATTTTGATGATGAGTATTTCCGGACGGAGGGAGTAAGAACTAAGGTTTCACTCAAGGATAGAGCAAATGCAGTTCTATTGCTTGTTTCTTCTAATTCTAGGCTTGGCCGAGGACTTTAACTGTCCATGAAATATTTATCCACTTATATCTAAAAAACTAATATATGGAACGACAAAAAATTAGATTTACTAGACTTTATCGGATTATATTTGGTACATAATTTATTTCATATTAGACGTAATGAATCCGATCTATTATATTTATTAGGTGGGTGTACCATGTACCATATACGATATTTTTCTACTAGGTTAGACTTTGACATTTCTGTCATGCGAGCTTTAGAGAAGGATTGATCTGATTGTACATTGATGTTCTAGAGTTTAGTTTGTTGTTTGCTTCAGTTACGGTGTTGTTATTTGGAATAAGAATGACTTTAGGTGCTTAATGGTGTAATGTTAGGGCCACACATTAGTTTCAGTTTATATATAAGAGATACGATCAGACTATTATTAGTTAGCTCGTATTCTTTACGGAGTGCATATCAATCAAAAACATAAATTGTATAGGCTAGATTAATAAAATTGTGAATTTTATATCAAAGACATGCATTGCATTTTCTTTTCTTGGGCACACCAACAGATCAATTATGCTTAAACTGTGGTTTAGTATGACATGGAACTACCCTTATGTGCCAACATCCTTTCGTGTGTCGCACAGTGTTGAGTTCTGCCACTTCAAGTTAAGCCAGATGACGGTTTGGTCGGCATGTGAAATGAAAGTACATAATAATTTCTTTCTTGGAACATGTCATATGTACGTATGTCAAGAGGACAGATTTTTTGTCGCTATAACACCGGCTAAACCTATGAAGTTTGTCATGGTGGCATGATTGCCCCAACTAACTAGATGTTACTCTTGTTTTAAGACATCGCCATATATTTTTTAATCCTTTTGATCTTTGGAAAGATGCCATGTCCCCTTTAAAAAATTGTTACATCAGAAATCAATCAGTTTCTTATATGCTTGTTCTGACCATTGGAATTGTCAAAGACAACCACCGCAAGAACATGTCACTGGAGGTTTGTGCATTATGATACGGAAGATTCTAGAACAAAGGAGAAGTACTTGTGTTTTGAGGTTTGTGCATTATGCTTAAGTTCAACCATGGAGTCCTCTAGATTGTACATGTGGCGGAATCTAGTGGAATGTAGATGATATCCAACAGCCAGTAGTGCTCGGATTTTCCATCTCTGCACCGTCGGATTGGCTTCATCCAACGACCATCTTTCAAATGTATTCGCACACTATATAGGGGTATCACTAGTATGTGTCAGTGCTATACAAATGATTTTTAACCCCTTTCCATGATGGCATTTGGAACCGTCGCCTAGTGAGTGACGGTGATAGGGGGTCCTTCCCACATGACCCAAAACCATTAGGCATAGGGACCCTACAGTACGCCTACTTGTTTCTGCTCGCATTGCCATCCCAGTCGGTATTCTGTGGTGCTACGTTTACGATGGGCGGCCCATCACAAACGGTTCACTATTATAGAACGTGTATGATGCGCGGCCCATCACAAATGGTTAACTATTAAGAAGATTAGCTAATCATCGTACGAGTGTCGGCAGGATTACAGAACATCGGACCATCATAACATTGTCGTACACGACAACTATCGCACATGCTATTCTGTGGTGCAACATTTATGATGCATACATCATTAGAAACAATTCATGGTTGTGAATCGTGTACGATAAGGCAACTAACAGAAACATTTAGTTTCCCCGCACTGTTTGTGATATTGTGTGACATCACACACACTTTGCAAATGGCAACTCTATGCTTGCGTGCACACGTTTCCTCTCTGTGAACCGTCTCCGATTATGGTGTATATCGCAAACGTTTGTGTTTTACCAACCATGTGTGCCGTAATAACCTAGAGAGCGTAATTTCACCGTAATTTAATTGCTGCTATTTCAAATTGTACCGGATTTGAATTTGAATTTGAATGTACGCTACAGCTTTATTCATATCCATCAGGTTGAAACAACCAATACATTATTCGATTCATAGGTACATATGTTCAAGAATTACATAAGAACCTAATAAAGAATGATGAACCACAGTTGTATACTTGTACTATTAAAGAGGGTAAATAAAGAGGCGAAATAAATTCTATTTGTTGAACAAGGTGAAGCGCAATGCCCATATTGTGCCCTCCTCTATGCAGAAGGCATGCACGACTCTAGTCCAACTCCTTGTGATGGCCGACCGCCCATCCTTCACGGTCTTCATAAAAACATCTAGATAATCGTCGTGTTGTGGTAGAAATACCTTAACCTTTGCATGCCGACCAATCATGTAGTTTGAGAGGTAATCTTGAGTAAACTGCTTTGGCAACCACTACAAAGGAAAATGATTTAGACATCGTCATCTAACACAACTCATGATGGGCAGTAAAAAGAAGGATGCAGAGTTCTTACTTACCATCCTGCAGTTCGCCGTTGTGTTAGATAAAGTGTAAACAAATAGTTTAATTGCCATCTTTGGACCCATTTTCTTAACAATCTTTATCAGCTTCCTCACTTGATGCTAGTTCATCGATATCTCATTGCCCCATACGCAGAAAGGGTCGAAGCGCGGATCTTTACCAATGACATATGTACCTAAAAGCACCAAGTTAGTATTAGAAGCTAAAGAACAATTGCACAATGATGTAGTACAATACTCTTTTATAATACTCCCTCAGTTCCTAAATATTTGTCTTTGTAGCCATTTCAACAAGTGACTACATACGGAGCAAAATGAGTGAATCTACACTCTAAAATATTTCTATATACATCTGTATGTGGTAGTCCATTTGAAATCTCTAGAAAGACAAATATTTAGTAACGGAGGGAGTATCTTGTAACATCCAATATACTGACATATTAGATGAATTAACATCTTATATTATGGGCCGAAAGGAGTTTAGTGCATGGCTGATTTACTGCTGCTGTATCCATGGGTTACAGTTAGTTTGAGCTAGTTTGGGCTCAAATAGCCCTAAAGTATATCTAAACATGAGGGCTAGTTTGAGCTAGTTGCATCTAACACTCACGCAAAAAAACTATCCAACCCAAGAGGTGCTAATTGGAGCTAGTTCTCCTTGTGCATGTATTGTCAATATAACCCCACCATCCAAACAACTCTTTTGATGGAGTTAGTTCATGGTTAGTCATGAGCTAGAAACTAACTCTAACCTCTAGCTAAGTGGAGTATCGAAACATGGTTGTGTTGTTATTGTTGCTGCTGCTGCTCTTCTACGTATATCTAGACATCATTAGAACATTAAGGTAACACTCTTACTTGTTGCTATGTAGCCTAGGATTGCATATTTATACATTAAGTACAGTGCATGTTGCTATGTAGCCTCAGATATATTACATATGGCCCTAGTTAACCTAACGATAAATTGGTTGCAAATGTATTCAATTAAAAGTCCGATTGACCGATTAGTCCCTTATCAGCCCCCGGCCTATATGGTACCAGCTACCGATATCCTGAACAGTGAGCAGATATAAGCCATGGGATGAAACTAACCTCGATGGAAAACAACAGTCGTTCCCAAAATTGTCCTGTGTAGGTATATCGAGAAGCATGTCAAGCACAACAGGCTAAACATCAACCAAAATTATCCATGGCAGACAAAATAATCTCCAAAAGATAGCTTCAGTGTACAGGTTTAAGCATGCTAGCAAAGCAAAACAAGTGGAAAGGTGTGTTAACTACAACAGGCCTAACATTTAACAACAAGCAAACATAGTCATTCAAACTGGTATTGTGCTAGTCTAAGTACACTTGTTATTGTTAAATAAAAATGGAAAGGCGTGTTATCAACAAGATGCAGGAACCAAATGTAGTTATTCATAGTGGTATTGTTGAAACTGGTACTGATGAAATTGAACTGCACAGTTCATACTTGCACATATAGAACATCACGTTGTGAATAACTGGAATAAACAAGGCATACTACGAACAACCAAAGATAGCATTTGAAACTGGACATATGCTAACTACAAACAACCGAACAATCAAAAAACTTTAAAAGAGGAATATGCTAGCTATAACAGGCTTAACAGCAAGCAAATACATGCATTCCTGCACGATATGTTTAAAACTGGATTGATGAAACATACTGCACGGTAAATAATTGCACATATAGAGCATCACATTGTGAACAACTGAAATAAAAAAAGGCATGATGCAAACAACTAGATATAGCATTTAAAACTTGACATATTCTAACTACCCTACGAAAGGGATTGCACATATAGAGCATCACATTGTGAACAACTGAAATAAAAAAGGCATAATGCAAACAACTAGATATAGCAATTAAAACTGGACATACTCTAACTACGCTATGAAAGGGACTCGACAAAACAAATTATTGGTTTCCCCAAAGTGAAGAGGCACGGCAAAACAAATCATGGGTTTCCTCACTTGTCATAGATGGGCTCGTTCCGTGGGAAGAGCACGGACCCTGGATGCGCTCCATGTTGTCACAGATGGGCTCCTTCCCCTTGGAAGAGCACGGCTGTAGGGTGCCCTCCCTGATGTCGCAGACGGGTGATTTCCCCTTGGAAGAGCAGATGGGCTCTTTCCACTTGGACGAGTGGGAGAGGGTGCCCTCCTCGTGGTCGCCGTTGATGAGGTCTGTCTTGGAAGCTGTGAATCCCAAGCCAGCGTCGCAGAACGTGTCCTTTAGAAATGACAAAGGGGTTCGATAGCGATGTAGGATGGAAAATTGTTGATAGCGACCAAGAGGAGATCAGCGACGGGGCCATGGATGAGATCGATGGCGGTTTAACCCGAGGGGTTGGGGATGGGCCACTTAACCTGTGACATAGCCCGCCTTAGGCCGTCGCTGTCGATGAGCTCGATGTCATAGCCGTCGGTCGAGACAAGCCTGCATACTCTAGCCCATTGCTTGAGTGGCTGCCGCCAGTAATGGTCATCAGCTTCCTCGGCGACGTCGGGCGAAGAGACCGTGATACACCTCTTTTGGGCCAGTCGCTCCTCGAGCTCCACGGGAAGTGTAGCCGGGATTAGGCTGCGACGCTCTGGAGTGGGGGATGGGGATCTGTGGGTAAGGGGGCGTTTGGCAGGTGTCATCTAAGAAACTCAGGGCGGCCTGGGTATGGAGATAGGTGGGTAAGTTTCACGGGCAAACCGACAGATGTTGACAATGGAGGCCTTGCGGCGGCGGGGACCTTGCTAGGTTTTCGAGCGAGGGAGGGTGTGTGTGTGCACGCGGGCAGGCCCGAGGAGGTTTTGGTGTGTACGTGTGTGTTTGTGTGCGTGTGGAGGGGGCGGGGGTGTTTGAGGAAATGACGCAGGTACTGAAATTTTACTACGCGGGAGTCAAACGCTAGAGTGAAATGCCGGCACTATTGAAAATTTTGGTGATAGTGCATCGCACATGGTCCGGAGATAACAACCGTGTGTTATGAAACAGAAAAACCCTCAAGGCGTGCAGATATTTTCCAGGGATGCAAGCGGGATTGGGAACAAGAAACATCGCACACGGTCCGAAGATGACAACTGTGTGTTATGAAACAAAAAAACCCTCGAGGCAGGTACATATTTTGTAGGGATACACGCGGCATTGGGAACAAAAAATTGCACGCGGTCCGGAGATAACAACCATGTGTTATGAAACAGAAAAACCCTCAAGGCAGGCATATATTTTTGAGAGGGGGAGCCTCGTGGAGCCCAACGTACTATGCGGATGTGTGCGACAAGGGCACTGGCGTGGCACACGGTTAGTTTGGGTAAACCATGTGTATTGCGTCATCCGACATGTCTAAAATGTTCATAAATTTGGCGAAAAATAACGCAGGAAACGGTCAGAACAGGAACACAATTGCATGTGGACCAAATTTATGTATGATAAGGGTGGTTTAATTTCCAAATACCAAATGCAACTTCGATGTGGCACACCTATCTCGCAAAGCGCACGGTATTGCTTACCCCCCTCGTGTTGGCATGAAGGGAATCCTAAGCTATGAATGCAGGGCCCTCCCCC
>LR738714.1:402282590-402330774 GCA_902687465.1 Secale cereale | reverse complement strand
CATGTTGGCACGAAAGGAATCCTAAGCTATGAATGCATGCCCCCCCAACTGAGGTTCAGCTAGCAAAGTGTGAAGTAGCTAGCAGCCCCCCTCCCTCGTGTCGGCACGAAGGGAATCCTAAGCTTTCAGTCGGCGGGCCAGAGAGGCATATCTCACCAAGATGGATCATAAAACAGACCCAGAATAATGCACCTTGGTCGTACAACCTCTCTCGTGTTGTTGGTCAAGGTGACGGACGTCCATGCGACCCGGAGATGGGCTAGCTCGCCAATAATCACGCAAGTAGCTAGTCCTCGAATACTACCACTGCATGCGTGTGCCCAAACATATGTATAAAGCGGCGTGTTTTTGAGTAACGATGGGACAACTTTGACGTGGCACTGTGATTTCAAACTAGAAATCCTCACACTGAGTGAGGGTTAGGTTGACGATGCATATGTATGTTACACCACACTTCAAGCCAACGACGGGGATTCATGCATGCATGTGTGCATAGTATATGCGCTCAAACTTAAGGTCTGAATCTCACCATGACCTATACTACGATAACACGAACCAAATGAAGAATCCTCCATGGTAACCTATCTTGTTTGTTGGTCAGGGTGATAATGGATGTCCATGCGGGCACATGAATATATACGCTTGTCACCGGTAACAACACGAGGGAGTTTACCGTTTGAAGGCAACCACTACATGCATATGTATGGAGGTGATGCGTGTGCATGTTTGAATACCATTTCACAATATTGATGTGGTGTGTGCGTCAAAAATCTTATACTAGCTCCCCACATAGAGCGAGATCGTTTCATGATGTGTCATTGTACTAGCCACTTTGACTCGATGGGAGAGATTCATGCGTACACATGCATGTGTGTGTGGTCAAACTGTATCATGCATGTATGTCATCCCAAAGCATGACCTCTCTTATTAACATGAGGTGGGGGGCTGCTAGCTACTTCGCACTTTGCTTTTTGACCTACTGTATTACAAGCAAAAATAATAATCCCCTCCTAAGTCAAATTAATTAACCTCTTGTTGTCAGGCAAAAAGTAGTGATGGACCAAGCGGGCCCACAGATGGAAAGCATCGATATCGCTGATAACCGCTTAAGTGGGTGCGAAAGGACAACCACCACCGCTTTGCATGTGGGCCAAACATATATATGTCGAATACCCAAAAAGTACAACTTTGATGTGCCACATGCCTCAAAAACCGTAAACTATGCACCCACACAAAGAGAGGTTCATGAAGCGTACTACATATGATGGTCCCCTTCCGCCCTCTTCAACGCGCACACTATATGCTCATGCAGTAATATGTACAACCCAAAAGAATCCTTATCAATGGTGAAATTAATTAACCTCTCCCGATGTAGGTCAAAGTGATGCATGCATGCATCAATGATGGCCCCATGGGCCCACAGATGGAAGCATCACACGTGAGTGTCCTAACTAGCTAGGATAACCATCGCGTGCATGCATGTGGCCCAAAGAGGTGTTGTGTGATGCTTGAATAGCCAATTTCACAATTTTGATGTGGCACGTGCCTCGGAATCCAAAAAGTCCCGACACTGAGTGAGGTGTACTTGTTCACGGGCGCGTATGTATAGTAGATGTGCTAGTCCCCTCCCTCCTCTTCGACGTGTACTATCTCCCACCATAACACAAACAAAAAAGATTCTACCTTGGTGGTCAAATTAACCTCACTTCTGTTGTTCGTCAAAGTGATGGACGACGACCTCGTGGGCCCACAGAAAGCGCCGCACGCTAGTATCGGGTGTCGTGTAGGACAACCATCGACTGCATGTGGCCAAAACATGTATGTATGAAAGGGTTGTGTAATGTTTTAAATAACGATTTCACGACTCTGATGTGGCACCGGCCTGCCTAACAAAACGGCCAACCCACACGGTGGCTCACAACTCGTAGTGTACTATGAGCGACCCGCCACCCCGAGACGCACACACCCACACACACACCGCGCATCCCCACTGCAACTACGATGCATGTTAAATTAATTATCATGTAGTGAACATATGTTACTAAAGGAGGGACGTTCTAATTTTTAAAAAATCATAGAGATCATTAAGACGTTTTAGTACATTAATTGATTGATTTTCTACGGGTATAATGTGCAAAAATCAAATTTGAGCTACATGCACACGTGACAGTGCACCTAAATGGGTTGCAAAAACACATGTGTCTCACTGAGTGCATGTTTACACCCCGTGCAACAAATTTCAAACATTGAGATTCTTGATTTTTAAATTCTAGTACATCCAGAACTTATTTGAAGTTCATGAAACTTATCATGTTGTCATATGGATACCAATACAAAGTGGCATTGTACCTTTTTGTCAAATTTGAGACCAGTTTTGATGTAATCTTTATCTAATTACAAACGGGAGATTATTAATAATTGAGAACCAATATTGCAAATGGATTATTTATTTGAACAGTGAGCGTTAGACCAACAATGGATACGTGCCAGGCTTCAGTTAAGAAATAAAGCGGCAGCATTAATCATCCAAATAGAAAACAATATATGTGCCGTCGCGACCCGTGTGCTATGCGAGCAGGCGCGAGTTGACGGGACGCATGCGAGCAGTACAACACACAGGCAAACGGGGAAGCGTGCATGCAGGTGTTTGAATTAACGAAGGCGTGCTCGCTGCGCAGTGTCATCGGGAGGTGCGAGTAGATCTATGAAACTTTGGTAGGCACGCCAGCAGTCCGGTGCGCAGGCTCACCGGGAGGCGAGCCATTGATTTGACCACCACCCGTCTTTCTCCCACAACTCCCACTACTCCAAATTAATGGTGCACGCGAGCGGCCGCACCCCCATCCTCACCGCACACACACAATCCTCTTTCTCCGCTTGCATCTTCAATGCCGCTCTTAGTCCTCAAAGCCGTCAGTGTATGAGGATGCCAATCCCGAGACCGGTGCGCCAGGTGTCAGCCAGTTATTCATTGTCGTTGCCATGTCATCTGCTTGCGTGTTGCACTCTGCCTTGTCATCATGTTTGTTGCATCCTCATGTTTTCAAAACTTGCATCCGTTCGGGTTCCCCTCATCCTTTCCGTTGTCCGTTCTGAGCCCAGACACATTTCTTTATGAGTGGCCGGAAAAAGTTCTTGGAATGGGTCGAAACTTGTCATGTGGTCTTATTATAGCATATGTAGACCGCCTGTCAAATTTCGTCGCATTCGAAGCTCATTTGATAGCCCAACGGATATATATAGCGACACTAGTCGCCGGTCTAAACGTCGGACGTTTTCGGTCTCTGAAAACCCCCGCGGGCCTCTCTTCCCTTCTGTATTCACAGCCCAAGACCCCTCCACCACAACCCAATACCTCCACTAGGCCCAACCTAAACTCCCCTCGCGATCGGACCAGTCGGATCGTGTTCGGAGGGCTCCGAAATGCCCCTAAACCCCCTAACCCTAGCACCTGCCCTATATATACCTCCCTTCCTTCCAATTTTGGCATCCCCTAACCTTCCCCTACCTCTAGCCTCCCCTGCCTCGAAATCCGTGCCACCAGCCATCTCCACCTCCAAATCCACCGCCGGCCACCTCCCACGCGCCACGTGGCACTCCGCCACTGGCTAGCGCCGCCACAGCCGCCGCCCTCCTCCAATTGCGCCTCGCCACGTGGCCCCCCTGCGCCTCCTCCCGCCGCGGCCCGCCAGGCCCAGGCGCAGCCCGCCTCGGGCCGGATCTAGGCCGAGCCGCCCCCGCACCCCGCTCCCTCCTGCGCCTAGAGCTCGAGTGAGGCCTAGCACCTCCGCTCCTCCGGCGTCGTCCTCCGCCGCCCGAGCCATCGCCTCGCCGCCTGCAGCCTTCGCCACCTCGACGTCCTCGCCACCGTCACTTCTCATCGCCGGTGCGCCTCCTCGCCGGCAGACTCCGCCAGCCCCGTGCCGCCCGCAGAGATCCCTCCTGCGGCCGACCTCGCCGCCGTCCCCGGCCGCCACTCCGGCCAGATCCGGGTAGGAGCTCCCGAATCAGCGCCGCCCCGCCATCACCAACCCCCGAGGTCGCCGGAGCAGTCGCCGGCCATGGCTGCCGCTGGTTTTTCCCTCGCCCCGAGCCGCTGACAGGTGGCCCCGGTGCCCGCATCGTCGGACACGTCCGTTCAGCCCAGACATGTCCATGCCTCCCCTCCCCGAGCAACTACCAGGTGGACCCCATCAGCCCGACCCCTCCGGAGGTCTATTTTCTTCTAAGTCCCTGGCCCTTTTGTAAAAATGTTGCATACTTTGTGGTGTTGTAACTTTTTGTGTGCTTGTCCAAATTGAGTGTATGATATGTCAAAATGATCGTTGTGATATGTTCTTCATTTTGTTCCATTGTGGCATGCTTGTTTGAGTTCATCTTGATGCCCTAATCCCTGTTGCAATAGTGCTATATGTTTAAAACTGTTGGTAACTGTAATTTTGTTGCATACTTGTGATGCTTGTAACTTTGTGCATGTTTATCCAAATGAAGCATATGATATGTCAAAATGTTCATTGTGAAGTGCTCTACATGATGGTTTCTGTATCATTCATGTTAGGTGCCATGTTGCCATATTAATCTCTGTTGCAAAAGTGCATGTGGCTGTTAAGTGCTCAAACTTGTTATGAGATGCTGATTTCACTTGGTCATTGCTATTGGTGTGATTGTCTTCGTGCCACATGTCAATATGTTTTAGAAGCACAATCATATGGTCTTTGCTGTGGTGCAATCCACTTTCCATGATATGCCTTGAGGTGACTTAAACAAGCTTGTAAACATGCCATGTCAATGTTGTTGTTTTATACTTAGTGAAAAAAACGCTAAGTCTGGAATCTGTTAAACCTGATGCTATGTTTGCTTGATGCCCTAGTCAAATCCATGCATGTTTTAGTATGTCAAATGACATGTCTTGTTGTCCATGTTATCCTCTATCCATCCATGCCCTTACTTGCACTTATGGCCTGTTGTAACTTAATTATTTCTTGCTCTCAAGTTGCTATAAATTTACCTGTCAGGCTATTATCAGCATGATCAATTTGGCCAAGCTTGTTGTTATTGATCCATGCCTCCTATGGAGTTGCTCCAATGGAGTTGCTTGATGTATGCTATGTCTACTACATGTCCATGATCTTTACATGCTTAGTAGAGTTGATATGCTTGTTGTTTTGTGCCTCCGAAGGCAGCATTGTGATGATGTTTTTGCCTTCCTAGATTTTGACTAAGTCTGGATAAATTTATTGCAACTTGCCATGCTTGGTTAATTATGTTCCAGCAAGCTTTTGGGTGTGTTCTAAGTTCATGCTTGTTAAGTATCATGTCTATTTCACATCCATGCCTCTTGATATCATGTTGGAGTGATGTAGCATATATTTACCTTGCTCCCAAGTTGCTATGTTGCTGATTTTGGACAGCTTGTTGTTATATCTTGTTTCATGTGTATGTGTTGAACCGTTGCTCCGTTTTGAGCGTGCTCTATGAGAAACTTGTGTGTTTTTGCATGTAGAAGCATAATATCATGTTGTTTTCATGCTTGGAGGGTGTTTGCTTGTTGTTTGGATGCATCTTGCATATATGCCATGCTTGTCTTGTTTTGCTCATATCTTCTAGGCCGTAGCTCCGAATTAAACAAACTTTATATGAAACTTGACTAGAATTTCGATTAGATCATCATGGTGCATGTTAACTTGCTGTTTAACAACTTTAACTTAAGGTTTGTTCAGATCTGGACCAATTTAGAAATGTGTATATGATGAATTACAGGAATTGCTTTAAGTTGATTCCGGCCTCATTTAAACTTGTTGGGTGATGTTGTTCTCGTGTGCTTCATCCCTTGCCATGTTTTGCATCATATAGGCTTGTCTTGAATCATACTTGGTTGAGCTTTATGTCGTGTTCTTGAGTGGTGCATTTACCATGTTGTGTGCTTTCTTCTCGATAGTTCTTTTCTGTTGCATTCGTGAAGATTCGTTCGGCTACACGTGTTTCGTCTTCGTGGCTTCCTCTTCGTCTTCTTCATGGGATCGTTCTTCTTCCTTGCGGGATCTCAGGCAAGATGACCATCACCTTGGATACCTTTACTATCATTGCCATGCTAGCTGTCTAGATGCTATCGTTATATGTCGCGCTACCCATCTTTTATTGTCAACCCCTCTCCTTTTTTCCATGAAACCTCTAACCTTGACACCTTCCCAGCAAACTATTATTTGGCTATGTTACCCGCTTGTCAGCCCCTCTTACAGCTTTGCTAGTTGCAGGTGAAGATGAAAATCGTTCCATGTTGGAACTTGTTGTTGGAATATCACAATATCTACTATTATTATTATTAACACACCTATATACTTGGCAATTGGTGGAAGGCTTGGTCTTTTGCTCGGTGTTTTGTTCCACTCATGCCACCTTAGGAGCCAATAAACGGCGTTATGTTCCTTGATCTTGCGTTCCTTACACAGTTGGTTATATGGGGACCCCTTGACAGTTCGTCTTTGAATAAAACTCCTCCAGCAAGGCCTAACATTGGTTTTAATTTGCTCATAATAAAAACTTAATTAATTATTAATTAACTGCATAGGGAGGTAGCGCTACCCGAGGTTTCTTTCTACATAGTAGGGGGCCAGTGCTGATGGTGCTGGTCCCAAACGGGGTTCTGTGGGGCCACCTGGGGGAAACCCGAGGTTTGGTTTTACTCGTAGAATCGCCCATCCGGTCGTGGCCTGAGACGAGATACGGGCGGCTACTATCAGGGTGTCGACACACCGGGATGTCTTGTTGGACTTGTTTTACCATTGTCGAAATGTCTTGTGCACCGGGAATTCCGAGTCTGATCGGGCCTTCCCTGAGATAAGGGGTAATATTATTATTATATTTGCTGATCGTGTGAGCTTGTGATTGGCTAAGTTGGGACACCCCTGCAGGGTTATGAACTTTCGAAAGCCGTGCCCGCGGTTATGTGGCAGATTGGAATATGTTAATGTCCGGTTGTAGAAAACTTGTCAAAGGATCCGAAATAAAACACACAACGGTGTGAGTAACCGTGACCGTCTCTTTTCACTTTGAGAAGAGAACATGGTGGGGTTCTGTTTGACTTGTAGGTAGTTCAGGATCTTTAGCGATCATTACTAGTTTGCGAGCGCTTGCGTAGATGCTCATCTTATTCTTGTACTCGTAAGTTAGCCACCATACATATTGCTTAGCCGCTGTTGCAACCTCACCACTTTACCTCTTCCTACCCTTTAAGCTTTGGTAGTCTTGTTACCCATGGTTATGGGATTGTTGAGTCCTCGTGGCTCACAGATACTACAACAACAGTTGTAGGTACAGGTTTCTGATGTCTTGACGTGAGAGCGATGTTCTTTTGTTGGAGTTCTTTCTTCTTCTTCTTCGTCAGTCTTGGGTTAGGTTCCGGGTCGGCAGCCTGGGATAGCAGATGGATGTCGTTGTGCTTTTCATGTTTGCATCCGTAGTCGGATGTCTTGTATTGATGTTGTTGTATTCATGTGACTTGTATGTATTGTTGTATCCCCCATGTATGTATGTATTGGTACGATGTAATGATATCCATCTTGCTAAGCGCCCGAAATGCGGTTGTGCCACAATCACGTAAGTGTCACGTGATCGGGATAGAATCGCATCTTGGGCCTGACAGCCGCCGAAGCGCCCCATTGGAGGGAGTGGCGACGCCGGGGCTACTAAAGCACCGGAGCATGGCATGGAGATGGAGACAGAGGTTTCCGTCACCGCTGGCGAGTTATCGTAGCACCCTCACGTTGTCGACGGTGTCGAGCTTCCACAACCAGAGGCAGAGTTCCACACCGACTCTGGTGATGACCCCGGCGATGACCACTCCTGCGACGACTCCGACGACGACGAACAACTGGTTAGTCATCTATACCCATTTATGTGTCAAATAGATCATATGGTTTCTCTAGTTACTCCTGCCTCCCCCTTTTTGGAATAGAAATCCTATAGTTATTGTCGTGGAATTAACACGTCAGATGTCCGGTTTAGCGGACTTAATCGTGAGGCCGCGCATCTATGTAGTAGCTTGAGAGGGGTTGAGCGGGATCGAGAGACGCGATGCAAGACACGGATTTAGACAGCTTCGGGCTCCGGGAAACATCATCCGGTAATAACCCTACGTGTTGTTTGAGGCTAGATCTCATTATGATCCTCGTGGTGTTGCCGGTAAACCGGGTCTTTGTGTCTAACCCTAGAAACTTGTCTAAACCTCTCCTCTAAAACTTCTCTCTTGTCTAACTTGTCCTCCTTTGGGGAGCCCTGCCCCTCCTTATATATGTTGAAGGGGCGGGTTACATGTAGAGTCCTACTAGGATTAGGATTGCTTTATTACAAGGAGTCCTAGTCTTGCTTCCTTTGTAGGAGAATATCCCTTGTGCTTTCTTCATAAACCGGCCCACCATACATGAACCGGCCTTCTGGGACTTAGGCCTTGTCATCCATGATCCACCTGCCGGGTTACCAATAAATTGCCAAGTGTACACCATCTTTAAGTAAACTGCCAAGTCCGGCCGGGTTATAATTCCGGTCGGTTCATACCGCGGGGTATATCCCCTACATTAGCCCCCAAGTTTAGCTTGGATTTATCCATGGTAAACTTATGCTGCAAAATAAACACAATAGCGAATCTGATAGGTTGTACTCCGGGTTAAGAATTTCTTGTAATCCGGCATCTGACCATCCTTAAGTCCTTGTCTTTCCTTCTTCTAGAAAATCCGGGTCAACAGACCAGCTTCATAATCAATTTGCTTACAAAAGATATTTTGTCAATAAAGAATCCATTTGAATCGGTCTTTAATGCTCTGACTTGACAAAAATATTGGTCTTTGAAATATTCAACTGATATCCAGCCGGCTTGAAGATGTAGAACTTGCCGGTTTATGATTGCCAAAATTGCCAGGTCACACAATTAATCTGATTTGCCAGAACTGAAAATTTGAAGATGTTCCTCCTTTATATGCATATTACCTATAGCCCCCAAGTGCCGGGTCATTATGTAATAATGAGCAGGGACTTTGTATGTACTTCATTGAAAATAGCATTGTATAATCTTGAAGAAATCCGGATAGTTCATCCCAATCACTATGAAACTGAATATTCCATATTATGTAGCCCCCATGTGCCGGGTCATTATGCAATAATGAGCAGGGTCTTCAATAAGGCCAGTAAAAAATGACTTTGCATTAGCCCCCAAGTGTCATGGTGCATGCTTGCAGCGACATGAGACTTGTGTATTTGATGTAATCTCAATTTGAATAATGCAGCCCCCAAGTGCCGGGTTGTAAGCCTGCAGCAACTCGGGACTATTCCTTTGTAGAATAAATCACTTCCATCGATGAAATAATATCCATTGCGCTTATAGCGACTTTGAAAACCTCAATTGTAATATTGATAACCATAATAATAATCCATTCATGTTGGCTATTAAAGATTTGAAATAATATAATCCGGTCTTGAAAAACCGGTTCATGTGATTAAGTATGCTTGATATCCTTAATCCGGCGAACATTGTTGCTTCTGAGGAAGCTCTTGGCTTCGTTGGGCCGTTCCCAATTATTTCGGGTTTATAAGAACTGCCGGTTAAAATAATGCTGGAGCGTTGTGTCCAGACTTTTGAAGATACGTAGTCAACTCTGGAGTTGTCCCACTCCGGATCAAAGAACCATAAAACACAAACACCAGAAATGCAAGTTTGCAAATAAAACCATGTAGTCGAGGCTTTTTACGAGCTGCCAGGCTCAAAGCAAGGTTCAGCCAATCAATGGAGTGGGCTTACCATCCAAAGGGTCGGTCGATGGATGCGGGTACCATCCATAGGAACCAGATATGACCAACAGGGGTTAAGCTAGAATTCAGGTACAATCCTGCCCCCCGCTAGCCATATAAAACTTCAGCCAATCACTGGAATGGGCTTACCATCCAGAGGGCCTCTATGATTCCATAGAACCATAGGAAAAACTTTAGCCAATCACTGGAATGGGCTTACTATCCAGAGGGCCTCTATGATTCCGTAGAACCATAGGAAAGAACTTGAGCCAATCACTGGATGGTTGTCACCATCCAGAGGGCCTCTATGGTTCCCGTAGAACCATAGGAAAAACTTTAGCCAATCACTGGAATGGGCTTACCATCCAGAGGGCCTCTATGATTCCATAGAACCATAGGAAAAACTTTAGCCAATCACTGGAATGGGCTTACCATCCAGAGGGCCTCTATGATTCCATAGAACCATAGGAAAAACTTTAGCCAATCACTGGATGGTTGTCACCATCCAGATGGCCTCTATGGTTCCCGTAGAACCATAGGAAAAACTTTAGCCAATCACTAGATGGTTGTCACCATCCAGAGGGCCTTTATGAAACTTAGCCAATCACTGGATGCGGGTACCATCCAGAGGGCCTTATGCCATGTCCTCTTAGGTTCGAATACGACCTATGTTTGAACAGGAATCCCTTCAATGATCCCATCGGCAGAGTACATATACGGGAGTTGCCCTACACAACCAGATAGACTGATCAAAGCATCTTATTTTCTTAACGAAGAATGATATATAACAAGAGAAATAATAATGTAAATGGATATCACCTGAGTGAATTTGAATCGGTATGTTGAATAGATCGGATCACAGGGTGGACAGTAAATCGACCGCAGTATCAGAGGTGGCTCAAACAGTTAAACCGGCTGTGGGGTTGTAAACCGGCGGAGACGAGCAAGTTGTCCTCCGTGTTGTAAACCGGTGCGAATGCGTGAACCGGCCGTCCGTTTCATCAAGTAATGTGACACAAATGAAAACACCATTGTAGAACGTTGCCAGTGCGTGTTTTATATCTGCAATATAACAATGATTTTACCTGATTTGTTCGAATAGCAGATGGGTCGGTCGGCGCCGACGGGCTAGTTGCTTTCCTCGTTGTGAGCCGGCGTAGTCGTGAGAGACGGCCACGGTGTTGCAAACCGGTGTGGTCGCGAAAGACGGCCACGACATTGTAAACCAGCGCTTGAGTCCGTGAAATAACGATGATCACTTGTGTCGAACAATGTTTGGCATGCCTCCATCTGATTCGCCTGGAGAACAGATGAGCCGGCCGCGTATTGATGTAAACCGGTGCGGACGTGCGAATCATTCTCCACATTTGTAAACCGGTGTAGAGCGCGAACCGGACGTCCATCGAGTAGTACGGCATGGACAAACGTTAGTGCAAAAAATAATATTTGCTCGCGTCCCTTTTGCGACACCCCTTTGTAAGGAATAACAGTCCTGCGAAAAGTTACCATAAAGCAAGTAATTGTTTTCAAACAGTTTAATAGGTGCTGATAAAATACATAAAAAAATAACACCTGGTATTTTTCCGGATGATCGGGGATGTTTTGACCAATTCATCTCCGGGCCATGATTCTTTCCCTCGAGAATGCTGTCGGCGGCGACTTCGAGCAGTGACAGAGGTAATCCGCCTGGGGCGGTAACTTGTGGACGAGATCGCAGCTTATTTATAGTGCTAGTGGAAGTGCTTGGGGTATTTGCCTTAAATTAATCACAGCTTCACGTAATCACATGACCGAGTACTAGTATCACTTGATGTTTCCCTGGATTTGACTTGCTCCCGAGGCGAGCGAGGGCGGCTTGAGGCCACAGCGGCGGGTAATTTCGAGGCGATGGAGTCCGGCGACTAAGCGCGTTGCAGCTTGGAACCGCGGCTCTCATCCATAGACGGTTTGGAGACGAGCAGCTCACGGTGTGTGTGAAGGAAGGCCGCATCAGTGGCTTGGAAAGGCACGCCGTCGGGGATGATGGAGAGGCTCCGGCGGCTCTGAGCGCCGGAAGCAGCTTGTCGCAGATGGAATCCAGTGATGCCCGGGTGCGTCACGATGGCACCGACTCACAGAGGCGAGGCGCAACGACAACTCAGGGGAAGCGGCCCAATGGCGGCTCGAGGCTGCGACACACAATCCGTGGTGGCGGAGGAGTCCAGGGAGGCTCGATGCTGCCAAACCAGCAGGAAGAGGCAAGGCGCGCCGCACCGACTTGAAGTTGAGATTGGAGCGACTCGGTTTCGGGCGCTTGGAGGCGCAAGGCTGACTCGGAGGCGACGCTGGCGGCTCAATACGAGGCTGGCTCGTAGGTCTTCAGCAGCGGCGGTTCGGTGGTTTGGCGAAGGAGCACAGCGGAGGACGGGGATCCGGCCGCTCAGAGCTGCAGCCACGCGCGGCAGCTCAGAGGAGGGGCAGCTCAATATGATGCCGCAGGGTCGGAGGGTCGCGGCGCGGAAGACGACGAGGACCCAGAAAGGTGTCCGCGAGGCAGCGGAAAACGGGCGAAGAAGTGACATCAGGGCCGGTCGGCGGCTGCTCAGGGCGAGGGGAGATCTTGGTGGCTCAACAGAACTAGTGTCTTGCGGTGGACCACGGACCTGGCGTCCCGAGGCGAGCGACAGGGAAGTCAATTTGGCGGCGGCCTCCAGCCCCACTCCGACGGACAGGAGCCGGCTCGTAGTAGACGGGCGGGGTTGTCTTGTGAAAAGGCCGAGACAGAGACCGAATCCGGCGGGGCGAGGTACTCTTCGGCTGCGAGGCGACAAAACGGCGGGGTCAACCCCAAGCCCGACTCGAAGAAAGCGCCGGTGGAGGCGGCTCGCTCACGGAAGGCCAACTCGATATGAGGCCGCGGGGGCAATGCGGATCGAGGTGTCTTCCCAGTGGCAGAGCAATATTCCCCTGACACTTTCCTTGACTTTGATTTCAACGCTGAAATATTGCACGGTAACTTTGGAAAACCCTGAGGACAGCGGCTGTTGTAGTGGAAACCAACCCGTCTTTCATATTCGATGTATCGCCGGTTTTGTGTGCCATACAATACGTAACCCGAAACTTCTGTTGAACTTTAAAAACTTGCACATCGACTTCATCGTTGACCAGCAAACTTGATTAAGCCGGATGCAGCTCTCTCCAATACTGTTTGCTTGATGCCGGTTCTTCTTCATCCGTAAATTGCAAACTTCTCGAATCCTGGAAGAAATCCCTTCAAGAACTTAACACCACCGTGCGCAAGCCCCACGGTGGGCGCCAACTGTCGTGGAATTAACACGTCAGATGTCCGGTTTAGCGGACTTAATCATGAGGCCGCGCATCTATGTAGTAGCTTGAGAGGGGTTGAGCGGGATCGAGAGACGCGATGCAAGACACGGATTTAGACAGCTTCGGGCTCCGGGAAACATCATCCGGTAATAACCCTACGTGTTGTTTGAGGCTAGATCTCATTATGATCCTCGTGGTGTTGCCGGTAAACCGGCTCTTTGTGTCTAACCCAAGAAACTTGTCTAAACCTCTCCTCTAAAACTTCTCTCTTGTCTAACTTGTCCTCCTTTGGGGAGCCCTGCCCCTCCTTATATATGTTGAAGGGGCGGGTTACATGTAGAGTCCTAGTAGGATTAGGATTGCTTTATGACAAGGAGTCCTAGTCTTGCTTCCTTTGTAGGAGAATATCCCTTGTGCTTTCTTCATAAACCGTCCCACCATACATGAACCGGCCTTCTGGGCCTTGGGCCTTGTCATCCATGATCCACCTGCCGGGTTACCAATAAATTGCCAAGTGCAAACCGTCTTTAAGTAAACTGCCAAGTCCGGCCGGGTTATAATTCCGGCCGGTTCATACCGCGGGGTATATCCCCGACAGTTATGTTCTCCCAATCCATGAAATTTGAGTAAGTTTTGTTAGATCTGTATAGTGAATTGATTGTTTGAATGGTACAAGTGATAAGTGATTAGTTGTTTCATCTATGCAAATGATTTCTGTTAGTAATCCGACTAGGGTTAGTGTTCGTCCTAATAACTCCTAGCTAGGACTTGACAATTGATTTTGAATGACCTATTGTAGGATCGAAAGTATGTCTAGAGGGGGGTGATTGGACTACTTGACCAAATAAAAATCTAGCCGTTTCCCAATTTTAATTCTTGGCAGATTTTAGCAACTTAGCACAAGTCAAGCAATCAACCTACACATGCAATTCTAAGAGTATAGTAGCAGAAAGTAAAACAATTGCATCCGAAGGTAAAGGGGGGAGTTTGGAGGGAGCAAACGCAAGTGTAGACATGGATGTTTTTCTCGTGGTTCTGATAGGTGGTGCTATCGTACATCCACGTTGATGGAGACTTCAACCCACGAAGGGTAACGACTGCACGAGTCCACGGAGGGCTCCACCCAGGAAGGGTCCACGAAGAAGCAACCTTGTCTATCCCACCATGGTCATCGCCCACGAAGGACTTGCCTCATTAGGGTAGATCTTCACGAAGTAGGAGATAACCTTGCCCATACAAACTCCTTGGTTCAACTCCACAATCTTGTCGGAGGCTCCCAATTGACACCTAACCAATCTAGGAGACACCACTCTCCAAAAGGTAATAGATGGTGTGTTGATGATGAACTCCTTGCTCAAATGCTTCAAATGATAGTCTCCCCAACACTCAAACAATTCCTCATAGATTTGGATATGCTGGAAGAATGATTTGGGTGGAAATCAACTTGGGGAAGGCTAGAGAACAAGATTCATATGTTAGGAATGGAATATATTGATCTCAACACTTGAGTAGGTAGTTCTCTCTCAGAACATGTGTGTTGGAGGTGTAGGTATGTTCTGATGGCTCTCTCCATGAATGAAGAGTGGGTGGAGGGGTATATTCCTACTTCTCGAGCTTGCGTGGTATTCACTCAAAGAGGAAAGAGTGATGCGGCACAGTAGCATAAGTATTTCCCTAAGTTTTTGGGCACCAAGGTATCAATCCAATAGGAGAGCACGCGCGAGTCCCTCGCACCTGCACAAAAAAATAAGAACTTCGCAGCCAACGCGATAAGGGGTTGTCAATCCCTTTACGGTCACTTACGAAAGTGAGATTGATAGGTATGATAGTGTGAAATTTTTTGGTATTTTTGGATATAAGAACATAAAGTAAATAAAGCAAAGTAAAGTAGATTGGAGATTAATATGTTGAGAATAGACCCGGGGGCCATAGGTTTCACTAGTGGCTTCTCTCATGATAGCAGAATTCTACGGTGGGTGAACAAATTAATGTCGAGCAATTGATAGACAAGTGCATAGTTATGAGAATACCTAGGCATGATCAATATATATAGGCATCACTTCTGTGACAAGTAGACCGAAACGATTCTACATCTACTACTATTACTCCACACATCGACCGCTGTCCAGCATGTATCTAGAGTATTAAGTTCATAAGAACAGAGTAATGCCTTAAGCAAGATGACATGGTGAAGAGGGATAAACTCAAGCAATATGATATAAACCCCATCTTTTTATCCTCGATGACAACAATACAATGCGTGCCTTGGTGCCCCTATTGTCACTGGGAAAGGACACCGCAAGATTGAACCCAAAGCCAAGCACTTCTCCCATTGCAAGAACTATAGATCTAGTAGGCCAAACCAAACCAATAATTCGAAGAGACTTGCAAGGGTATTATATTCATACATAAAAGATTTCAGAAAAGAATCAAATATTTCTCGTAGATAATCTTGATCATAAACCCACAATTCATCAGATCTCGAGAAACACACCGCAAAAAGATTACATCGAATAGATCACCTCGAAGACCGAGGAGAACTTTGTATTGAGATCCAAAAAGAGAGAAGAAGCCATCTAGCTAATAACTATGGACCAGAAGGTCTGTGGTAAACTACTCACAACTCATGGTGAGGCAATGGTGTTGATGTAGAAGCACTCCGTGGAAGATCCCCCCTCCAACGGAGCTCCAGAACAGGCCCCAAGATGGGCTCTCACGGAAACAGAAGGTTGCGCGGTGGAATTAGGGTTTTCTCTATTTCCTCGATGTTTTCAGGGTACATGGGTATATATAGGAGGAAGGAGGGCATCGGGGGAGCCAGAGGGGGCCCACAAGGGTGGGGGGCGCGCCCTGTAGGAGGGGGCGCGCCCTAGACCCTCGTGGCCGCCTCCTTCGTTCCCTCGCGTGTAATCCAAGTCTTCTATGTTGATATCGTTCCAAAAATGACTCTTGCGAAGGTTTCATTCCGTTTGGACTCCGTTTGATATTCCTTTTCTACAAAACCCTGAAATAGGCAAAAAACAGTAATTTGCACTAGGCCTTTGGGTTAATAGGTTAGTCCCAAAAATAATATAAAAGTGTATAATAAAGCCCATTAAACATCCAAAACATCATATATAATAGCGTGGAACAATAAAATATTATAGATATGTTGGAGACGTATCAAGCATCCCCAAGCTTAATTCCTGCTCGTCCTCGAGTATGTAAATGATAAAAACAGAATTTTTGATGTGGAATGCTAACCAACATAATTTTCAATATAATTTCTTTAATCCGAAAGATTCAAGTCAAAAGTCTATATTGACACAAGAATAATAATACTTCAAGCATACTAACAAAGCAATTATGTCTTCTCAAAATAACATGGCCAAAGAAAGTTATCCCTACAAAATCATATAGTCTGGCTATGCTCCCTCTTCATCACACAAAATATTCATATCATGCACAACCCCGGTTTCAGCCAAGCAATTGTTTTCATACTCAAATTTTTTCAAACCTTTCAACTTTCACGCAATACATGAGCGTGAGCCATGGATATAGCACTATAGGTGGAACAGAGTGGTGGTTGTGGAGAAGACAAAAAGGAGGAAGATAGTCTCAGATCGACTAGGCGTATCAATGGGCTATGGAGATGCCTATCAATAGATATCAATGTGAGTGAGTAGGGATTGCCATGCAACAGATGCACTAGAGCTATAAATGTGTGAAAGCTCAACAAAAGATACTAAGTGGGTGTGCATCCAACTTGCTTGCTCATGAAGACCTAGGGCATTTGAGGAAGCCCATCGTTGGAATATACAAGCCAAGTTCTATAAAGAAAATTCCCACTAGTATATGAAAGTGACTAAACAAGAGACTCTCTATCATGAAGATCATGGTGCTACTTTGAAGCACAAGTGTGGAAAAAAGATAGTAGCATTGTCCCTTTTCTTTTATTTATTTTCTTTTTTTTCTTTTTTTGGGCCTTTCTTTTTTCTTTGGCCTTTCCTTGTTTTTCTTTTTTTTTTCTTTGGGACAATGCTCTAATAATGATGATCATCACACTTATATTGATTTACAACTCGATATTACAACATGATACTAGAACAAAGTATGACTCTATATGAATGCCTCCGGTGGTGTACCGGGATGTCCAATGAATCAAGAGTGACATGTATGAAAAATTATGCATGGTGGCCTAGCCACAAATACGATGTCAACTACATGATCATGCATGGCAATATGACAATGATGAAGCATGTCATAGCAAACGAAACGGTGGAAAGTTGCATGGCAGTATACCTCGGAATGGCTATGGAAATGCCATGATAGGTAGGTATGGTGGCTGTTTTGAGGAAGGTATATGGTGGGTGTATGGTATCGACGAGAGTTGCGCGGTACAAGAGAGACTAGCAATGGTGGAAGGGTGAGAGTGCCTATAATCCATGGACTCAACATTAGTCATAAAGAACTCATATACTTATTGCGAAAATTTACGAGTCATCAAAACAAAGCAATCAACGCATGCTCCTAGGGGGGAGGTTGGTAGGAGTTAACCATCGCGCGCCCCCGACCTCCAACAAAGGATGGCACTCAATAAATACCTCATGCTCTAACTTCGTCACAAAGCGGTTCACCATACGTGCATGCTACGGGAATCACAAACTTTAACACAAGTATTTCTCAAATTCATAATTACTCCACTAGCATGACTCTAATATCACCATCCTCATATCTCAAAACAATCATCAAGTATCAAACTTCTCATCATATTCAATGCACTTTGTACAAAAGTTTTTACTTATTAATCTTGGATGCCTATCATTTTAGGACTAGTTTTATAACCAAAGCACATTACCATGCTGTTATAAAAGACTGTCAAAAGGATATGAGTGAAGCATGAGAGATCAAAAATTTCTACAAAATAAAGCCACCACCGTGCTCTAAAAGATATAAGTGAAGCACTAGAGCAAAACTATCTAGCTCAAAAGATATAAGTGAAGCACATAGAATATTCTAACAAATTCTAAATCATATTTATCTCTCTCAAAAGGTGTGTCCAGCAAGTATGTTCGTGGCAAACTAAAAAGCAAAGACTCAAATCATACATGACGCTCCAAGCAAAACACATATCATGTGGTGAATAAAAATATAGTCCCGAGTATAGTTACCGATAGATGAAGATGAAAGAGGGGATGCCTTCCCGGGGCATCCCCAAGCTTAGGCTTTTTGTTGTCCTTGAATTTTACCTTGGGGTTCCTTGGGAATACCAAATATTTGGCTCTTGCCACTCTTTGTTCCATATTCCATCAAAGCCATACTCAAAACTTGAAAACTTTACAACACAAAACTTAGCCAAAAATCTCGTGAGCTCCGTTAATATAAGAAAAGAAACCACCACTAAAAGGTATTGTAATGGACTCATTCTTTGTTTATATTGGTGTTAAACCTACTGTATTCCAACTTCTCTATGATTCATATTCCCCAATACTACTCATAGATGCATCAAAATAAGCAAACAACACACGAAAAACAGAATCTATCAAAAACAGAACAGTCTGTAGTAATCTGTATCTTTCGAATACTTATGTAACTCCAAAAAAATTTGAAATAAATTGGTAAACATGAGGAATTTGTCTATTAATAATCTGCAAAAATAATCAACTAAATAGCACTCTCCAGTAAAATATGGTGGCTAATCTCGTGAGCGCTAAAGTTTTTGTTTTTTAGAGCATGATCATATAAAATTCACACAAGTCTTCCCAAATGTTCTACTTGGCACAAACACTAATTAAAACAAAAAACCACATCTAAACAGAAGCTAGATGCAATATGTATTCCTAAAAAGAAGCAAAAACAAAGATTATAAAATTGGGTTGCCTCCCAACAAGCGCTATCGTTTAACGCCCCTAGCTAGGCACGATACAAGGATAGATCTAGGTATTGCCATAATGATAAGATATATCATGAAAACTCATCTCCTATTCCCTACGTTCAGCAGCAAGTTTTCTTTGTGGCAAGCAAAAGTAATCAAAAGGGCTAAATTTAATAGGACAAAAGTCCCCCATATCAAGCTCAGGAGGTATAGGTTCCTCCTTTGGCACTTTATATTGCACAACCAATTCATCATTATAAGCATTCTTTTGGCAAAAGGTCATAAGCCTTCGCTCACGGGAAAACCCTAACCCATTATTTTGAATAGCAAAATCATAATTTAATTCATAAATTCTATCAACCAAGACATCAATAGGAACCTTTTTTCTAAGGTTTCCATTAAAAGCAACATGATCAGGAGATCGCAAACGCATTATGTCTTCTTGATTGAATAAGATAGCCTCTATGGGAGGACGACCAACATCTACTCCGTAATGAGTAAAGATTTATTTGGCCTCTTTCATGATAAATCTAAACTCATTAGACAAAAAGATAGTAGCTACGTGCTTAACAGAAGAATGCTCAATATTCAAAAAATCCAAAAAGATTCTCTGAATGCAAGGATGCATATGAATAAATTGCCTTTCAATTTCAACTACAAGCATAGATATGGCATCCGCAAGGCTACTAGCTCTATGAAGAATAGATCCACCCATAGTGCGTAAAGCACCGGCACAAGTAAATAAGTCTTGAAGAACTTCTTAATATGTAAAGTGGTAGTTTCATCCGGAGGATCAACATAGACGTTGCCCTCAACATTACTACCCTTTTTAATAAAATCATCCCCCATCTCAGACATGAGGGCAAGCGAACGATAAGCACACGGCAAAAAGAAGGGCAAATAAAATGGCAAGGGTGAAGTGGGGGACAGGAAAATGAGAGGCAAATAAAGGTAATGCGAAGGATAAGGGTGTTTGATAGGTACTTGGTATATGACTTTTGCGTAAGCCTCCCCGGCAACTGCGCCAGAAATTTTCTTGCTACTTCTCGAGCTTGCGTTGTATTCCCTCGAAGAGGAAAGGGTGATGCAACATAGTAGCATAAGTATTTCCCTCAGTTTTTGAGAACCAAGGTATCAATCCAGTAGGAGACCACGCGCGAGTCCCTCGCACCTGCACAAACAAATAAGAACTTCGCAGCCAACGCGATAAGGGGTTGTCAATCCCATTACGGTCACTTACGAAAGTGAGATCTGATAGATAGGATAGTGTGATATTTTTGTTATTTTTGGATATAAGAACAGAAAGTAAATAAAGCAAAGTAAAGTAGATTGGAGATTAATATGTTGAGAATAGACCCGGGGGCATAGGTTTCACTAGTGGCTTCTCTCATGATAGTAGAACTCTATGGTGGGTGAACAAATTACTATCAAGTAATTGATAGAAAAGTGCATAGTTATGAGAATATCTAGGCATGATCATTATATATAGGCATCACATCCATGACAAGTAGACCGAAATGATTCTGCATCTACTACTATTACTCCACACATCGACCACTATGCAGCATGCATATAGTGTATTAAGTTCATAAGAACAGAGTAATGCCTTAAGCAAGATGACATGATGTAGAGGGATAAACTCAAGCAATATCATATAAACCCCATCTTTTTATCCTCGATGGCAACAATACAATACGTGCCTTGCTTCCCCCGCTGTCACTGGAAAAGGACACCGCAAGATTGAACCCAAAGCCAAGCACGTCTCCCATTGCAAGAACTATAGATCTAGTAGGACAAACCAAACCAATAATTCGAAGAGACTTGCAAGGATATTATAATCATACATAAATGATTTCAGAAAAGAATCAAATATTTCTCGTATATAATCTTGATCATAAACCCACAATTCATCGGATGTCGACAAACACACCGCAAAAAAATTACATCAAATGGATCTCCTCGAAGACCGAGGAGAACTTGGCATTGAGATCCAAAAAGAGAGAAGAAGCCATCTAGCTAATAAATATAGCCCGAAGGTCTGTTGTAAACTACTAACAACTCATGGTGAGGCAATGGTGTTGATGTAGAAGCACTCCGTGGAAGATCCCCCCTCCGGTGGAGCTCAGAAACAGGCCCCAAGATTTGATCTCACGGGAACAGAAGGTTGCGGCGGTGGAATTAGGGTTTTCTCTGTTGCCTCGATGTTTTCAGGGTACATGGGTATATATTGGAGGAAGGAGGGCATTGGGGGGAGCCAGAGGGGGCCCACGAGGGTGGGGGCGTGCCCTGTAGGAGGGGGCTCGCCCTGGACCCTCTTGGCCACCTCCTTCGTTCCCTCGCGTCCACTCCAAGTCTTCTGTGTTGATATCATTCCAAAAATAACTCTCGCGGAGGTTTCATTCCGTTTGGACTCCGTTTGATATTCCTTTTCTGTGAAACCCTGAAATAGGCAAAAAAACAGCAATCTGCACACTCGGCCTTTGGGTTAATAGGTTAGTCCCAAAAATAATATAAAAGTGTATAATAAAGCCCATTAAACATCCAAAACATCATATATAATAGCATGGAACAATCAAAAATTATAGATACGTTGGAGACGTATCATATATATAGCCTCCACAAAAAATCTAACCATCTATACCTATACTAATTAGAGACTCCCAAGAAATTACCACATTAATTAGATTTTATGAGCCGTTAATATGGTGGGACCGCATTATTACGGTGTAGATCGACTACGAGTAGAAAAAAAACAAATGTATCCCTCCCAATTTTTCCATGGTTGTATCTCTCTCCTATGACCGTAATCTCTCAATCTCTCAGGCCACGTATACTATGACCTTCTGCCAATCTCTTAAGTCTCACGTATATCTCTTCACGGAGAAATGAAAAACAGAAATCTCTCTCCCATGACCCAACTCCGTCAATCTCTTACGTATCTCTAACAAACTCTCACCTAAAAAGCTCTCACGTATCTCTCTCCCATGGCCAACTCTCTCAATCTCTCACGTAGTTCTGTATCTGCACCCCTTCACCCTAATCTCTCTCATATCAGATGGTCTCTTCCTAAGGTGCGATCATGCAAGAACTGTAAGATCTATCAACATCTCTTGATGGGGCACGACTCTTCTTCTTCTGTTCAAGATTCAAGTTGTGATGATTCAGGTATTGACAGATGCACATGCACAGATCGACCAACCAACGGGAAGATTCAAATAGTTTTTTTTTGGAATATGCCTGCTCACATCAATTTCGTATGATTGCTAATATATTCTGTATTTGCACCCCTTCCTCTGTGTCACCTACCCAGGCCATAATCTCTCTCATATAGATCATCTCTTCCGAGGGTGAGATTGTGTAGGAATTGGAAGATCGACCAACATCTATTTGCATGGCACGATTCTGCTTCTTCTATCTGACATTCAAGTGGTGATGATTCAGGTATAGACAGAGCACATGCTCAGATCGACCAACCAGAGGAGGCAAGATTCAGATAGTTTTTTTTTGTTTTGCAATATGCATGCTCAGATCAATTCCGTCAAAGGTGATTGATGTGATGTGATTATGCATGGAGCGCTGGATGTTTCCTATTCCCGTGTTATATGCCAAAATCTGTCAGAATTTGTCCGCTCTTCAAGTATCGTATATACCTCACATTATTTCTTCTTCTCATGTGGAACGTTCAATCCTAGCAGTATTCTTATGATTGATCTATGTGTATACTAACCAGTACGAATCATTTTTATACATGAGTACATGATGATGTTCCAGCAACAAATGCAAGATTCAAACTGTATTTTTTGGTAATTTGCTCAGATTAATTCTGTTGACGGGGATTAATGTTTTGCGATTAAGCATGGAGTACTGAATGTTCTTCCGATTCCCACCTGTGTGCTTAAATCTTGGAAAAATTTGTCTGCTCAACAGGTATCGTAGCAACCTCAGATTTATTCTTCTTCTCATGTCAAAGGTTCAATCCTAGCATTCTTCTAATTGACCTTGTGGATAGTAACCAATGTGATTGTTTTCCATACAAAAGTCTGCGGTGATGTCGGTCTTGAACTTGGAGTAGGTAGATGGAGAAAGAAATGTAAACGTGCCATGTGAATGGGGTAACATAAAAAATAGCATAGTCTTTGGATGGTCATCTGGAGGTACGATGATTTTTTTTAATGAGTTACACCTTCGTTGACATTTTACCTGTGGCTTATTTTCTATCTGCATGACTGTCATAAATTGACATGAAGGGAATGAAGTTATCAAGAGACCTGTACTGAAAACTTCAAATACTTGGCTCGATAACAACAACAGTAACAAGTAACAATGCAATGTCTTCGAAAATAATACAGCAGGTAGCTCTATGAATTTATAGACAGCATAAGTACATGGACTGTGGCAAGTAGAGCACGTTTTGGAACATGGAATAGAGGTCAGCATTGCAAATGCACATGGTTGTCGGGAAGCAGCGGTCAGACGTTGGCCAGGGTCGAGCGCATGGTGGAAGAAATGGAGGAAACGGCTATAGGGCACCAGCTGGTGCACATGCAGGGCGTTCATGTGTGTTTCTGCCTTTCTCTTCATCTACTTGGAGACACGCTATGATGCTTCTAATCTAAATGTACTATTGTACTATTCTCTGTTATCACACTGATTCCGTGTTGTCCTCTAGGGGAAGATGTATATCATCTTGAATGCTTTTGATGAGTGCCTTTTCATTGTTGTACACATTTCCTTACGAGCAAAGCTGTGGAAAGTTATTTATTTATCAAGCGTTATGGATCTTTCCTTATCATCTTTTTCTTCAGTTTTTTAGATTATAAAGTACTTATTTTATATCGGTATGGACTTGGTGGTAGGATTTTCACAAAGGGAGACGCTAAACATGAATACTTGCTCTAAATGATATCCTACTAGGATGGACAATACTACAAAACTCTATTTTAAGTGTGGAGAAATAGATGGGAAATTTGCATGGCAATCATATATTCTGATGATCATATTCTTTAGTCCTTACAACAATGAAGATTACATAGCTCGGTATGACGATGTACTTATGTCAATGAATCAAACACGTTTTAAATGCCATCTAATGCAACTGCAGGCTACATGTTTAGCTTCTTCAAGACCTATATATTGATTGTTGTTTGTGGCATGCAATTTTACTCAAACCTAATTTTCAGTGTAAGATAAATCTTGAGAAAAGAATAAATAGAGCCAAAAACTTCTACTACCTTTTCAAAATGCAACGCAGAATTTTGTGTGCGTCTTCTTATAGTTTTGAAAGTAACACTATGCATGTTAGATCTCAGGAGAAGTAGACCAGATCGATTCAGCTGCATCCCTATATCGCCATGTGCAAGGTACTGCTGACATGATGCATACGTGTTGAATCATCTGGACCATCGATTAGTATTATACAATTTTTTGTACAAATATACTACTTTGCCTGACATGCATGCAATTCGTGACTTGCATGGATTCACATGGTACTTCGGATTTGCAGGTTGCTAATAAGTATTTGCATATAGCTATTAAACCATGTTTAAATACTTATAAATCTCTGCAATAATAAAATAGAATCTGTATGTATCATGCCCCTCAAATACTTATAAATCTTTATAACTTTTAGAAACTAATAGGTCACGAATACATGCAACAACATGTTCTTTCATAACCATGTTTTCTACCAACATATATAACACATATACCCTTACATAACCTTCATAAAGTAGCACATCCATATTTTCACATATCATCTATAAATCTGAGGTGGTTTGCCATCACACAAGGATAATATTTATGTTGTTGTAATGCAATTAGACGCAAACAGTATGTCTAACCAAGGAACACAAGCAAGTGTAATAATAATAACTTATGTCAACATCTTAAATATATTATTTGAACTATCAATTTGTCACAAATTTGTTATATCTTATATTTAGATTTCTAGCCCGTGCAGATGCACGGGCTGGCGACTAGTTACACACAATTTACCAACTCGGTGGGACCGATTCAGAGAACTCGGTGTGACCGATATTCATAATGTGACCGTTAGGCATTTCGGTGGGACCGATATGATCAACTTGGTAGGACCGATTTCGTTTGGGTTTGGGCATAACGTAATCTCGGTGAGACCGATTACACAAACTCGGTGGGACCAATTTTGGTAATAAGCGCACACAGGGTTGGTCAGGCAAACTCGGTGGGACCGATTCACTCGTTTCGGTTGGACGGAAACGTTACGAAGGGGAAATAGAGAGTTTGCATTGCGAACTCGGTGGGACCGATCGCTCATCTTGGTGGGACAGAAATGTTACGAAGGGAAACAGAGAGTTTGCAATCCCATCTTGGTGAGACCGTTATCCCTTTCGATGAGACTGGCTATGTCAAATGAACTCAGTGGCGCCAGATAGAACTTTTCGGTAGGGCCGAGTTTGACTTTTGGTTTGGGACATATGTGGATGTGAGAAAGTGGTTGAGTGTTTGGAGCATATCACTGAGCATTTTGACCAAGAAATCCATTAAGCAACACATCATCCCCTTTTAATAGTATTGGCTTTCCTATGGACTCAATGTGATCTTGGATCACTAAAATAGAAAATGTAGAGTCTTGAGCTTGAGCTAATATGTGTCCTTAGCATTTTGAGGGGTCCACATTCCTAATCCATGACATGCCAACCATTGAACTTTCCTGAAATATTTATATTGGAATAGTATTACTTAAATGAGCTATATGTTGTTAGGAATTACCAAAACCACCCAGGGATAGTTGCACTTTCAATCTCCCCCTTTTTGGTAATTGATGACAACATATAGATCAAAGCTTCGACAAATGATAATAAGTTTTAAATACATCGTTGCTTTGAGAAGTATGTGATAAGCAAGAGCTGACCCTATGAATAGATGTAGATGAGGTAGAGTGGATGAGCATCACAAAGTGCAGAATTTTTGCAGAATAGATGACTCAAAAACTTAGTTTTAGTTTTCTACAGGAAGCATTTCAAAACTACCGATTTGTTAAACTCGGTGATACCGAAGCAATTCTAGAGCCTTGACTAGTGAACTCTGTCAGACTGAGTCACAGTTCGGTGACACCGAGATTGCTAGGGTTTCACACAGAATTGAACTCGGTCGCATCGATTTGCAATTGTCGGTTAGATCAAAAATCACTTGTGCAATGGCCTAAGCCAAATCGATGAGACCGATTTCTACAACTCGGTCAGTCTGAGATGAGTTCGGCGGAGACCTAACCCTAAATTTTTCGAATCAAAACTACTTTCTACGGAGTTTCTGCTGGATAGGATGATTTCAATCGTGGCAAGAATCATGTCAAAGAAATGTGCTATGAATCAGAGTTAAAGAAGAGCACAAAGTATCAAGTTCATACCCTAAATCGGCGGTGAACTTGCTATGGCGGCAATGGTGGTGGAGATTGCCATTGACGGCGATGGAGACCAGCAGCGAGAGGTCGCTGGCAGGGAGGAGACGGTCCGGAGACCCGAGGAGGCAGAGTAGGTTATGCTCGGGTGAAGGGTTTGGAAATTTTCCAAAATTCAACCCGTCGGTATATATAACCTAACCCTGTCGATGTGACCGAGTGGAACAACTCGGTGGCACCGAGATGCAAAACTGCTAGTAGTTACTGCAACTTGGTGTGACCGAAAAGTTCAAATCGGTTGCACCGAGATTGAAAACCTAGATCAACTTAGTGAACTCAGTGTGACCAAAGTGGAAGACTCGGTCATACCAAAATGCACAAAGAGGTTTTGGAAGTCTAAGTCTATGACGAATCGGGGACTCCGAGTGTTCCTCACACAGAGTGGCTCGGATCTGACTTGATCAAATTTTGTGATGTAGCATGAATAGAGTTTGAGACGAGAAAACCATAGATACCTAGAGGGTGTTCTTAGGCATTCTTGTCCATCCATTTGGCAAATGAAAAAGAGCCAAACAATCAAAGCAATAAATGGATGTCCTCGAAAGAAAAAAATATGCATTCAACATGCTCACTCAATAAGATAGCAAATGAAACATGTGACAAAGCATGCACAACCATTCTAGCATATATCAAGCAATTGGCGATGACTAGGTCATCTATATATGAGTATATTTACTTAGGAGTCAAATGAGAACATTTGATCATAGGTCATACTCATCGTTTAAGCACAAGTGGGGTTACCACTTTTACATAAAGAATTATTGTGTTCACATCACTAGAGTTGCTTTAGCTCAAATGATTAGAGTAAAGCTCCCCCTAGATGTGATATCCCCCCTAAGAGGGATGAACTAACCTCAGGTTTTGTCGATGATGACTTCATGTAGGTGTTGAAGATGTAGATGCTCAATATTGATGTAGATCATTTGGAGCAATCCGTTGAAGTGAGTTGCACTTTCAATACCTACACGGGTTAGTCCCATAAGGAACAAACAAGGGTGTCCATAGACATGGAGTGAATTGCGCACATGATGATGTCCATGAAAGCATTAGGTTACCTTGTCCCTTGTCTTACCAACAAGAGGGTTTGTGACTCCTTGAACTAGTGCAAGATATGGAAGTTGTTTGCACTTTTCCTCGCCAAAATGATATGAGTTAAGTATGTTGGAGGAGTCACCCTCAAGAACTCTCTAGTTCTTCTTCTTCGGGATACACACCATCTTGATGGGAATCCTTGGAGTTGTCGTCATACTTGATGAAGTAGAACTTGATGTAGTCTTAGGAACCCACTTGACTAAGGCCTTAGGAGCTTCTTAAGATGCATCAATCTCTTCTTGAAGCTTGACCTTGCCCTTTAGCTTGTGGTCTTGTGGTGGAAGATTATCTTGTGCTTGTGTACCTTGGAAATAAGTAGGATCATACTTCTCTTGTTGAGGAACAAATTTCATCTTGGCGTATTGATCTTCTTCCCACTCGACTCCATTGGCATTGAACTTTCGTTCGAAGCTAACACCTTGATTATTCCGGTGTATTCCTTGCTTGCGTACAATTTCCTCAAATTTCTTACTCCCGACAAGGCTCTTGTAAACACCTTTCTCTATAATTCCCTTCAATAGGCTATTTTCTTGCTCAAGTGTAACTTGGCTAAGAGAATCATTAGTGGAATCAAGAGAACTACTAGAAGCAACAAATTTGGATTTATCATGATTGTTGTTACTACTAGAGGAAGAATCTTTCTTGTTCTTGTTGCTAGATTTTACTTGTGGCATGTAGGTAGACAAGAGTAAACGCTTGCCAATGTAAGAAGAACTTTTCTTGTGAAGATCATCATTGATTGCCTTTAAGAACTCATGCTCTTGCTCAAGGTTGAGATTTTCAAAGCGTAACTTCTCATGAGTCCTTAAAAGTTCTCGATGATCTTCCAAGGTAGTTTCATGAGCTAACTTAAGAGTGTAGTTCTTTAGTTAGACGCTCAAACTTATCCTTATCATTGTCATTCGTTTTATCTTGATTAGCATAATTACTAGCAATTTCATCATAGTTTTCATCAAAAATTTCATCAATATTGCTACCAACAAGTAAATCATCATTTCCTAGCAAATCATCTTCATCACTATTAAAATCAAGATACTCGGGATGTGATACCTTAGGGCCTTTAGCCATGAAGCATCTTCCAATTCCTTCAGTTGGTGAGTCAAATATGTCGTAGGAGTTAGTTGACACAAGAGCAATTCCGGCAACACCTTCATCTTGAGTATCTTCGGAGTCGGAGTAATAGCTTCTCTTGGAGTGGTCATCGGAGTCGGAACCGGATACACATTCACCAACATGAGCTTGATGTCTTCGTCTTGTATAGCTCCTTGATTATTTGTCCTTCCTTTCCAAACCCTTGCTTCTCCGAGAAGATCTTCGTTCATAACGATCATCTCTACTCCTTCTCTCTCTTGGTGGTTATTCTTCTCTTCTACTTCTCCTTTTAGGTGAGTCTTCTCTTCTCTTGTGGGCAGACGTACACTCATTGGAGTAGTGTCCGGGTCTTCCACAATTGTAGCAATTCCGATCATGACTTGAAGATCTATTGTCACTGTAGGACCTTGACTTGGAACTTCTCTCTTTGATTCTATTCTTGTAGAACTTGTTGAAGTTTTTCACCATTAAGCTCAATTATTCCTTGAGGATTTGTTTCTCACTTGATGATGTAGGAACGTCACATGAGGCTTTCTAACCACCACTAGACTTGTTGTGAAGCCCTTCTTTATCTTTGAGTGACATCTCATGAGCAACAATTCTTCCAATGACTTCCGTTGGATTGAGATCTTTGTAAATGGGCATTATTTGGATCAATGTGCACACGGTATCATATTTTCCATCCAAGGCTCTTAGCATCTTCTTGATGATAAATATGTTGGTCATCTCTTCACTTCCTAAGCCGGCAATCTCATTTGTGATGAGAGCAAGCCTAGAGTACATTTCAGCGACACCTTCACCATCCTTCATCTTGAACTTGTCAAGTTGAATTTGAAGCACATCCAACTTGGATTCCTTGACTCAGTCGGTACCTTCGTGCATATCAATTAAAGTGTCCCGAATTTCCTTTGCATTCTCAAGACGGATGATTTTGTTGAATTCTTCGAGGCACAATCCGTTGAAGAGGATATCGCAAGCTTGAGCATTGTATTGCAGCATCTTCAACTCTTCCGCGGATGCTTCACGATTCGGTTCCTTTCCATCAAAGAATTCACCTTGCAAACCAATACACACAATAGCCAAAACGGCGGGGTTATGTCCAACAATATGCATTTCCATCTTATGATTCCAACTAGCAAAAATAGTACCATCAAAGTAAGGACCTCTATGGTGGTAACTTCCCTCGCTAGACGCCATACTCTCCTAGGTTGTGAAACCAAGGCTATGATCACGAAAGCTATGGAAATCAAGGCAAATGGAGACCAAAGCTCTGATACCACTTGTAGGATCAAAATTATGTCTAGAGGGGGGTGATTAGATAACTTGACCAAATAAAAATCTAGCCTTTTCCCTATTTTATTTTTTGGCAGATTTTAGCAACTTAGCACAAGTCAAGCAATCAACCTACACATGCAATTCTAAGAGTATAGGAGCGGAAAGTAAAACAATTGCATATGAAGGTAAAGGGAGGAGTTTGGAGGGAGCAAATGAAAGTGTAGACATAGATGTTTTTGTGGTGGTTCCGATAGGTGGTGCTATCGTACATCCACGTTGATGGAGACTTCAACCCATGAAGAGTAATGACTGCGCGAGTCCACGGAGGGCTCCACCCACGAAGGGTCCACGAAGAAGCAACCTTGTCTATCCCACCATGGCCATCGCCCACGAAGGACTTGCCTCACTAGGGTAGATCTTCATGAAGTAGGCGATCTCCTTGCCCATACAAACTCCTTGGTTCAACTCCACAATCTAGTCGGAGGCTCCCAAGTGACACCTAACCAATCTAGGAGACACCACTCTCCAAAAGGTAATAGACGGTGTGTTGATGATGAACTCCTTGCTCAAATGCTTCAAATGATAGTCTCCCCAACACTTAAATAATTCCTCATAGATTTTGATATGGTGGGCGAATGACTTGGGTGGAAAGCAACTTGGGGAAGGCTAGAGAACAACATTCATATGGTAAGAATGGAATATCTTGATCTCAACACTTGAGTAGGTGGTTCTCTCTCAGAATATGTATGTTGGAAGTGTAGGTATGTTCTGATGGCTCTCTCCATGAATGAAGAGTGGGTGGAGGGGTATATATAGCCTCCACACAAAATCTAACCGTTACACACAATTTACCAAACTCGGTGGGACGGATTCAGAGAACTCGGTCAGACCGATTTAGTTCATAATGTGACCGTTAGGATTTTGGTGGAACCGATATGATCAACTCGGTAGGACCGATTTCATTTGGGTTAGGGCATAACATAATCTCAGTGATATCGATTACACAAACTCGGTGGGACCGATTTTTGTAATAAGCGCATAGAGGGTTGGTCAGGCAAACTCGATGGGACCGATTCGCTCATTTCGGTTGGACCGAAACGTTACGAAGGGGAAACAGAGAGTTTTCAATGCAAACTCGGTGGGACCGATCGCTCATCTCGGTGAGGCTGAAATGTTACGAAGGGAAACAGAGAGTTTGCAATCCCATCTCGGTGAGACCGAGATCCCTTTCAGTGAGACCGAAATGATTAGGGTTTAGTGGCAGTGGCTATGTCAAATGAACTCGGTGGCGCCGATAGAACTTTTCGGTCGGGCTGAGTTTGACTTTTGGTTTGGGACATATGTGGATGTGATGAAGTGCTTGAGGGTTTTGGAGCATATCACTAAGCATTTGGAGCAAGAAATCCATTAAGCAACACCTCATCCCCTTTTAATAGTATTGGCATTCCTATGGACTCAATGTGATCTTGGATCACTAAAATAGAAAATGTAGTGTCTTGAGCTTGAGCCAATATGTGTCCGTAGCATTTTGAGGGGTCCACATTCCTAATCCATGTCATGCCAACCATTGAACTTTCCTGAAATATTTATCTTGGAATAGTATTAGTTCAATGAGCTATATGTTGTTAGGAATTACCAAAACCACCCAGGGATAGTTGCACTTTCACCTACATATGTTTGTGCCATTATTTTCTTCAAGATTGGTCTATACATAGACAAATGTGCTTAAAATCAAACAATAACCTCTGGATATGTATAAATAAATAGCCATAAATTCCTAAGTCTACTTCACGGCATGTAATTGTTGATTTGATGCCAATTTTTGGCAACTGCCAAATGTTCACTAGAGATTAGTTTGTAGCCATTAATTTGACGCCACATTTTTTTACTATTTGTATAGGTGTTGTTTGACAATGTGGACAGCGAGGATAAAGATGTCCAGAGGAGGTACAAGAGGCAAATCCTGAGGGAGCTTTATGGGGGAATGCATAACAGGCATAATATGACCTGGAACGGTGGCTATCGATGCCCATTTTTCTACCACATGATTCATGATGCATATCAAAGTGTTCTGGCGCACGCAAGAGGAGTGGCCGTTGGCTCCTTCAAGTAGAAGTATTCTCGCAGGGTGGAGCATGATGCGTACGCCGAGTACCTGGAGAAGCTTCAGGATCATGATGGCATGTGAGATGAGATGTGGGATCAAACTATGTACGCTTGAGTAATGTTTAATGACGATTAAACTATGTACTTATGGTTGAACTATATATGCTTGTGCTTATTATCTATGTCTGAGAATGTTTAATCTATGTTTACTTATGTGTAACCGTGGGATATGGATGCAACCAGTTCGGTGGATGGAATCTACCTCCGTCTTGGTTTATTGGTCCCCTTTGTAATTTGTGTTAAATTTTGACCAAAGGTTTAACTAACAAAATGTTAGTGCAGGTCAGCAAAGATTATATCGTTGGATGGGTATTTGAGCATAGTTTTGAATGATATAATTTTGGGTGACATGCATACACATTTTTTAGTTAAATATTTGATCAAAAGTACAAAGGGGGACCAATAAACCAGGACGGAGGTAGTACGTCAATCACACATGGTTCCCAAAAATGGAACCGTGTGCAATGACTTTCATTTTGCTTGTTGTGTAAATCACACACGGTTCCCAAAAATGGAACCGTGTGCAATGAGTTTCATTTTGCCTGTTGTGTAAATCACACACGGTTCACAAAAATGAAACCATGTGCAATGACTTTCACTTTGCCTATTGTGTTAATCCCACACGGTTTGCTCTAGCAAACCGTCGCCTGCAAAATTCTTATTGGGACGGAAAACCCTCACCACCCAATTCAAAAAATAAAAAATAAAACCCTCACCATCCCCACGTCACAAAAACCCTCAAGCCCGCCCGCCACCCCCTCCGTTCCCCATTCACACCTGCACAAGCTCATTCGCGTCTATGCCATGGCACCGCCTATCGCGGCGGTAAACACTTAGCTTGACGCCTGCCGCCGCCGCCAGGCTGCCTGCAAAGTCCACTGCATTTCGCCACTTCCGCTTGCCGCCGCCATCGACTTTCTCGACGCTACTCGTGGTCGACCCAGCTCAGCTCGGTGGGTTCTTTCTCACGGACGACAAGGTAACTATTTTAATGAGATATTATCTCATCTCTTATCCCAGTTCATATGCCTCCTTTAATCACGCGTTGGAAATTGCCGTGAATTCATTTTTGTTCGAGCTGATTTGAGGGTTTTCTTTCATTCATAGAATGTACAGTGAGCCGACACATCAGGACTTTGCGACCTCCGTCAGAGATTCCATCTCACCGTACCAGATCGCTTGATGACGAGCGCGATATGTTCAACCTGACCCTAAATCAGTTGGCAGGGCCTACTTACCTGAACATATTCTAAATATTGCTACATTTGGATAAAAGGTGCCACATGCACAATATACATCAAAGGGGATTTCCCCCCTCTTCTTTCTATATTAGGCAAATTAATGATGTATTGTTCTTTCAATTCCTCTAATATTTCCATGACATCATGTTTACCCTATCTGTTTAATTATAGATTTTTGTCCTTCTATTTCAACTGATGTACAGTTCTTTCAATTTGGGCCCATATTTGCATGTTACCATATTTTCTTTAACAATCCTACCATTTTCTGCAGCGCATCCCTTGCTATGCAACAGATTATGTAGTGCACAATATTTCCCTTTACATAGATCAAGACTACACGGATGTCATACTACACACAAACCATGGATTTACAATCGTTTCTTTTGTAAGACTTGATGAACATGGTGACTCCTATTTTGGCACTGACTTTTGAAAAGAAATTTCTAAGTTTTATGTACTGAAAGCTGGCACTAAAATTGCACTGCACATAAAAGGACCTGGTCATGAGATATATGCTAACTTCCCCGACAAAATCATCCCTCCAGACTTTGTTCGAAGTAAGTTTTTTTTCAACTATCTTCCTGTTGACTTACCCAGCAGTGTCAAATGAATTGTGTAGTATTTATGCAACCAATTGTTATTCCCTTTTCTTACTATATTCCTACCTAATAACTTCTAGTTACTAATACACTTTTCTATTGCCCTGTTTTAACTATATATTCCATATACTCCCATTTCTATCAGAAAATGCTACTGACAAGGAGACTCCGGAGGTGGAGCACGGGGCTGCCAACAAGCGGAGGTGGGGCGAGCTAGAACTGCAAGCGACTCTAGCAGGCCTAGACTTCATCAGCACCCTCCCCGATGATATGTTGACAGTGATCATCTCCCTCCTCCCAATCAAATATGGGGCGCAGACAACCGTCCTTTCCTGGCAGTGGCGCTCCCTATGGAACTCCAGCCCTCTCGACCTCATCGACACCCACGAGCTCTGCCATGGCTATCACAAAAGCTTGGATGTGTTCTCCAAGATCCTCGGCAGTCACCTTGGCTCAACCCGAGGCCTTAGAATGGGCAAGTTCCATTCCAACGGCAAGGACCGAGCCAAGCTTGACGTCTGGTTCCGATCCCCCACCCTAGATTAGTTCGAGGAGCTCACTTTTGACGATGGGCATATGTGGTCGCTGCCAATGTCCGCACTCCGCCTCGAACCACGCTGCACGTCGCCAAATTCAGGAACTACCATCCCCCCTTAATGACGCGCCCGCTCTTATTCTACCACGACTAAAGCACCTCAAGCTCATTGTCGTCTGCCTCTCAAACGGTGACATGGAGTGCCTACTCCGTGGTTGTACTGCACCCGAGTACCTTCGTCTTCAGGCGATCAATGGGTTGAGTACCTTCCACATCACCTCCATGACTCTCCGGACTATTTATGTGTGTTGATGGTGTGGCAGGAAGATGTCACAAGATGTGACCATGGTATGGTCACTGAGGACACACCTGCACTTGAGAGATTACATGTAGTTGATCAACAAGGTCCAACAAGAATCAATGTCATTTCTGTGCCGAAATTGACAGTGGTGGGCTACTCGACCGACAATAATCCGAACTTGTTATTGGATCCACACCCGTTCAGGTACAACAACCACATTCTACCTCTCCTTCTACAAATTAACATTATATGTAATTTTGAAGATGTTTGTTCGTCTGTCATTTAGAAAATGATTCCGACAAGCTTGACCCCGAAACTGCGCACAGTGAAGGTCTTGGCACTAGAATCTATCGGCCCAAACCTGGAGCAAGTTGTCAGTTTCCTGAGATGCATTCCGTGCCTAGAGAAGCTATATATCGAGGTGATGTTCCTTTCCTGATAAATGTTAACCATAAGGAAGTTCAATTTGTGACATCTTTTTCCAAGTTTACAATGACAATGTACTACGATTTATGAAGGATTCATTTGGAGGATTTCAGTACATACATGTTCCACCTCCCACCCCATATTGGTTCCTTGATCCATATGATTACAATCAATAAGCATTTCTCCTTTGGATTCATCTGCCCTTGTTAATCATGTCAGATCAAAGATGGCATGTGATGTCTAATATGCAACTTTATTCTTGTAGACACGTGTTGGGCCTCCAAGCGCAGAGTTTTGTAAGACAGTAGCAATTTTCCCTCAAGTGGATGACCTAAGGTTTATCAATCCGTAGGAGGTGTAGGATGATGATGGTCTCTCTCAGGCAACCCTGCAACCAAATAATAAAATGTCTCTTGTGTCCCCAACACACCAAATACAATGGAAAATTGTATAGGTGCACTAGTTCGGCGAAGAGATCGTTATACAAGTGCAGTATGTGTCGTGGTTCTAAGTCTGATAGTACGAGTAAGGGGTGTGTAAGAGGAGGCGAGGTCCTAGCTATGGTGAGATTGTACGCAAGATGTTCACGAGTTTAGGCCCTTCTCGGAGGAAGTAAAAGCCCTACGTCTCTATGCCCTGAGGCAGTCGACTGGAATGTATATGGGTGTTTGAGTTACCGGGGGTGCGAACCCTTGTACTGGAGGAGGGGGTGGCTTATATAGAGTTCGCCAGGACCCCAGCTATCCCCATGTTACAAAATGGTTCAATGTACATAAATGCAGGGCGTTACTGATAACGCCTGCAATAAAGAGTGGTAAAGGCATTCATTGTCATAGAATGAATGCCAGACCGTTGCTGTCCTAAGGGACCTTTGACCTTCAGGGGTCGAGTGTCTTTGAATGGTCGAGTGTCTTTGAATGGTCGACTGGAGTTGACTCGTCTGGGAGGTGGTGTTCGGTCGAGTGATATGTCCTCTAGGGCCGCCACAGTAGACCGACCTTGCTATCTTCGAATTTGTCCTTTGATCTTCTGGGGTAGTGACCTTGGGTGGGGTACCTGGGTCAGGCTCGTGACCCTACCCTAGGTCCGTAACATCATCAGTAGCCCCCGAATGGATTGAGGTTCGAGTGGAGGAGAGTGTTTAAGTAGGCCTTGGCTCGGGTTCGATGCCCCTGGGGAGATCTTCTTTGAACTCGCCGACTAGGCTGACTCTCCAACCTCGACTTGATCGCCTTAATCAATTCAAGAACCACCGACTGTACTTGTTTGTGTTTACCGTTGACTGAACTTTGTGCGCGGTCCCGAGCGTCGATGGGGTGCGCAGTTTTCGGCGGGATTGGTTGCTTTCTGGTCTTCGGATTTTGCGGGATTTTGAAATTTGGGGAAGCGCGCGGGACGGGTCGTGCCACGACAATCGGATTGGATATGCTCGGGACACCTCGATCTCCACACCGCCTTTTTCACCACATATCATGTGCATGATTGTTGCGGGATTTGACGGGATAGCTCAGGGCCACCAGTCAGTCACTCGACCGCTGCACTATAAGTGCGTGCTGCGGCCGAGGCGGAGGCACTATGCGCCCATTCCTTGCTTCTTCTTCCTCCGCTCCTCCGCAGCGCTCTTGCTCTCCACCTTCCGCCGCTCGGTCCGCACCGGCTCGCCTTCCATCGATAAGGACAAGACGGCGGCTCTGGAGCGTTCCAAGAAAGCGGCGGCGATGGGGAAAGGGAAGAGATCCAACCAAGGGGGGTCGTCGTCGAGGTCCGGGCTCCCGCCTGGCAGGATCCAGGGGGACTGGATCAGGTCCACGATGACGCCGGAGGACATGCAGGAGCTGGTGGAGGAGGGCCTGATTGTCTGCGACTCCTGGCGGCTGCGGAGGGCGAGCTTGAGCCCCAGCCGCGGGAGGGTGAGTGCGTTCTCCTCGGGACCCACGTCGACCGAGGTTTTTCTTTGCCCCCGCACCCTTTATTCTGTGGTTTTCTGGCTTTTTACGGCGCCCAGCTGCCCCACTTCTCTCCCAACACCATCACCTACTTGGCCGCATTCGTTTCGATGTGTGAGAACTTCCTCGGATGCCGACCGCACTGGGGCCTGTTCAAGCATATCTTCACTTGTCGTTCTCAAACCATCAAGAAAGCAAACCCGAGTGACGAGAAGACGCATGTCATCCAGATGTGTGGCGGACTGGGTATCCAGCTCAGGGGTAGGAGCGCTTTCCCTGCCATGACCCTTCCTGAGTTGGTCCGGGGTTGGCAGTCGACCTGGTTCTATTGTAGGGACGTTCCGACTCCTGGTCAGCCGACTGGGCTTCCTCCATTATCTTTGGGTCGAATCAACCAGCCACCGACGTTGCTGGTGAGTCGGGCTGAGAGGGTAGAGGTAGACATGCTGGTGGAGCGGGTCGTGCAGCTGGTCCGTGACGGGGTCACGGGGATAGATCTGCTCGAGGTGTTCCTCATGAGGAGGATCCAGCCCCTCCAAGCCTGGGACCATCCAATGTGGATGTACTCTGGCACCGACGACACGTCTCGGGTCCATCCGGAGGAAGCTGTCACGCAGACGGTGGCGCAGTGCCTGAAGTGCACCACGGGGAACAAGGACAACCCTCGGGGGACAGGAAGAGTTTGCCCATTCGATGAAGACCACCAACCATACAAGGTTTGGCCTCAACTTCCGAGTGAATTTTATGTTTCCTGATTGCGGACATCTGATGAATCCGACTGACGTATGATTATCCTTCTTTTCTGCAGATCTATACCAAAATGTTCTCGGTGCCCAATGGCGAGCTGGTCCAGGAGGGGGAAGAAGGCGTAGGCGAGGCTTCCGACTGGAAGTCTGACGAAGAGACTGAGGAGGAGAGCGAGGATTCCAGAAGCGACGTGGAGGTCGAGTCGCCTCCCCGCGGCGAGAAGCTCTCCAAGGAGAAGCACAACCCAGAGGCCGCGCGTACCAGGGCGGGTCCCTCCATCTCCCAAGTGCAGAAACGGACTTGCACGAGCACTCCAGATCCGACTGGAAAGGCACCAAAGCAGCCTAAGGTCACTGTTGTCAAACCCCGGAAGGCCCTACCCAAGATCAAAGTGGACGTCCTGATCGCCTCCACGTAAGCGCAGCTTTGCTTCATTTTCTCTTCCCCTTTGGAAACCAACTTCACTTTTGTCAACTTGTTTTCTGTGAAATCTTCAGCGCTGTTGCTTCTGCGACCTCGATGGACATTGAAAAGGGCGGCGATGACAAGGAGATCGCTGACGCCGCCACGTCCCGCCCAGGTGCGGATTGTCCATCGCGCTTTGTATTTTTGCTCATTAGGATTATCAGTCGACTGAGCTTCTTGATTGTCTTTTGAAGGGCCACGCAATGTCATAGAGCTTCCTGATGATGACAACGACGAGGAGGAGCGCACGGAGGTGACTCGACGAGGCACAGGAAGGAGGGGTCGGAAGGCGCCCTCTGGCTCGGAGGCCCAGCAATAAGGGGACGTGGCCCAGACCGCGGTCTCCTTTGCCGTTCCCGTGTCGATTGTCCGTCCCTACTCGTCGACTGACCCTACTACCGACCATGTGACTGCTCCGACGCATGTTCTCTTCACCACCCATCACGTCCCGGAGGACCCCGTGAATGCGGCCCAGGAAGCCGTTCGTCAGACAGGATTGATGATAGAGCAAACGAAGGCGGCGTATGAGGCTAGCATGGCTGCCTATAATACTAGCTCAGCTCTTCGAACCAATGTCTAGGTCTGTCTTTTCCGACTGGTTTGTTGTGTTGTTGTAATCTTCGTTCTGAAAATTGTTGCTTTGTTCGTAAGATGATGTTACACCCACTGTGTGTTTTCTCTTGTAGCTTTAGCTCTTTGTAACCCAATTGACTGGATTAGTGGGGACATACTGAGTGCACCCACTGGGTGTAGTCCCTGAGGCCACGGTCGACTGAAGACAGTTGGTTGGGGTCTTTAGAATTTGTCTTGTTCATTTGTTTCGAACCCTTCTCACTCGCGCAGGACTGATCCGGCCGAGTGGAACCAGTGGGGGCACGCTGAGTGCACCCACTGGGTGTAGTCCCCGAGACCGTGGTCGACTGCTGGCAGTCGCCATGGTCTGAGAACAAAATTTATCAATCTCTCTTCTTTTTTGGGCTCGGGCAGGACTGATCTGACCGAGTGAGAACCGGTGGGGGCACGCTCAGTGCACCCACTGGGTGTAGTCCCCGAGACTATTGTTGAGTATTTGACTCGGTTGTAGTCTTTAGAATTCTGTCTTGTTGTGTCGATGCAGAAATCTTGTGAGTTTGGAGCCAAGTTTGCGGATCTTGAGAAGAAGCAGGTCCAGCTCAATGTTGATTTGCAGCTGGCTAGGGATCATTTGAAGAAAACTCAGGATGAAGCCTCTGGTAATTAAAGCGCATAGCTTGTCGACTGATCTTCATCGAATATGCTGTGTGTATCCTTATGTTCATCTGTTTAGTAATGTCTCTTGTAGATCAACTAAGGGCAGCCCTGGAGCAGAAGGATCTTGACCTGGCGGCAGCGCAACAGAGGGCGCATGAGAAAATTGAACTAGTAGAACAGAAGCTGGCTTCGGTCGGCATGCTTGAGGCGGTGATCGCGAGGCTGAAGGACTCTCTCGGCGCGGCCAACAAGGAGGTGACTCGACTGAAGGGGGCCAAGGCTGCCCTGGACGAGAAGTACGGGGGCCTTTTCCAGAAGAAGAGCGAGTTGGAGGCTTATCTGAGTGATCTCACCAAGAAGTGGTATCTTGTGCTTGAAGGTATGCCTCTTTTGCTTCGACTGAATCAAGGTGGTCGACTCGTAACTTGCTTGCTAATTCGGCGTGTTCTCTCTTGTGTAGAATTCTGCCGCAACTTCGAGGAAGAAACTGGGCGGGTCGAGCCTGGTCTAGACCCCGCCAACTCTATTGTCAAGGATGAAGCTGCTATGAACATCTTGAGGCTATAGTCTCGCCTTACCAGTGCCACAGGCTACCTCGGTCGACTGAAGGCAGTGATGTCTCGGATCGACACTGCACTCTGGAGGAGAGCGTGCAAGAGAATGACCTCGAGTCTCTGATGACTCAACTCAATGAGATCCCTGGTCGATCGCCAGAGTGAAAGAAATCGTCTGCCCGTTGTGGAGCCGATGTTGCACTGTCTCTGGTTTGGGTGCATTGCAAGGAGGTGAAGGAGAAGAGGCTAGCCGCACTCAAGGTCACCAACACGAAGGAACTCCAGTTCCAATCGTTCATGGAGACTTTCTTGGAGGCCGCTACCCGTATTGCCGACGGGATTGACCTGGATGAGTTCGTTGCGCCTGCAAGCCCTCCTCTACCCGGGGAGTGAACAAACTTTGATACTCTGATACAATTTCCCGTGGGATGCCGAGTGATCTTGTAATCGTTAAACTTCCGTGGGCTTGATGCCCAAGTTCTTCTGCCTAAATCTTGCGGGGCTTTATCGGCACTTGATTCCTTTTGCATTCGCTTGATGGCGATGCTGAACTTATGGCGGGACCCGGAGGACCACAGCTAAGCTCCCGAGTAAGAGGGTTGCTCTTCACTCGGAGTGGTTTTTGTAACTTAGGCGATAACGAGCTACGTTGTACTTGTGGCAGAGCTCAGAGGACAGAGCCACGTTGTACTTATGGCGTAGCTTGGAGGACCGTAGCTAAGCCCCTGAGTGAGATGGTTACTCTGCACTCGAAGTGGTTTTTGTAACTTAGCCGATTACGGGTCGCAGCTAAGCCCCCGAGTGAGAGGGTTTCTCTTCACTCGGAGCGGTTTTTGTAACTTAGGCGATTACGGGGTTGCAGCTAAGTATCCGAGTGAGAGGGTTTCTCTTCACTCGGAGTGGTTTTTGTAACTTAGGCGATTACGAGCTATGTTGTACTTGTGGCGCAGCTCGGAGGACGGAGCCACGTTGTACTTATGGCGTAGCTCAGAGGACCGCAGCTAAGCCCCCGAGTGAGAGGGTTGCTCTTCACTCGGAGTGATTTTTGTAACTTAGGCGATTACGAGCTACGATGTACTTGTGGCGGAGCTCGGAAGACAGAGCCACGTTGTACTTATGGCGTAGCTCGGAGGACCGCAGCTAAGCCCCCGAGTGAGAGGGTTGCTCTTCACTCGGAGTAGTTTTTGTAACTTAGGCGATTACGAGCTACGTTGTACTTGCGGCGGAGCTCGGAGGATAGAGCCATGTTGTACGTATGGTGTAGCTCGAGGACCGCAGCTAAGCCCCCGAGTGAGAGGGATGCTCTTCACTCGGAATAGTTTTTGTAACTTAGGCGATTACGGGGTCGCAGCTAAGCCCCCGAGTGAGAGGGTTGCTCTTCACTCGGAGCGGCTTTTGTAACTTAGGCGATTACGGGGTCGCAGCTAAGTCTCCGAGTGAGAGGGTTGTTCTGCACTCGGAGTGGTTTTTGTAAATTAGGCGATTACGAGCTACGTTATACTTGTGGCGGAGCTCGGAGGACAGAGCCACGTTGTACTTATGGCGTAGCTCGGAGGACCGCAGCTGTCAGGACCCCGATCCTAAGTCACACCGATCTAGTTGTAACACGTCATATCACTTTGCGGCCTCACGCACGGTAACCCCACGGGTGCCACCTTACCTGGCCCGGGACCGTTTGCGCATTTTGGCACACGTATATGACAGTGTCGCTAGCATCCATATGACAGAGAACCCGGGCCGACATGGCTAGTTATAAACCAAAAGTGGCACTAGATTACAAAGACAGGCATCCATGACCCAGCAACGAACGTGTCGGTCACCAACGTATGAACCCAAGTCGTAGCAAGCTACATGGACTTAAAGGAACAACGCGTGAAATTTCCCCTAAGGGACAGACACAGGAACGAAGAAGGACACATGCCGGCCAGCCTACGTGTTCCGAGCAGTAGCAAGCTACCAAGGCTCATTGGAATCACTAGGAGGCATTTCCCTGTAAGGTAGGCTACCAAAGGAAAACAACTAGGTGTCGGATCCCACACATACCAAGCATTTCAACCATACACACAATATGCTCAATATGTGCAAATACAACATTGCATCACAACAGAACTCTATGACTCAAAGTACTTTATTTAAGAGGCTCGAAGAGCCATACATAACATATCCATACAGGTAGGGGTCACATGACCCAACACTCAAGTCATACAGTCATAAAAGCACAAGCGGAAGCTACATGTCTAAGTACAGACAACTTAGAAAATAAAACAGGCTTGGTGTAGCCTGACTATCTACAAGGCCCTTCACAAGCTCCAGATCTCCATCTGGGTGTCAAGCTACTCGTCGACGTCAACGTCTATGTAGAACCCATCAGCAGGGGCAGGGTTCTCCTCTGCAACAGTTATTAAACAAACATGAGTACAAAGGTACTCAACAAGTCTTACCACAGAACCTATCATACATGCAACATTATCAAAGGGGGTAGTGGAGTTCATAGCAGAAAGCCAGCTTTGACTCTTGGCTAACCTATACTACAACTCTCAACGGATTGCAAGATGTTATTACGAACACGAGTCCTCTACTCACCACAACAATACACTACCGAGGATCCTCTTCCGTCATCCTACGGAAGGGCCATCCACGACATTCACACTTATCTTGAGGCTTTTAGTAGTATCCATCAACTTGTCTATGAACTGCAAGAGTAACCAAGTAGTCCGTACCGCGAACAACGACTATTCGAATAGATTGATAACCCTGCAGGGGTGTACTTCTTTACACATGTTTTCACCACTTAGCGTCTGCACACGACATGTGCTCGGCAGACTTCAAGCGAAAGCCGACGTGGGTGTAGACCATGACCTAACCAACCACTCAAGTCTCTCGTCCAGGTTTATCGCCTATTTGGGTTCCATCCGTGGGGAGATCCGGCCGGGGTGTCGCTCACGTTCCCAAACGATGTGTACAGGGTTCCCGAGTCACCAAACGGGCAACCGGTACTGAAAGTGCAACTAATCCCCGGGTGGTTTTGGTAATTAATAACAACATATATATCATTGAACTAATATTCTCTTGAGAATCATTTCAGAAAAGTTCGATGATGTGGGTATGGAAATGTCTGAAGAAGTGGACCCCTCAAAATGCTAAGACAAGCATTGGCAAAAGCTCAAGACTCCATTTTTGGTTTAGTGATCAAAGATCACATTGAGTCCATAGGAAAGCCAATACTATTAAAAGGGGATGAGGTTGTGTTAATGTTCTTGTTGCTCAAGTGCTTGGTGATCTAACTCCCTCAACTATCAGCACTATTCACTACTTAACACACACCCATAAGTAATCTCGGTCACACCGATTTCTCCAACTCAGTCCCACCGAGATGAACCACTTCAGTTGTTTCTCCAAACCCTAGATTCTCGGTCACACCGATTCTGAGTTTCGGTCTCACCGAAAATGGACTGCCAACCTTCTGTGATCAGTTGACATCAATTCGGAATATCCGAGTTTATATTTTCGGTCTCACCGAAATGGCAAACCCTAACCTTTGACTCACTTCGGTCTCACCGAGATGGTATTTTCGGTCCCACCGAAAATCCCAACGTTCACTATATTTGAACTTTCGGTCTAACCGAGTTTTCACTTCGGTCTGACCGAGATTGGTCAAATGTGTGTGTAACGGTTGGATTTTGTGTGGAGGCTATATATACCCCTCCACCCCCTCCTCATTCGAGAGGAGAGCCATCAGAAAGTACCACCACTTCTACCACACACTTTCTGAGAAGTGAACCACCTACCCTTGTGTTGAGATCAAGCCATTCCATTCCTACCATATGAAACTTGATCTCTAGCCTTCCCAAGTTGCTTTCCACTCAAATCCTTCTTCCACCACAGCCATATCAGTGAGGAGAGTTGAGTGTTGGGGAGTTTATCACTTGAAGCACAGGAGCAAGGAGTTCATCACCATCAACACCGTCTATTACCTTTTGGGGGGTGGTGCCTCCTAGATTGGTTAGGTGTCGCTTGGGAGCCTCCGTCGTGATGTGGAGTTGAACCAAGAAGTTTGTAAGGGCAAGGAGATCGCCTACTTCGTGAAGATCTACCCCGAGTAAGGCTAGTCCTCCGTGGGCGTAGGCCGTGATGGAATAGACAAGGTTGCTTCTTCGTGGACCCTTCGTGGGTGGAGCCCTCCGTGGACTCGCGCAGCCGTTACCCTCCGTGGGTTGAAGTCTCCATCAACGTGGATGTACGATAGCACCACCTATCGGAACCACGACAAAAATCTCCGTGTCACCAAACTGCGTTTGATCTTCTCCACCTCTCTTTTACATGTGCAATTTACTTTCCGCTGCATAAACTCTAGAATTGCATGTGTAGGGTGTTACTTGAACTGATCTTGTTTGTGAAACTGCCAAAAACTTTGCATGATCTAAAGGCAGATTTTTTTATATTGTCAAGTAGTCTAATCACCCCCCCCCTCTAGACCTACTTTCGATCCTACAAGTGGTATCAGAGCTTTGGTCTCCATTGCCTTGGTTTCCATTGCATTGGACTCCATAAGCTTGGTTTCACAACCTAGGAGAGTATGGCGTCTAGTGAGGGTAATTATCGTAGAGGTCCTTACTTTGATGGTACAAATTTTGCTAGTTGGAAGCATAAAATGAAAATGCATATTCTTGGTCATAACCCAGCCGCATGGGGCATTATTTGTGTTGGCATGCAAGGTGACTTCTTTGAAGAAGGAAAAGTTCCGGATCGCGAAGCTACACCCGAAGAACTGAAGATGTTGCAAAACAATGCTCAAGCTTGTGACATTCTCTTCAATGCTTTGTGTCCCGAAGAGTTCAACAAAATCAGCCGTCTTGAGAATGCTAAAGAGATTTGGGATACTTTGGTTGAAATGCACGAGGGTACTGAATCTGTGAAGGAATCAAAGCTAGATATTCTTCAAGGCCAAGGACAAGCTTCAAGAAGAGATTGATGCATTCATTGAAGCACCTCAAGCCATGGTCAAGTGGGTTCCCAAGGACACATCAAGTTCTACTTCGTCAAGCTCAACTACAACACCAAGGATTCCCATCAAGATGATGTGGATCCCAAAGAAGAAGAACTAGTAGGTTCTTGAGGGTGACTCCGCCAACAAACTTCACTCATATTCATTTTGGCAAGAACTTGTGCAATCAACTTCCACATCATGCACTTGTTCATGGAGTCACAAACCCTCTTGTTGGTAAGTCAAGGGACAAGGTAATCATTGCTTTCATGGACATCATCTTTTGTGTACTTCACTCTATGTCCATGGATATTCTTGTTTGTTCCTTGTGGGACTAACCCATGTAGGTATTGAAAGTGCCCTAATTCAAAGGATTGCTCCTAACTCTTGATGGTCTACATCAACATTGAGCATCCACATCTTCAACATCTACATGAAGTCTTCTACGACAACCCAAGGTTAGTTTGACCCTTTAAAAGGGGTTCTCACATCTAGGGGGAGCTTTGCTCTAAAAATTGAGCTAAAAGCATCTCCAAATGATGTGAACACATAAATGCTTTATGTAAAAGTGGTAACCCCACTTGTGCTTAAACGATGAGTATGACCTATGATCAAATGTTCTCATTTGACTCCTAAGTCAATATACTCATATATAGATGACCTAGTCATCGACAAATTGTGTGCTAGTAGCTAGAGTTTTGGTTGTGCATGTTTGACACATATTTCAGTTGCTATCTTATTGTGTGAGCATGTTGGATGCATGATTTTATCCATTCAAGGACATCCATTTGTTGTTTTGATTGTTTTGGTTTCCTTTTTTTTTGGCCAAATGGATGGACAAGAATGCCTAAGCACTTTCCCTAGCTATCTATGCTATCTTGTCTCAAAATTCTATTCATGCTTATATCACAACTTTGAACAAGTCTTTTTCGGACAGTCCGAGTGAGGAGCACTCGGAACCACCGATTCGTCTAAGGCTGACTTCCAAAACCTTCTAAGTCTATTTCGGTCTGACCGGCTTCTCAATCTCGGTCCAACCGAAACACTTAGATTGATCTAGGTTTCATCTCGGTGAAACCGAGTTCAAAATCTCGGTCTGACCGATATGTGTAACTGCACAGCAGAAATACATCTCGGTGACACCGAGTTTTTCAACTCGGTCCCACCGACAGTACGGGGTTATATATACTGAGGGCTGCGCGCGATCTATTCCTTTCAAACCGTTCGCCCTCCAAGACCCCTGCTGCCGCCGCCCTGATCTAAGGATCGTCGCCGTCGTCGCCTGTGTGCCCTTGCCGCAGGTCTCCGCCGCCGTCAACGGTAATCTTCTCCGCCGTTGCCGCCGTAGAGGGACACCACCAAGTTAGGGTGTGTCTCGATCCCTATTCATGCTCCACTTCTGATTCTTGCATGATAGGACTGCCCTGATTCAATCCACGTTTGATATGTTCCCAATACATTGTTCAGATCGTTTACTTTCGAGGAAAATTCTTAGGTTTAGGTTTCCACGGAATGCATCTCGGTGAAGCCGATTCCTGAAACTCGGACTGACCGATTTGGTCTCTGACCATTGCACTACACAGTTCGGTCTGACCGAGTTGTGAAAATCGGAATGTCCGAAGTGAAGTTTCTATGAAACCCTAGTTTTTCGGTAGGACCGAAACCCATTTCGGTCTGACCGAAAGTGGTGTGTAGGTTCTGTTGAACACTTCGGTTACACCGAAACTTGAAATCGGTTTGACCGAAATACATTCTGTGAAAACTCAAAACTAAGTTTTTAACTCATTTTTTTTTGCAAAAACTTCTGCAGTTGTGATAACTCTTCTACTCTGCCTACACCTTATCTATTCACAGGTCTTTCAGCCATGTCAGATGTCAGTGACAGCCAGAACAGGTCCGAATCACCGTTTGCTGAGATTCCAGAGGCAGGTACAAGTCCTGAGGCTAGCAGCTCTAGTGATGATGGTGAGAGGAGCACCCCTAGTGGTCTGCCTCCTGCCGCTACGAGAACCAGGAAGAAGAGAACGTCTGATTCTGAGGATTCCGATTTTGTTGCTGAGGAAGTTACCTCCAAGCCAAAGAGGCAAGTGGTTGCCAAAGAGCTCCAAGGGCAGCAGCCAAAGAAAGGCACGAGCAAAGTGAAGCAGTCTGCAGTTGCCAAGAAGCTCAACTTGGAAGAGCCAGCTCCAAGCAAGGTAAAGAAGACTTCCAAAAGGAAGAGAGTTGTTTATGCTGAACCTCAAGTTGATGATGCTGAAGAAGAAGAAGAAGATGCACCCCAGCCTCCTCCTCAGAAAGCTAAGTTCATGGGTGATGCTATTCGGGCTCAAACCTCCTCCAAGCCCAAGAAGCCTGCTCAAGCTAAGGCAGCTCCAGCCAAGCCCAAGAGGACAACCAGAAGCATTCCAGCTTCTGAGAAGAACAAAGGTGAGATGCCACCTTCTGAGTCAGATGAAGAGCATGTGTTGCTCAAGCTCCGTCCCAAGTTGCCACTCCACAATGATGCTCATCCTCAAGCTGAGGACATGAAGGCAAGAAAGGACAAAGGTCTCAGGCTATGGAGACAGTCTGATCCATATGCCGTAAGAAGAAGGACTGCTGTGGACCCCAGATTCCACACCAAAGAGCAGCAGGATTTCTATGAGACCATGCTAATGGATAAGAAGCCCATTGTTGCTGACACCAGGTATGTTGACTGGAAGTACATTGACAGCAGAGAGCATCGGGACTTCTTTCCCCATGTGCATGAGAGCTTTACTGCATGTGGAGTTGCTGAATTTGTGGGTCAAGAACTGACAGCATGGAATGACGAGATGATCATGCAGTTCTATGCCACAGCCCATTTCTACCCCGATGGCAAGATCACCTGGATGACTGAAGGTCAACGGTTTTCTTCAACTGTTGCAGAATGGGCAGAACTTCTGAACGCTCCAGTGCAGAGAGAGGACGACATTGATGTCTATGGGATTCCTAAGAAGAGTCATGATTCCATGAAGAATATGTACAAGGAGATCCCAGCTGCTGATTTGGAGGGATGGAAACTCGGCTCAGTGTATTATCTCCAGGCAGGTCTGACCACCACTAACACTATCCTGAGGCATACTTTGATGCCTAAGTCAGGTGACCACCGGATGATACGAGGCTATTCTATCA